>BTPG01000001.1:133157647-133273332 GCA_036245525.1 Semisulcospira habei
CATAGGGGCTTTGACTACATGCAAATCCGCTGCGCCACCGAGTGCGCGCCACCGCGTCCTCTAGCTCAATTCACAATACAAGGGAAGAAACGAAAGGCACACAAAGCGGCGAAGCACTGTGATTCCAGAGCAGTTTTCAACCCTCAAAGCAACCATCCGCCTAAATCCTCGAACTGAACAAATGCCACAAATCTATACCAGCCGTGTCCTCCGATCAAAACTGATAGTATAGTATCAAGACTTTTTGCACAGTCAAGCATCATTCATAGCAGACGTCGAGTTGTAGGCTCCGTCCCCGATATCTTCAAGTCCGCCATCGTCCGTCCTCTCCTCAAAAAACACAACCTCGACCCAAACGAACTCAAGAACTATCGCCCAGTCTCCAATCTCTCTTTCCGGTCCAAGCTTGTTGAGAAGGTTGTTCTCAACCAGCTCAACCTCCACCTCACCGACAACAACCTCCTCAGTCCATTCCAGTCTGCCTATCGCAAACATCACAGCACTGAAACAGCCCTTCTACATATCTTAAACGATCTGCTTCTCTCCACCGACTCGGGCAACATCTCCCTTCTTACACTACTCGATCTCTCTGCCGCCTTTGACACTATAGACCACTCTATCCTCCTCCACCGACTCCACCACTCCTTCGGCATCACTGACTCTGCTCACTCCTGGTTTCTCTCCTACCTCTCCGACAGACAGCAGTCCGTCACCATCAACGGCGTCTCTTCCAACCCAGTCACGCTCTCCTGCGGAGTTCCACAGGGGTCCGTCCTGGGCCCGGTCCTTTTCACACTCTACACCTCTCTTCTGTCCAACATCATCCAGTCTCACCGCATACACCACCACCTCTACGCTGACGACTCACAACTGCTAGACAAAGACAAACTCGACAATACTCAGTCACTACTGACTCGCACGGCTGACTTTAAACTGAACGACGACAAAATGGAAGCCATGCTGGTAGGCACTCGCCAGAAACTCTCCCAACTCCCTCCCACTCTCCACCTTCAACTCGATAGCACCCCCATCTCCCTCTCTGACTCGGCCAAGAACCTCGGCGTCATCCTCGATTCCACTCTGTCCATGACCATCTTCGTCTCCGCCACGGCCCAGGCATGCTATTTCCACCTCCGCCGCATCAGTCAGATCAGAAAATACCTCATTACCGAAGCTGCCACCAAACTTGCTGTCTCTCTCATCTTATCTCGCATCGACTACTGCAACTCTCTCCTTTCCGGCCTCCCTCACTCCACCACTTTCACTCTCTAACGCGTCCAGAACAACGCTGCCCGCCTCGTCCTCAGAAAGAAAAAATCATACCACATCACTCCCCTGCTCAAACTCCTTCACTGGCTCCCCATCCCCCAACGCATCCAATACAAAATTCTGTCTCTCTGTTACAAATCCCTGAACAACTGCGCTCCTGCCTATCTCTCCAACTTACTTCACCCCTACACACCTTCCCGCTCCCTCCGCTCTGCCTCCGACCCTCTCCGCCTCCACATTCCTCGCACCAAACTCAACACTTTCGGCCCCCGCTCCTTCTCCGTCTACGGTCCATCCACCTGGAACACTCTCCCACTCTCTCTCCGTCAGAAACACTCTCTCTCCTCCTTCCAGTCCGCCCTCAAAACTCACCTCTTTCAACAGTTTTAGCACTATATGACTACCCTCCCCACCCCAAGCTGACCGTCGTAATATATTTCACTATTTGTGGTACGTGAGTCATTGTCTAAAGCGTGCGCATGCGTGCGCGAGTTGTGAATGCGCGCTTAGAGTTATAATTATTATAAGATAAGCGCCTTATAAATACCGTAATTATTATTATTATTATTTTAGATGTGCCATACTCATTTTTCATTGGTTTAAATGCAAAATAGCATATCCAATGAAATTAAAACAAGAGTGAATCTTATTGTCGACATGACCTTGTGACCTGCACACAGCAGTCGCTTCAGGTACGTATTTCCCCCAGCCCGAAAAGGTCTACTTTAATGGAGTCTGGTTTAAATACTGCTCAGTTGTCAATATCTTTTCGAGTAATTCTCTTCGACTTTAGAGTAAACACGGGGAGATGATTCTTTATTCAGGTCATGAAGAGGAGAATGCCCCCCATACAGAAGGAGTAGCATTCATGCTGTCACCAGTGGCACAGAGAGCGCTGATGGGCTGGGAACCTCTTGGGCCAAGAATTATCACAGCAGCCTTTAGAACCAAGAAAAAGATCAAGCTGAACGTCATCCAGTGTTATGCGCCCACTAATGACAGTGACGAGGAAGAGAAACAAGAGTTCTACGACCGACTCCAGAGTGCCGTGGACAAATGTGCGGAGCGAGACATCACCATCGTCATGGGCGATTTTAATGCCAAAATAGGGGAGGACAACACCGGATACGAGGAGGTGATGGGGAGACAGGGACTAGGCTCGGAGATGAGTGAGAACGGGGAGAGGTTTGTAGACTTTTGTGCTCTAAACCGACTTGTCATTGGAGGCAGCATCTTCCCACACAGAAGAATACACAAAGCAACTTGGGTCTCACCTGACCATACAACAGAGAACCAAATAGACCATATCTGCATTAACAAGAAATTTAGAAGATCCCTTCAAGATGTTCGAGTGAGGAGGGGAGCAGATGTCGCCTCTGACCACCATCTGCTTACCTTAAGAATGAAGCTCAAGCTAAAGAAAAGCCGCACAGAGACAACAAGAAGACAGCGCTATAATGTAGGCCTCCTGAGAGAAACTGGAGTTAGAGAAGAGTTCAAACTGGTGCTGTCCAACCGGTTTCAAGCGCTACAGGAGGTAGTAAATGAAGAGGAGGCGGTCACCACAGAGCAGCAGTGGAAGGCAGTTAGAGAGGCGCTGAACTCAACCTGCAAAGACACTGTAGGGTTCAGGAAACACCATCACAATGACTGGCTGTCGGCACAGACCTTGAAGAAGATAGAAGTGAGGAAGCAGAAGAAAGCAGTTGTCAACAACAGTCGCACGAGAGCAGCCAAAGTAAGGGCACAGGAGGAATACTCGGAAGCCAACCGCGAGGTGAAGAGGAGTATCAGGGCAGACAAGAGGGCCTACACAGACAGCCTGGCAGCAGAGGCTGAAAAGGCAGTAGGCAGCGGCAACATGAAACAGCTCTACGACATTACCAGAAGATTGTCGGGCAAGTATGGCCATACAGAAAGACCAGTAAAAGACAAAGAAGGCAAGCCTATTGCAGACAGAGCAGACCAACTCGACAGATGGGCCGAGTATTTTGAAGAGTTACTGAACAGACCTAGCCCACCCGACCCCCCCCCCCCCCCCCCCCGACATCCAGCCGGCAGAGACCGACCTACCCATCAGCTGTGACAGACCCAGCCGGGAAGAGATCAGAAGAGCAGTGGCATTTTTGAAGAACGGCAAAGCAGCAGGGCCAGATGGCATCCCAGCGGAGTCTCTGAAAGCAGACCTAGAGACAACGGTGGAGATGCTGTACCCACTGTTTGGAAAGATCTGGGAAGAGGAGGTGATGCCGGCTGACTGGAAGGAGGGATACCTAATCAAGCTTCCCAAGAAAGGCGACCTCAGCATGTGTTCCAACTACAGAGGAATCACCTTACTGTCAGTACCAGGAAAGGTCTTCAACAGGATCATCCTAGAGAGAATGAAGAGCTCCATTGACCCCCAGCTGAGAGACCAGCAAGCAGGATTCAGGAAGAACCGATCATGTACAGACCAGATCGCCACTCTCCGCATCATCGTGGAACAGTCTCTGAAGTGGAGCTCCCCGCTGTACGTCAACTTTGTGGATTATGAGAAAGCATTTGACAGCGTGGACCGAGAGACTCTGTGGAAACTCCTACGACACTACGGTGTACCCACAAAGCTCGTCCGCCTGATGAAGAGCAGCTACGATGGCATGACATGTCGCGTGATCCACGAAGGGCAGTTCACCAGGGAACTTCAGGTCAGAACTGGTGTCAGGCAGGGGTGTCTGCTGTCTCCATTCCTCTTTTTACTGGCCATAGACTGGGTCATGAAGATGACCACAGAGCACAGACGAAGTGGAATACAGTGGACACTGTGGACACAGCTTGACGACCTCGATTTTGCAGACGACTTGGCATTACTGTCTCACACTCATCAACAAATGCAGGACAAGACCACGAGGCTTGCTGACATTTCGTCCCAAGTGGGCCTCACCATCCACAAACAGAAAACAAAGACAATGAGGCTGAACGCAACCAGGGAAGAACCAGTCTTGCTTGCTGGCACCCCGTTGGAGGAGGTGAAGTCCTTCACCTATCTCGGGAGCATCATAGACAAAAAAAGGCGGCACTGATGCAGATGTCAGAGCACGAATCGGTAAAGCCAGAGCAGCCTTTCTCCAGTTGAAAAAAGTGTGGAGTTCCAGAGAGCTGTCACAACACACCAAAGTCCGGATTTTCAACTCCAATGTAAAAGCAGTTCTCCTATATGGAGCAGAGACTTGGAGATTGACAAAAACCACAGTCAACAGAGTACAGACCTTCTTGAACAGTTGCCTTAGAAGAATTTTGAAAATCTACTGGCCAGAGAAGATCAGCAACGTCAGACTCTGGGAGAGAACAGAGCAGATAAAAGCAGAGAATGAAATTGGACGAAGAAGATGGGAATGGATCGGTCACAGTATGAGAAAGCCAGCTTCCAGTATCACTAGGCAGGCATTGTCATGGAACCCCCAGGGAAAGAGGAAAAGAGGTAGGCCGAGAAACTCCTGGCGTCGAGACCTCCAAGCAGACATCAAGAGACTGGGAACCACCTGGAGTAGAATCGAAGGAGAAGCACAGGACAGGAGTTGCTGGAGGTCTCTCGTCGACGGCCTATACCCGGGTAGGGGTGACAGGCGTAAGTAAGTAAGTAAGTTAGAGTAAACACGGCAAAAAAACAATGGATGCACTGCAGTGCATAGTGGCCTCTGTCACGGCACTCGCAGTACTAAATGGTTTAACGTTCAGCTCTAGATGTTGAGAAAGAGGTCCGGTATACTTCCGGCCACAGCTAGAATTTCGCGGGTGTGCTTCGTTTCCTCTCTTGTATTCTGACTTGAGCTATTTACGCGGGGCGGCCGCGCGCATGCAGTGGCGCAGCGGATTTGCATTATTGAAAGCACCAGTCGTCAGGCCCCTAAGATGTATAGGTCATTTTTTTTTTTATTATTATTATTTTTTTTAATCTTCGCAAAGAAACACTTTTCTATAGTCTAACAATCTTGGAACAATTTTTAATACCATGGTCAACTGTTAGTGAAAATGAATATTTCTCATGCTGGGCTGAATATATCTGGGGCACATTAAGCGATGCAAACCCATTTGATGAAGAAAATAGATCTTTCTCATACTGGGCTGAATATATCTGGGGCACATTAAGTGATGCAAAATCATTTGATGAAGAAATTCCATTTTTTTACGACTGCGTGGCAAAACTGACACACCAGGGCCGGATCAGTTACCTCGAGGGGGGGGGGAGGGGGTTCCAACCTTCAGCCTGATACAAAAGGCCTCACCCGACGCTAGACCTTGCTTCCAGGGGCCGAAAAATCGAAAAGCGGGATGGATGGGGTCGGGGAAGGGGGAGGGGGGGGTAGAGAGGCGGTGCGTGCGTCTTAAGACTGTCACCATTCGCCAAAATATCAAACAACGAGATGGAAGGAGGGGGGGTCCAAACATCCCAAACAGGGACTTTTTATAGCATTTAACTCATTCAGCCCTGACGCACTACAGCAGGAGATGGGTCGACCATGATCATGCAAGGGTAATGATCATGGTCGATCCATCTCCTGTAACAGGTGCGTAGTCGTTAGATGGCGACTCCAAAATTTGGGAAATACGTGGGTCGGGCTGAATGAGTTAAAGAATTTCGGGTCTGGAAGGGGGGGGGGGTCCGGAGCCCCTGTAACCGCCCCCCTTCCCGATCCGCCCCTGCACACTGTTCAAGTTTCTTGACAGTAAACCGACAATCGGCACTGAATGATGTGAGTTTTAAAGTGGTACAGAAAAGTGTTCCTTTGTAGAGCAATTAGCGGGGCGGGGGGGGGGGGGGGGGCGGAGGGGGCGGGGGGGGGGGGAGGGGGAACCCGTTGTGCGCTCCAACGTCAAACGGTGCTGTAGATAGATCGACTAGGCATACTCTTACTGCCTTACTCGCGGGCATGGGTTGATCGTTGACCCTTTTTCATCCTGATACACTAAACATATTTGACCATGATAGTTCAAGGGTGGTGCCAGAATAGCTTGGCGCCTGAGGCGCCAAGCTATTCTGGCACCACCCTTGAACTAAAATGGTTGATCTGTCTCCTAATCTGTATATAATGTAGCCTTCATAAGTACAATAAGCGCTTTTTAAAACCCCAACCTCAAGATGCAATGGTTGAATCTAACCGACCTCTTTTAAAACCGGTAGTAGTAAATAGTTACTGACTACCCGTGTGATGAAGTGACCAACTACGGCAACAATTATTCGGAGACCTGTGGTCTTACGCAGTGAATCGCATCATTGTTCGTACAGACAGCCGGTGTGTTTGACAATGGCGTGCAACTAATCGCATCATTGTTCGTACAGACAGCCGGTGTGTTTGACAATGGCGTGCAACTTACACGCTCGCACAGCCGGCCATCTTCTTTGCTGTGTCACCGTGCAGCCGGCGAAGAAGATGTTCATGACACTCCATGCCTCCTGCGTAACCGCCATAATCGGCTCCAGCTTTTATTTAGCCTTTATTCCGGGGGGTTCATCATCAGACTCACAGCCTCACAGCTACAAGGTTGTTTTTTGGGACTTGGTCACAGCCGCGCTACTTGCTTACCTGAGCTCCGCTCACCCGCTATATGCCAGCCAGCCCTGGCGTCACCTGCCACTACGCTTCAGCTACCTTCAGCCCTAGCCAGCCACGCTTCCTACGCTCTGCTGTCCTACTACGCTGTCGTCACTGCTAACCACCACCCCAGTGCCAGCACTACTTCCGCCACAGCCAAAGCCACCAACAACGCCAGTGCCTACCGTCAGCCGCCTGCGGGTCTCACTTCGGTCGGCCTCTAAAATTTCGCTCGTGAAATTTCAGAGCAGGTATACGCCGCCTTAAATCTGGCTTACTACAGACAAAACGTATAGCTCTTGGTACTGTTTCACCCTGTAAAATAAAAAAGTACGAGTCCATTACAGTCACCTTCGGTGCTGTGTGGACATTTCTCAAAAAATATATTGTGTCTGCCTGGGTCGGCTTTGCTTGCCTGGTCAGCGCTGCTTAGGGTAGCTTAGTCTCCCCAGTCCACAAATAATTTTGAAATTATAGACAGCCAACAGTTAAAATTAGGACTCTGCTGCAGCCACTTTTCGTGTCGCGCGGCAGTTACAGCTAAATCAAGCGCCGAACTGGGTCAGCGTTGCTCACCCAGCCGGCGCAGCTTAGGCTAGACTAGCCACCCAGCCTAATAATACCTCGTGGCGCGGCCACTTTGTGGTCACGTCACACGGTGTAATAAACCAGGAACTGCCTGAGTCTGAACTATTCTTAGCACCGACTATAGTTTTAAATTGGATTATTTAATAACCAGATAGACTAAAATTATCTAACGCGCCATCTGGTTGGCTGCGTAATAGAAGCCGGTAGTCTAATCAACCACAAGATTTGCCCGGCAGCGCGCCCAACTTTCGGTCACGCTGACCGGGACATAGCACTTTAGCAGGATGGATGACCTCTTTGGGTCAATGTCCTCCTCTGAGGAGGAGAAACCCAGAAAGAAAAAACCAAAAGTAAGACCAAGGAAAACTAAACGGAACCTTGTTCCATCAAATTCACCTCGCCAACCACGGCGTGGGGAGTGTGGGGATCTCTCCCCTCCCCCCGCCGCCACGGCACCCTTTGCTCAGAATAAAACCAATTCCGATGATGATGGCCTACAGGCAGATACGCTGCTCTGTGTCCACACCTCAACACCAGTATCCTTGCCTTGTGATGATACTGCTAAACAGATAACCAAACCAGTCTTTGTTAATATCAGTCAAGAGGACGCCCCCACCGAATCCTATGCCGGCACGCCCGTACATTGTATGGATGAGGGCGTGCTGGAGGAGAAGGAAGGGGACGACCACCAATTTCAAACAGTCCCTAGAGACCGACGCCGTAAAAACACAAAAAGTTACCAAAACAGAGAGAGGACTGACGGGATCATGGCCGAACAGGTGGCGGAGGAGTGGTGCAGGTTCCCGGCCCGACTTAAGGATCTGGGGACTGGCACCAGTCTCATCCGCAAACACGGAACGCGGCAGCCACACATTTGTGAGGCTGCCGGAGTATCCCCGTCAGAAATCTCCCTGAGGCCTATTGGCCATAATCTATGGATAATTTCCTGCCCTAACCCACGGGCACAACAAAAGCTCAGTGTGAAAACTAATATAGGTGGGGCGCACGTCGAGTGTTCCATCCCCACTCCTAAAGTGGTGGGCGTTGTCCACGGTGTCCCCCTTGCGGAGGACCCCGTGGAAATCGCCCACACGCTTAAACAGCAGGGTTTTGATGCCACCACTGCTCGTCTTAAAAACCGAGACGGCACGGCCTCCAGGGCCATTAAAATAGAACTTTTTGGTTTAACCAGTCTACCAGCTAAAATTAAAATTGGAACTCTGCTCTGCCCGCTGGAACCGTATGCACCCACGGCGGCACACTGTGCCAATTGTTGCCGATTGGGGCACACGGCAAAAGTGTGCAGAGCAAAACATGCGACCTGGAAGCAAAAACCACCGTCGTGCGGACTGTCCCGACACGGCGGTGGCCAAGTGCATTAACTGTGGCGGTCCACACAGTGCCGCTTATCAAAAGTGTCCGAAAATGTGGTAAGAAAGCACCGCGTCAGGAATACTGCAAGGGTTTGAAAGCGACCATACTGGACATCAATAATGCCGCGTCAGGACTACAGTTACATGCAAGGACTACACGGATAACATGTCCTTATGTAAGGAATTAAATGCGACACACTTAGAGGAAGACACCAAGAAATGGACTGCGAATTGTAGGCCGGTTCCCTGATGAGTAAATCGGAGCCTGTAGTTACTAACTACGAATACCGATCGAAACGCCCCCGAGTGCTTCACATTCTTCTGCTCGGATATTTTGAGGCGTCGGGACCAGAGTGACCGGATGCATACCTGGGTGGGACCGGTCTTGCTCTTTTACCTGTTTCGTGAGGCAAATAAAATTAGAAATCAAAATTATATCCCATATAAAGCAGCGCTCTATAGAGCCCTGTCAAATATCAACCAAAGAGCAGCAGCCAAGGAAAGCAATCTCCACAGGCCTGTCTCTCCCAGCTTAGATAAAACCGCTTGGGTTAAACCCTCCACCTTGCCCAGTCGGCCCCAATTTTCCCAAACCTCCCTGATTCAAAAAACAGTTTGAAATAGCCTCGTTCCAAATTTAAATCCCAAGATAGCTGAAGTCATCTCTAAACCAGAAACAACTCAGGTTAAAGAAACTGCCTTTAATCAGACAGCACCGCAGATCAAAACAACTAAGGATACTGGTCAGCAAACTGATAATCCTCCTCCCCCCCCTGGCCACCAACCACTCCGGGCCCTGTCCTCAAAAGGGACCTGATTCCCATATCGAGGAGGGGCCAGAGGGTGGCGTGGCAATGGAGGAGGACAGTCGTCCCAAACTTGGTGAGCGTAGAGCCAAATTGCTGAGTGATATGAAAGAAAGCATGGATTCCCTTGAGAATGCCCTGCACAAAAGTGGTATACAGGAAACCAGAATGGCCCTGAGCGCCTTTGCGGATACCATCCAGGGCTACCTACTGGCAATAGTAACTAATACGCAGTATAAACCACCAGAACGAAGTGTAACTGGCCCTTATGGCCACTAGCACGTAACGATTTAAACTCTTAACCATCGTCTTAAACCAGTATTAGATAGTCTTTTAATATGTACATAGTAATTGGTCGCACTGTAAATATAGACGCAGACCTTCCTTTTTAAGAATCTTAACCTGTAGTTTGAAATAAAGTCTTTTTAACGCGTCCATTAGAAGAAAAGGACCGTTGTTTGTCGGAAGAGAATTCGGGACGGCCTTGGCCCCCGATGTCAGACCTGTAGCCATGTGTATCGGATACTAAGTAAGAGTGAGATATCCAATTTTAACGGCCGTGTGGCTTTGTCCACCGACCCTCTTAGCTATTTTTAACTTTGGTCCCATCCCCCATACTCCCCCCAAAATTAGTCAAATGTGCTAGTCCCTGATACTAGAAATAGGACATAGGGACAGTAAGCCAGATTCAAGCGCAGGGGGGTTCAACGTACTATACTGACGAGCAAAAGAAATGCGACATGGAATCATCGGAAACACTTTAGTGTTTCCGATGATTCCAAAAAATGTCGAATTTCTTCACGAGGGGGGAGGGGGGGGTGCAGGGGAACGGGGGGGGGGGGGGGGTGGTCAGCACGCTATATGGACAAGCAAAAGAAATGCGACATTTTTGGAATCATCGGACACACTAAAGAATATAAATATATGAATAGTCAAACATTGAACCGGTTCCCCGTTAAATTTTGTATGAAGCTGATTTAATAGAATTTTGTATGAAGCTGATTTAATGGAATTTTGCATTGAAGCTGATTTAATGGAATTTTGGCAAATACAGACTATATGACTGTATCGACGATCTTTGTGTTTAGCCCAAATGTTTACTGGTCTGCGATTTGGACCTTACGGCCTAAGGCGGTCAGGTCCAAAATCACGGACCCGCACACACATCGCGTATTGACTGACACACAAAGTGTCACCACGACTAACTGGGGCTTATTGAAACGCCTGTTGGATTCTCATGACTGATACACCGCGCGTGCGTGTGTGTACGTGTGTGTGTGTGTGTGTGTGTGTGTGTGTGTGTGTGTGTGTGTGTGTGTGTGTGTGTGTGTGTGTGTGCGTGCGTGCGTGCGTGCGTGTTTGTATGAGTATGTGTGTGTGTGTGTGTGCGTGCGTGGATGAGCGGCGTACGTGTGTGTGTGTGTGCGTGCGTGCGTATGTGCGTGCGTTTGTGTGCGTGTGTGTGTGCGTGTGTATGTGCCAGCGTGCGTGCGTGCGTGTGTATGTGTGTGTGCGTGCGTGGGTGAGCGGCGTGCGTGTGTGCGTGTATGCGTGCGTGTGTGTGTGTGTGTGTGCGTGCGTGGGTGAGCAGCGTGAGTGCGTGTGTGTGTGCGTGTGTGTGTGCGTGTGCGTGTGTGTGTGTGTGTGCGTGTGCGTGGGTGAGCGGCGTACGTGTGTGCGTGCGTGCGTGCGTGTGTGTGTGTGTGTGTGTGTGTACGTGTGTGTGTGTGTGTGTGCATGTACGTGCATGTGTGTGTCTGTATGCACCTGCGTTCGTGCGTGTGAGGTCAGTGTTGGGTGGAGGAGGTATCGAGTGCGATATATCGATTTGCCGCTGGAGCTAATTAGCGGTACATGTCTTTACGATCACGAACTATGAATACAAAGTCGCACTTGCGTCAGGTTGATTGGTCACGCTCCGCCAGATGCTAAACAAATGAATCAGTAATGACGAAAGCACACGGCGCAGCTAATGAGCTCGTTGACATAAAACGTGTCTTTGATTTTGCACCGTACGTCTCCACGGGGTGAGGGTGAACGGTCATCACAGTGCTGATACATCTACATCCACAAAGACATTCTTAACCCATTCAGCCCTGAGGCACTACAGCAAGAGATGGGTCGACCATGATAATTCAAGGGTAGTGCCAGATTAGCTTGGCGCCTTCAGGCGCCAAGCTAATCTGGCACTGCCCTTGAATTATCATGGTCGACCCATCTCCTGCAACAGGTGCATAGTCGTTAGATGGCACCGCCAAAATTTGGGAAATACGTGCGTCGGGCTGAATGAATAAACCCTTTGGCTGTCGGTAGCGGTTTTTGTCGCGATGAGTCCGTCAGAAAGGGTTAGAGTCCGTCACGAAGGGCTAGAGTCCGTCACGAAGGGTTAGAGTCTGTCAGTAAGAGTCCGTCACGAAGGGCTAGAGTCTGTCAGGAAGGGTTAGAGTCCGTCACGAAGGGCTAGAGTCCGTCACGAAGGGCTAGAGTCTGTCAGGAAGAGTTAGAGTCCGTCACGAATGGCTAGAGTCTGTCACGAAGGGCTAGAGTCCGTCACGAAGGGCTAGAGTCTGTCAGGAAGAGTTAGAGTCCGTCACGAAGGGTTAGAGTCCATCACGAAGGGCTAGAGTCTGTCAGGAAGAGTTAGAGTCCGTCACAAAGGGCTAGAGTCTGTCAGGAAGGGTTAGAGTCCGTCAGGAAGGTTTAGAGTCCGTCACGAAGGGCTAGAGTCTGTCACGAAGGGATAGAGTCTGTCAGGAAGAGTTAGAGTCCATCAGAAAGGTTTAGAGTCCGTCACGAAGGGCTAGAGTCTGTCAGGAAGAGTTAGAGTCCGTCAGGAAGGGCTAGAGTCTGTCAGGAATCATCGCGACAAAAATCACTACCAACAACCAAAGGGTTACACAAATCAAAATAGTCATTGTACACAGTGTGTGTGTGCGGATATGTATCTTCGACTGTTCAGCAGACGTCAGACAAATGGCGGGACTGACTTACTTAGAAACGTGTGCCCGCACTGATTGGTGCTCTTGCTGTTTTTATCTTCTTCTTCTTCTTTTTTATTATCAAGGACTGACTGACTGCGGGTTATGACATAAACGACCCACCCCCTTTTCTGCCATGTGAACGTCATTACCTTGTCACTCCCCGCTGGGTAAACTTTCAGCGTCAACGGAAATGTGTTGTTTTCTCGGACACCTTTTGCACCCGGCCTCTCAATGTTGCCGGCTGCGGGGGCGAATGCGTACCATCTGCAACACCGAGGCCGCACAGATGCTCATCAGCCCATACAGCCTGCAGACTGCGGGGGCTGATCATGATCTATGTCTCTTGCCGGCCCAGAGCAGACGTCACGTTCGGCCTCAAGTCAAATCAGTTGAGGATGCGCGTACAATCATACGGTGACTTTTTCGATTTTTTTTTAATGCACTTGTGGTGATACGGGTTGTGTGGTCTTCGCCGCACGTATTGACTCTCTGTAGGCAACGCCACATACCGATCAGCTGCTGAGGCGGTGCAGAGTTAAGAGCAACCCAACCGTGGCTCATCACCATTTGGGAGAGAAAAGAATATTTCGATGCTGATGATAAAACCTTTTTATTTTATTTTATTTTTTCTAATGCCAAATAAAATTATTCCTGACGCAAAACGAATTTTATAGGTGGAACTGAGCACTCGTGATTTATTTTCCGTAGCGGGAGCTTAGACGTAATTTAAGCCGATAAAGGCGCCCCGCATCAATAGTTGCGAAAGTGTCGCGTAGCCGCTGTTCAGTACTACGTCCACAGCTAATGATGCCGACAGGACGCCTTATGTGAGCTGGTCTCTGAGTTTGGACCTTACGCCGGTCAGCGTAGGCCTTGCCGACATCTCAGGCGAAACCCGCACAGGCCAGCACGCAAATCCTAGCATTGTTCATTAGTACTTCATGAAAACGTTGTTGCCAGCCACCGAGGTAGACACAGGCTTTCATTCAAAGCTCAGTAGTTGATACATAATGACTGAGTGGAGATGCCACGGGTCGGAAAAGGGCGAGGGAAACACGGGTAGTGGCTATCCGGCTGTGTTATGGAGGTGACTGTCCTATGCCTGTTGGATGCTCCCCCCCCCCCCCGCCGGCCCCGGGGGGTAGGGCCGGGGGGGGGGGGAGGGGGCACCCAACAGGCATAGGACAATCGTTGCATAATCAGCCACCACCATGTGAGACACAGGAATGATACATTAGGCAGATGGTTACAAAGTTATCAGTAATCAGTAATACATACCCCTGGCCCAGAAGAACAGCGGCCATCAGAAGTAACCAAGCCATTGCAGTCGATCGCATCCCAGTCAGTATCAATCCGCGGTTCTGAGCGGCCTCAGTGGCTTCCGAACAAGACGGACTCGGGTCATACGGCACACCGCCTCCACTTATACACTTACTGATATATCTCTCGACTGATGCTGCGTATGGCTTGATTTGACTACGATTCGTCGTGGTAACACTCAAGCAGTCAACACAGTGCTAGTCAGACCGCCTTTGTACTGTGACGGGTTGTTGAGTCAGTTTGATAGCGTCGAGTCCTGGCGTACTATTAAACCTGGGTCCCGGACGGCTCAGTTTAGTTGTCGGGCCCGTTGCCGGACGTGTCAGTAGTCATGGCTGACTTGGTATCGTCTGGTACTCCTACTACTCATTCACTGCATCTGACGCAGTCGAAGCGGTTCCACCGACAGCAGTTTTGGCCAGTGCCGGACTGAGCTAGTCGGTGAAACTGGTTTCAATACAACGACCGGCCGCGTCACGCCGTACTAATTTCTGCAAACAAGGGTGTTCCGATCAGTGATTTGGGACGGCCTTACAGCCTCGAGTCGTAAGATCAAAATCACAGACTTTCAGCAGCCAGTGACGGAGTCAGTGTTGCCTCGGTGATTGAAATTGATGACACCTTAATACAAGTAAGGTGCGGTCTTTGCTGGAAACATAAAAATATCAGGGGTAGCATTGGAAGTGTCTCAGTGTAGTAGTCTTCGTCCGTAAAATATTGGACGACGAGGTGTGTGTCAGTGCTGGTCTGTGATTTCGGACCTTACGGCGTACGGCTTAAGGTCCAAAATCACAGACCAGCACACCTCGTGGCTCAAAATTAAGTCAGCTAGGCTTTTAGGTCAATGGTACGCTCTCCGATTCAAGCGGCACCACTTTCCTATATAATAACGGTATTTATTATTATTAGAAAAATGTTCAACTCAGTATCTTTACCGGCTGCGCCACCGCGGGCGGGACTCTCCGCTATACTGACTTCTCGCTGACGGCCGTGACCTGACAAAGTCCTGAACTGACTGACACTAAACTCTGAACTGACTACAACAAATTATGCACTGAACTGACTACCAGAACAAGTTTGCACCTGAACTATTTAACACAAAGTCTATCAGTGCTGGCCTAAAAAACACGTTTCTCTGGTGGCCAATTGGGCAAAGCAGTCGGAACTCAGTGTCCACCACAAAACTCTGCCGCCTCCAAACTTCAGTGTTTACATCCGTTACTGATCCAGCAGAGATGTGAGAGTTTGTGAGGGTTCCGATGTTCAGCCACACACACAATAGAGTCTGTCAAGCACTATTCTCCTCCGACGCCAAACCTGTTGTGCTGAAATCCGCGAAGACTAAGCCGACAAACTGCTACATAGTAACAAGATGAGGCCATTGACGAACTTCGTGTGAGGATGCAAAAGGGGTAGAGTCTATTCCACAAGAGGCATAGATTCTCATGAGCCCCTGCAGTTGCAGGGGCTCATGAGAATGTATGCATCTTGCAGACGGGAAGCGGCTGACTGGTGCGGAGTTCGTACCACGAGTCAAACTGCGTTAGCTGGGGAACTTGAGCAGGCACGACAGATGGTACAAAACCTTGCGTCGTTAATCCTCGCCAGCTGTACGAATGATCAAGTCACGACTGAGATCTCTCCACAATGCGCAAAAGGCCATCGGACCGACGTCGGCCGCCGTTGGCCCGATGGCTTTTGCGCACTGGGTTCATCTTGCCTCGCAGTTCGCGCAAAACTGACCAGAAAAGCAGGAACCTCGCCCAGATACAAGTAGGTATTCCGCGCATCACAGCCGAAAAAGCATTGTGTGTACGTGAAGCAAATGAGGCGTTTAAATTCAGTACAAATGGTTGTCCTGCTTTTAACGCAAGCACCTGTTCATGCCTACTTTATATTTTAACAAAATAAAACTATGGGCTGGCACACAGATATCACAGGAATCTAAAGCGCCACATTTCAAATCTATCTGTCCGCCTGAAAATAATAATAATAATAATACCGTTATTATATAGGCGCTTTTTCTCAATTTTGGGGAAATCGACTCAAAGCGCCGCGCCTGAAACCCAACACGCACACTCACGAAACAGACACGGATTTACGCCATTTAAGACAAACACAGTACAAGACAAACGAAGGGCCAGTCAGCTACTGAAGTTACAGAGATTTTTGATCGCTTGTATTTGAAATTTGTAAAGTGGCCTGAGACCGGTATCAAAGTGGGGGGGGGGGGGTGGAAGAACCGGAGTACCCGGAGAAAGAACCCCCGACGGTCCACCCGAATTAACGGTGACACTTACCAGAGGAGAAAAGTCCAACGCCGGAACCCGGTATCGAACCACGCACCTTTGGCATTGGTGGCAGGCGCCTTAACCACTGCGCCACGGACCGCCCCAGTTTTTGACTGTTCTCTGACCAACAGTCGACTGTGAGATATTGAGGCTCTAGCAAAGTTTCTCAGTGTGAAGGGAGTTGATTTCATGCTAGATCTACATAGAGGGGAGTACAACTGAGGGGAGGGGGTGGGGGTGGGGGGTGGACTATCATTGCTTCAGAAATAATACATTCTGTCAAACACAATTCCCTTAACACAAAATGTTAAGCGTCACGATTTTGTGACTTTTTCGTGGATCACACCGCTCATCACAATGTAAACGTCAGAGGTGCGCAGTGGACGTAGAGTGCATCGTACGATCCCCGGGTTATATACCGTAAAACATAACTCACAGTCTCTTTTTTCTTGCACCGGAACAAGCGCCTGTCAGCGAGCAGGCGGTACCTCACTTTATACACTGAATCGCGCTCTGCCGGTAGCCGTGGCTTCACAGTCGCTGCCAATCTCTCTGAGTCTGAGGATGCAAATGCAGTCTGTCCGTGTATGCAAGAGGCATAGATTCTCATGAGCCCCTGCGAACGCAGGGGCTCATGAGAATCTATGCCTCTTGCAGATGGATTAAATTGGAACATAGACTATTTCAGATTTTTTTTTTTTTAAATCAAGTTTGGTTCTTTTAGATGTTACTCACAAACCAGATAGGTGAGGCTAGCTTTTAGAGGTTGGCTCAGTTTCCACAGCGTCAGCTGTCCGATGAAGAGATTACGCCTGATAGCTCAGGGCCGGTTACGCCGTGTCAACTTGGTTAAATATGACGTCGTTGTGTTTGATTCTTGATCGCGCAGAGGTATATGTCTACATCCACATTAAAAATAAACCAAAATAAACTTTAATTTCCGCAGCAAGAATTGTTCAGATGACGCCGATGGCGTGCCTCACTAACATTTCGGAGTCAGAAGCATTGTCAGTGTTGGACAGTCACAACACAAAAAATTAGTCTATGTTTACGTTCTTGTGGCTGACCAGTCTCGGCTCCAGCTGTTCCTCTGGTTAATAATGTACTTTGGCTGTCGATAGCGGTTGTTGTCGCGATGATTCCTGCAGGGATTACAACACCCTGACATCCTGCAGGGATCATCGCGACCAAAACGCGCTACCGACAGCCTACGCCGGCCGGGTGAAAAACTAATGTTCTGTTTGGACCCGGCCTGGTACGACTAGAAACACAACTTTCTCTCACGTCTGGCGGAACTGGGGCGTTAGTGCAGCTAAGTACACGGCCGCTGTCTGACTAACACCATAAACACGGCAGCTACTAACATCGACTGCGTACAGTGCTCCGAAAGAGCAGAACCGACCCTCAGTTTGGTTCTCAGTCGTCACCGTGCGGTCGCACGCACACACTTGCGTTTGAACGCACGTGTGTAAACCTGTGCAAAATGCGTGCGTGTGTGCACTGAGTGTCCGCGCGAAATCGAAGTCCTCGCCCACACTTAAAGGCGCCCGTCACTTTGATGTAAAACGACTGATCATTTTGGGGCTAGTTGCAAGAACGAGAATAGCCTTCCTGTGCCAGCCACTAAGCAAGGTGCTCCGCTATCGCGGGGTGAGTGTTGTGGCGCTATCGCGGGGTGAGTGTTGTGGCGCTATCGCGGGGTGAGTGTTGTGGCGCTGTAGCGGGGTGAGTGTTGTGGCGCTATCGCGGGGTGAGTGTTATGGCGCTGTAGCGGGGTGAGTGTTGTGGCGCTATAGCGGGGTGAGTGTTGTGGCGCTATAGGGGGGTGAGTGTTGTGGCTCTTTAGCGGGGTGAGTGTTGTGGCGCTATAGCGGGGTGAGAGTTGTGGCGCTATCGCGGGGTGAGTGTTGTGGCGCTGTAGCGGGGTGAGTGTTGTGGCGCTATCGCGGGGTGAGTGTTGTGGCGCTATAGCGGGGTGAGAGTTGTGGCGCTATCGCGGGGTGAGTGTTGTGGCGCTATAGCGGGGTGAGTGTTGTGGCGCTATAGCGGGGTGAGAGTTGTGGCGCTATCGCGGGGTGAGTGTTGTGGCGCTATAGCGGGGTGAGTGTTGTGGCGCTATAGCGGGGTGAGTGTTGTGGCGCTAAGTGTTGTGGCGCTATAGCGGGGTGAGTGTTGTGGCGCTATCGCGGGGTGAGTGTTGTGGCGCTATCGCGGAGCACCTTGCTTAGTGGCTGGTGCAGGACTAAGCTCGCTCATGCAACCGACACCAAGAGTTGGGTGTAAACCGATGAACGCTCGCGCGCCCGGTACTACTTCTGATGGTTGGAAACTGTTAGAAAAGAACACGGAAGTGACGGGTTCACTTCCGGTCAAATTCACTGTACAAAACTAAATAATACATTTTTCTGCGATTTATAAAGTGGTCTTTAAAAATGCAGAGAAACTCCGAACAAAGACAGTAACACGGCCGTAAAAAGGACGATTACATGACAATTGATTCGATATTTGATCAGGTTTTTTTTTATTTATTTGGTTTCATTAATTTATTTTATTTATTAGGTTTTAATATTACCATTTATTCTTTTCTTCTTTCTTTCTTTTTTTTTTTTTTTTTTTTTTTTTTTTTTTTCTCACTTTCCAACTTTTTTTTCTAACAGTAAGCTTGTCACTTGGAGACTAAACACTTAGCGGCATTGTTCTAACGCCTACGTGGCGGGCGCCTTTGCCTGTAATTGTAAATCACGCTCTCACGTGACGTCACTGATAAATACCTTCCATCTGCAGGGGCGTATATTCTCATGAGCCCCTGCGGACGCAGGGGTTCATGACAATATATGCCTCTTGTATTAACCATGACAAGAGATGGGCAGGGCTTGTTTCACAGCATGTTCTCACTGAAGTACTTTCCCGTGCGGTACAGTTCAGGAGAAAAAACAGAGTTGTCGTAACTCAGAACCCTGACCAGACCTTCCCCTGCAGCCACTGCGGTCGAACCTGCCTGTCCCGGATTGGCCTCCGCAGCCACGAAAATGCCTGCAGAAGACGTGGGCAAGCCCTATATAATCTTCGTTCGCGAAGCCAAGCCAAGAGAGAGACAGTTCCAGTGCGCTGGAATGGCTCAGTGTTCTGGTCGTAATCTACAGGCAACAGCTGGCCCTGTCCGGCACCATCACCCGCCCGGCCCTAGGGCAGTCAGTCCACGACTCGAACGCCAAACTTGACTGGCCAAACAACCAGCAGCCCTGCAGATGCTTGCTATTTGGGTTGCGAGACTCTTAGGAGGCCGCGGCACGTACATGCAGTCATTTGTGAGCGCTAGATAAACGTTCAGCACTTGACTGCCCCTTTCTCACTATGGCTGAACTGTTCCATGCGTTTTCTGCCTGTATTTTGCAGCAGTTCCGTTTCCGCACTAGGGCACGCTGACATTCAAATGAGGTAGATGAGGCAGTAAGAGGACCGGTGTTGTTAAAAATAACTTCTTGTATTGTTTGAAAATTTGTAGTAGGGCTGAATGTTGGAATTTGCTGGAAATGTCTGGTTAGATGAGAGGAGACATGTTTAGTGCTTTGATTCATACTATCCTGAGCTTATCCAGTGGACATTTGTGGGCCTATGTTGAGTTGCCGTTGTCATGGTGATTTGAGGGGTACACTGATTTTAGCTGTGCTTGGGTGTGGGGTTGGTAACGAATCTGAGGTTCATAGCCAAGAAATGAGACAGTCAATGTGCTGTGTTTTTTTGTTATTGGTATTTTGTGCATGGCAAATGTGCAGGTGGTGGGCGGTAGTGTATTTTTAGGGGATTGAAAATTTAGGGGATGACTGGGACTGACTAAGGCTAAGAGACTGGACAGTACGGAAACGGCACTGTGTTCCTTGGCCATTAACAGACATGCGTGCTCGAAATAACCATTTGGAGCGATAATCCTCAATCCTCGTTTACCGCCTTCCCTGCCGCTAGCCGCACATACTGTTTCTGAATTGTGGTTCTTTCTTTATCCTAAGGCCAAAAGCCACAACAGCCCTCACAACAAACTGTCACATTTTTAGAGAATTGCGTGGGCTCTTGAGAACCTATCACTACAGCAAGAGGCATAGATCCTCATGAGCCCCCGCGAATGCGGGGGCTCATGAGGATCTATACCTCTTGCAGTCGGCATTTGGGTGGTGTTCGCGATTTCTTGGCAGTCAAGGGGTTTAGTCACTATGCGGCAGGCTTTAGGGGGTTGGGGGGAGGGGGGTGGGGGAGGGGGGGGGGTGTACACGTGTGTGGTCGTACATGCTAGCAGGTCTACATGTAAATGCTTTCTTCTGATAACACAGATCATGCCCTGTGAACATGTAGCTATATGTGCAGATGAAGAAATGAACGCAGTCACACCATCATCTTTCTTCTGTCTGTATTTTGTGTACATTTTCAAGTCCTTATATCAATTCGATTCACTTCTGACACAAAGCCAACACACACGAAAGAATTGATTTCTATTTTAAACCGACACCACGTGTGTTGGTCTGTGAGTTTGGACCTTACGGCTTAAAGACGTAGGGTCTAAACTCACAAACCAGTACATAATTATATTTAGTTTGTCCTATGTTATCCGTCTCAGCGGTTGTCGAAAGCTAAGTGCGCATACGGCGGACACAAATCTTGTTTTTAGACTGACGTTGCGATTTCAGATTGCCCAGCCTCGGTGCGCAAAGGCCATCGGGCCGACGTCGGCCGCCGCCGGCCCCGTTGTCTTTTGCGCATTGGTCGAGCGGCCTCCGCAAAGCAGATTAGTAGCGTTAGTCTTTGTTCCTAGTCTTGACGTCGACATAGCCAAACTTGTTGTCGTCCACAAACTGCTGCTCGCAGGCCAGCATCGTATCTGCCCAGTCCTGAAACATAAACAGAACGACGCAGGACAATAAGCAGGAGAGCAGAAAAATAAACAGAGGACTGACAGAACGAGGAGCGGAAGAAACAGAAATAATAGGCAGAAAGACGCAGGAAACTAAGCAGAAGAAACAGCAAAATAAGCGGAAAGACAGAAAAGGAAGGAGGAAGCAGCTAAGTGTGCGCATGCGTGTGCGAGTTGTGAGTGCGCGCTTAGAGTTATAATTATTATAAGATAAGCGCATTATAAATACCGTAATTATTATTATTATTTATTAAGTGAAGCAGAAAGGAGCACAAAAACAAGGGGCGGGGGGTGGGGGGGGGAGAGAGAGAGAGACAGAGAGAGAGAGAGACAGAGAGAGAGACAGAGACAGAGAGAGAGAGAAGAAACAAAATAAAATAAAGATTATTTTTAAATAGCAGAAATAAAAAGACAAAGGGGAGACAATAAGCAACAACAAAAAAAACCACAAAAACAAGAACAGACAGACCCTTGATCATAACCCATTCAACCGTGACACACTGCGGCAACAGGGCACAGACTGACCAAGTTAATGGGTAGTGCTAGAATAGCCTGACGTAAGTACAGCTGCAAGAGGCAAAGCACTGCATGAGTCCCCGCTCTTTGCCTCCTGCAGCTCGCCTTTATAGCCGTGTTCCTCGGGCGGAGGAGAGTAATTAGCGTTCAATTTGCCGTAGTTTAAAAAAACAATTTTTTACAAACATTGATATTATAACTGCTATTAATTATGAGGGCAAATTGGCCGAAATTCAGGGTGTTTTGTAATGTTTGGTCTAAGCGTCAGCTTACAAAATTATGTAAAATTACAGTAATCAAAACGTTGGCAGTGTCAAAGATTGTCCATCTTTTTTTTTATAAATCTCCCGGATCCTCCGGCACAGTTTTTGACTGACCTTGAGAAGATGTTGTTCATGTTCTTGTGGAATGGAAAAAAAAGCAAAAATGAGTAAAGCTGTTGTCTGTTCAGCATACGATGAGGGTGGTTTGCGAATGTTAAACATTCACTCTTTTTGGACAGCTATGAAGGTCGGTTGGCTTAAAAGGGTCATTAACTCATTCTACCCCAACACCGAAATCCTTAAATTTTGCCCTTGTCCTCTGAAGACTGCATTAGCAGTGCAGGACACAGATCGACCATGATAGTTCAAGGGTGATGCCAGAATAGCTTGGCGCCCATAGGCGCCAAGCTATTCTGGCATCACCCTTGAACTATCATGGTCAATCCTTATCTTCCTGTGGTGTGTCTGGGGTAGAAGGGGTTAATGAACCATGTAACTCATTGGTACGGACGACTTTGTTGATTTGCTATCCTGTGTTTGGTAACATGCAAATCATTGTTTGGTGGTGAATATGCAAACGTTTTAATGCATCACTCTAATAATCACTTTGGGGTCGATGGCGCCAAACACTACAAAGTTGTATGTAACAAGTGTATACCTGAAAATTTTGGTGAAGTGCTCTCATAATATATTCATTATGACAAAAGTATTATCAGAGACCGAAAAACAGTTCATGTCACTGAGTGGAAAGAGAAAGGGATTTTGGTCATTGGGGACCTGATGGATGAAAATGGCTCTTTATTGTCTTTTGAATCGTTTAAGTTGTTGCACCCCGATGTGTCAACACATTTTTTGATGTATTCTGGCATAGCTAGCGCTGTCAGGGTTTACTTAAACTCATTAGTAATAGAGCCAGTTATGAATTGCAGTAGTGCAGGCAACAAGGCTTGGAACACTATCTTGCAGGGTGGCAGTAAAACTGTCTATGCAGCCTTGGTCAAAGCAAGGTGAAAGCCTGTCTGTATTCAGAGGTGGTCCCAAAGCTTTGCTGATATAATAAATTGGAATTCTGTTTTTCAAAAACTTTCAAAACCACTCCTGATTCGCAACTTAGATGGTTTCAGGTAAGGTTTTGCGCTGGCTGCTGGCCACAAAGCGTTTCTTATTTCTGCCTAAATTGTGCGACTCTGCACTCTGTACCTTTTTGTAAGAATGAGGAAGAAACTCTTACTCACCTGTTTTGGGACTGCCCTTTTGCATACACCTTTTGGTCTGACATGGGACAATGGTTCAGAGATAACTGTAGAAAATGTGTGTAACGCACGCAGACTTGCCCACAGTCGCACGTACAGACTCTCACGCAACAGACGCATACACCGCCACTGACTCAGACGGGCGCATTCATGCGGTAAAACAAACACACGGGTTCCCTTTCTAAAGTGACTTTATACAATATAAATATACCAAAAAAACGCTCACACTATCAAGCTATATACATCACATACACATCACAATATCTTTGCCAGGCTAGGTTTTAGTTTCACACTGTCTCCAACCTGTTTGATGTTATTGCCTGGTTACGTTGGTCCTTCTCACGTCTAGGCGTGAAAGTCCTTCGTCGTACGCTTCTTCTTGCCGTCCTGTCTCTTTGGCACGGACGTCCTCGTTCTCGTACGGTAGCGCAGTTCTCGCTTTGACTCGGGCGTCTTGGTCCCGGTCAGACTCACTCTCAGTGAAGAGCTGGAGGGATGACCTCACGTTAGGTCCCACCTGTGACTCGACGTCTCGGCGTCCGTCGTTCCACTCTTTACAAGAACTCTGAATAGACAACAAAAGTCCCAACGTAACACTTGCTAAACACACCACATATTGGATAAATGAGAAACGTCACGTAACCTGGCTGATACAAATAACTCACACGTTCATTCACACACACACACACGTGCTTCATAAACTGTCTACTTCCGTAACACCCCCATATCTCTGTCACTATCTTGAAACAGACTATAGCCTAACACTCTTGCTATACACTACTCTATACACTGGAAAAGACTATGCTTAACCATCCACGTACTACCTTCATAGCGACTTAGACATACACACCTCACATTCTTTTAGTTATCCATCTCGGTAAATAACTGTATACCAAAAACACCGGTTACTTCACTGAATTCTAAACCAACATAACAGAACCAAAACCGGTCAAGTTAGTTAGTTAGTTATTTGGGTTTAACGCCGAGCAGGCGACTAAGGCCATCTCACGGCGGGATGGGTAAAAATCTGGTCAGCCAGACTAAAAGCAAGGTCTTAAGACAAGATGTAAATATAGATTAAAAATCTCAGGCTAAAATGTCGCACATGTCTGGAAAAGAAACGTCTACAGACTCTCAAAAAGGGCAAATAAAAAAAAATTCACATAGTCTATGAATGCTCAGATCTTGTTAAAAATATTGCATTCTCTCAAAAAATTGAAGATTTTGTCCGGGGGAACATCCCGGAACAAAACCTTCAAGGAGTCTGCTGTGAAGTGTTTATATCTGGTGTCAATTAGGTCAGCACAATACAGCAAAAAGTGTCGAACAGAAAACTGCTCATCACAGGCAAAACACCATGGACGCTCATCCTGTTTAAGTAAGTAAGAGTGCGTAACATATGTGTGCCCGATGTGGAGCCGAGCAAGGACAGTCTCCTCACGGCGGCTGCCGCAGCGGAAAGGTAGACTGTCAGACAACTTAGGAAGAGCTTCATGAAGCTTGTTCCCTTCCTCTTTGTCCCACTCGAAAATTACTCTTAGCAACACATACTGTCTTTAACTAAGCAACTATCAATACTACATATATAGAAACATACCTGAAATCTAGGCTTCAGAGTCTTGGAATACGGGCTAGGTATCTCAAACACAACCGTTCCATACGACAAAACAGCCCGTACTACCGATCTAGACCTCTGACAGACACAGCTTCCGCCTAGAACTCACTAAACAGAACTCACTAAAATTCCGTGCTAACTATGTCTTACAGATTCCACGTGGACAGCAGGCCCCACGGACTATCGGCACAAACAAACCGTTAACAAAAACCGTACCGTACTAACCCTAATGTATGAGCACTATGCACGAGCATAGAGCTTCATCACAATGTGCTAACTTTGAGTTCACAAAGAATCTGGTTAATATATTTGGTACAGCTAAGAACTTTAAGTCTGACACTGTCATGGACCTTATTGATCCTAGTTGCCAAGACTACAGGAGACGCTGCCTATTGTAGAGCACTTTACTGCCGCTTTTTTTAGGAACCGCTACCTATGTGAAAAATACCGATTTGGAATTATTGGCCAGAGTCACAAATTCCATTGTTTATGGCATCCTTATAGTACACTTTTTGGGTGGGTGTTAACATTGTGATGGGCACCAGTCACAGCCCTGTTAGTAGTGGCTTTGTGCTACTGGTGTTAATGTTGTCTTGGGCACCAGTCACAGCCCTGTTAGTAGTGGCTTTGTGCTACTGGTGTTAATGTTGTCTGGGCACCAGTCACAGCCCTGTTAGTAGCGGCTTTGTGCTATTGGTGTTAATGTTGTGGTGGGCACCAGTCACAGCCCTGTTAGTAGCGGCTTTGTGATACTGATGTTAATGTTGTCTTGGGCACCAGTCACAGCCCTGTTAGTAGCGGCTTTGTGCTACTAGTGTCAATGTTGTGGTGGGCACCAGTTACAGCCCTGTTAGTAGTGGCTTTGTGCTACTGATGTTAATGTTGTCTTGGGCACTAGTCACAGCCCTGTTAGTAGTGGCTTTGTGCTACTGGTGTTAATGTTGTCTTGGGCACCAGTCACAGCCCTGTTAGTAGCGGCTTTGTGATAATGGTGCAACCAATTGCAATACTAGTTGCAGCTTTGTAGGGATTGGTTTGAGTTGCCAGTGTTGGCCTTTTATTTGTCTTCTTTTTCATCTAGATGCCTCTCTGTATGAAGCCACCGGTGCTATTTATAGACGCATGCTGAGCTGGTCACAACAGTATGACTGACCAAACTGTGTCGGACGCTGGACGATATGTGTTCCATGTTGCATGTATATGTGTGTGTGTGTGTGTGGGGTGCGTGTGTGTGTGTGTGTGGGGGGGGGGGGGCTTACTTTGTTCACTTCTTTTGCGATCTTCTTGTATATTTATGTATATGTACATCTGTACGCTCCAAAAACAAAAATAAAATATATTTAAAAAAAAATGAAATGGTTCAGTGGCAAAACCGTCTTATGGTGCTCACCAGACTGTGACCGAAATAAATTCGAAAAATGTATATATATTCTCCAGCGGATTGGGGGGGGGGGGGGAGCCTGGGGGTAGTCCCTATTGCTATAATTATGCAGTAGGTGTTCCGTGGAAGGCTCAAAAAGATAGGTCTGTCATTCCTTCTCTCCCACTACCCTCTCTTTCTAGATCTAGTGAGCGATGCAGTCACAAAAAGAGCTGCTGGTGTCCTGATGACACAATGCAAGCTTACCAGCCTGGAATTCCATGGCATTAGCACAGCATTCTCAGAACTAAATGAAAAACTACGTCCCTTGGAGCTAATCTGATTGAGTGCATTTTTGGCTTTGGGCGACGTCTTTGTTAAAAGTAAAGAATAATATATATATATATATATATATATATATATATATATATATATATATATATATATATATATATATATATATATATATATATATATATATATATATATATATATATATATATATATTTATATATATATATAATAAGTTATTGGTCGGAGGGGTCCGTGCAGCGAACCCCTCCGACCAATAACGTATTTGTTTTCATTCCTCCACTATTTTCGTAAAAGAAATCAAGAAGATATCTTCCGACCTGGATCACGCCAGACATGACTGACGACAAAGGAATATACATTCATACATAATAGACTGATGACGTAATTTAAAATATTTCATGACGTTGCCGTCTCAAGTACTGAGTGCTTGTTGTTTCGAACAACACTATGCAACTTTTTACTTTAGAACGTTTTGGTGAGCTTTCATAGAACAAAACTGGCATCCAAGATGAGTCATCGAGAGGGCTACAAAACGTCCGCCATTTTTCGCTACAGGGGTTTTTATATCACGGTCACATGGTACGGTTTGCGCTAACGTGACTGGTCATGTGACGTAGGGAGGAAAACAAATATATAAATATATATATATATATATATATATATATATATATATATATATATATATATATATATATATATATATATATATATATATATATATATATATAAACAACAACAACAACATGCGTAATACAGAAGCACCTTCGCACAGAAGGGAGGTAACCGGCCACCCAGATCCTCCGGCAAGATGGCGGGCGGGAAATGTAGGTGAAATTTCTTCATTTTCTCGCTGTCCGCATGGATGTTGCCGTGCACGTGAATCTGTCGAAACAAAACAGCAGAAGAACAAAGAAGAAAATGTCGTCCACTGGTCATTGTAAATTCCTATGATAAATTTGAAGAAACAACAGTCACGGCGTCCCCCACGGATCTGACACTGTATGTCTCTATTCAGGGGGCTTGGTGTTCACTCGCTGTGGCAGCTTGAGTGTGCCCTCTCCCATCTCTTGTCTCTATATTTGGATTATTGAATGCTACATTGGATTTTCTACCACCAACGTGTTGCTGATGTCCTGGGCTACATTTTGGTGTACGTTTTGTGCAGTTTTACCACCGGACATGAGAGTTCTGTGGATATTTGTATTTCTGGAACTGTTTGCCATAGCGGTGCACAGCCATGAACTGGTTGATACCAGTTCACCCGTGTTACCACAGGCCCTGCTCTGCAATGCGGCTACAGCGGTTGCGCCTGTCTTCAACAGTGCTCATGCACCCTTTGGTCCAACTGCACTTGACTTCAACTGGAGGCCTGTGACCTCTGTCAGTGACTGGCCTACTTCAGTGTGTACTCTACAGGCGCAGTGTGTGTCGCACGTGTATACACATACAACTGTGTCGCACGCTGACTGTTGCAGTACTTCATGTATTGACTCTGCTTCACACTTGTCAGTTGCTGACAATTTGTCTCCATCTTCTGTGCGGATATCCTACAGCAGAGAGGCACTTCTGGCGTTCGACCATCATGTGCATGCTGTTTCACAATCCCTGTGCTGGAAGCTACATGATCTCTGCATACATTCAAGATCCTCTGCGCTGCCATGCCTTCGGCGACGTAAGAAAAAGCGTCCTTATAGGGCTGGTCGCCGCTGTCAAGGTAGGAGAATTGCAGTTGTTTCCTTGACAACGAAATCGGAGACACAAAGCGTGGATTCACGAGGGGTGTGTAAAGATAACTTGATTCATATCCCCTTATCAACGTCCATTCGTCCACACAAAACTAATGGACTGAAAGTGGCTCTATTCAATGCACGTTCAGTCGCGTCTCCAGAGAAACGAACTGAAATAAGCAACTTTATATATGACAATGACATTGATGTCTTGTTTTTGACTGAAACTTGGCTAAAACCGGGTGGTGACGAGGCGAAATGTGCCGAACTTGCCCCTGCTGGCTTCACCGTCAAGTCATTCCCACGTCCATCTCGGGGTGGCGGTCTTGCCATCATTTTTCGAGATGACCTTGTGCCCTACTTCTCCTGTAACACTGCACTTGCCTTCGAACATTGTTCCTTTGAACTAGCACACGTAACACTTACGCTACCAAGCAAGCCAGTACAGTTCTTCATTCTCTACCGGCCCCCTCCTAACCGCAAAAACAAGCTGACTGATGCCATGTTCCTTGATCAGTTTTCTGATTTACTTGAATACAGCAACTCACTCCCAGGTAACCTTGCTATTTTGGGAGATTTCAACTTCTACTTTGACTGCCCGCAGAACTCTAGTACTATGAAACTAATGGATCTTTTGAGTGTTTTTGACCTTGAACAGTCTGTTCGTCAGCCAACTCACAAGCATGGTCACACTCTTGATTGGCTACTACACCGACCAAGTGATAATTTAGTTCAGTCTACTTATGTGTCATATGCACTTGAGTCTGATCATTTATGCGTGATTGCTGATCTAGTTGTTTCAGTGCCACCCTTTCAGCCTGTATTTGTGCAAAAACGAAACATTCGTGCTATTGATCGCCTGGCTTTCAAAGCTGATTTGCATGAATATCTTAGCAAACACCCTGATCCCTCTGCGGGACAGTTGAACTCGGGTCTGAGATCACTACTTGACAAGCATGCTCCATCTACTCGCCGTAAAGTGTCATGTCGGACATCCTCACCATGGTTCAGCGCCGTGGGAGGCAAGCTTCTCGCTGCAAAGAGAGAGCGACGACAAGCTGAGAGACTATGGCTGTCCACGGGACTTACCGTACACAAGCAGATTTTCAGCGCTGCTAAGAAATATGTAACTCGTCTGGTACTCGTGGCGAAGACAGCTTTCTTCAATGCCAAGATTGCAGCGTGCACCACCAGCAAGCAGCTTTATAATGTAACCAACAAACTGACTGCTAGAAGGGATCCATCTCCACTCCCGACCATTTTCTCACCATTAGAGTTGCCTGATCAGTTCTCAAATTTCTTTAATGAAAAAGTTCAGAACATTCGTGATAGACTTGATGGACTTATTTCACAGTCTCCATCGCAGTATGACGTTCCCTTTTCTGGTCAGTGTCTCTCGTCCTTCAGACCTGTCAGTGATCAGGAACTTCATGCTGTGCTGAAGAGAACTGCACAAAAAACTTGTAGTTTAGACCCACTTCCTACTACATTGCTGTACGAGTGTATTGATGTTGTGCTTCCAGTCATGACCAACATTGTCAACGAGTCCCTGAGGTCTGGTATTTTTCCGTCGGATTTCAAGTCCGCCATTGTTAAACCTTTGCTAAAAAAAGCCCTCTCTAGACCCTAACAATCTACAGAATTACCGCCCTGTCTCAAACCTCCCTTTTCTCTCTAAGATCGTTGAGAAGGTTGTGTTGTCGCAACTTCTCGACCATCTGAACCTGAATCATCTTCTTAGTCCCAATCAGTCTGCTTACCGTGCAGGTCATTCCACTGAAACTGCGCTTGCAAAAATTCTTAATGACCTCCTCGAGGCTCTTGATGATGGCAAAGTATCTGTTCTCGCACTGTTAGACCTATCTGCTGCCTTTGATACGATTGACCATGACATTTTGCTACAACGTCTCTATTCTGTGTATGGCATTCATGAAACTGCTTTATCGTGGTTTAGATCATATCTGACTGACAGAACTCAGTGCATAGTTGTTAATGATAAACTATCCAGCCCATCCACCGTGCGCTTTGGCGTCCCACAAGGTTCAGTTCTTGGACCAGTCCTCTTTACCCTGTATGTTCAGCCACTGGCCAGAGTCTTTAACCGTTTCTCTATATCACATCATGCATTTGCAGATGATACTCAACTCCATGACTCATGTTCACCTGATCAGATTATGGACACAATCGAGATCCTTCAGGAGTGCGTCTTGGATACTAAGATGTGGATGACTTCAAACAAATTACAGTTGAATGACGGAAAAACTGAGGCCATGATAATTGCTTCCCCGAGGTTGACGAAGACGCTGACACTCCCCCCGTCATTACAAATCTGTGGTGCCACTGTCCCCTTCTCCCCCCATGTAAAAAATCTGGGTGTCACACTTGATAGTAGCCTGTCCATGCGCCTTCATGTGAACAACGTTTGCAGATCCGCCTATACTGAACTGCGACGTATTGCTTCAGTCCGCCACTATCTGACACCTGAAGCAACTAAAGTACTTGTCTGCGCTTTTGTTTTGTCTAAATTAGACTATTGCAATGCTCTTTTGGCTGGCTGTTCCCAGTGTCTGATTGGCAAACTCCAGAAAATTCAAAACTCAGCTGCTAGGTTGATTCTTAGAGTCCCTAGATCAGATCATATCACACCCCATCTGTCTGCCCTACACTGGTTACCTGTAACGGCTAGGATTCAGTACAAAATTTCATGCATGACTCACAGTTGTATTACCTGTTCCTGCCCACACTACCTTGCCTCTCTTCTCCAGCTGTATACGCCCTTGAGACAGAATTTGCGCTCTGCTGCCGACCCTCGAGTTTTACGTATCCCTCTTGTCAAAACAAAGTCGTTTGGTGGGAGGTCATTCAGATACCAGAGCCCAGTTGTTTGGAATGATCTCCCACGCGAACTGAGATACGTGGATTCGAGAGAGGCATTCAAGCGTGCCCTAAAGACCCATATGTTTTCTGTCAGCTACAAATGACTTTGTCACACACCTGTCATGTTAAAGTCATCTCTATCTATTTATAGAAGTAGTGTGTGTGTGGGTGTGTGTGTGAATGCCAGTATGAGTCCATGAGCGTAGCACTTTTGAATGGTGACTTCATAGCTTGTTTACAGAGTGCGTTGTATTTTGTTTTTGTACTTTTTGTTAATTCCATTTTTGTAATTAGTTATTTTTTGTACATTAGTTTTTGTTAAGCGCCTAGAGCTCTAATCTGAGGTTAGGCGCTATACAAGTACTCATTATTATTATGTGACCTTTTCACCTCTACTGACCGGCCGGATACCGTTCGGGGGAAAACAAGAGTAACTACACTCCAAGCGGTGTCCCGCAGTGAGATGGCCTTAGTCGCCTGCTCGGCGTTAAACCCCAATAACTAACCAAGCGGTGTCGCCAGTTGGAGTCAAGGGGTTAACGTGACAACTTGAGGTAATGCGCAAAACTTGAGGCCATCGCGGGTCGTACGTGATTTTCTGATTTCTTTAAGTGTAAAGGGTTTTGCATTTGTCGGGTTTTTTTTTTCTTGTTTGTTTTTGTTTTTTTCTGATTCTTCTTCTTCTCGAACGCCGTCACACTTGGAGTTTGGCTCTCAAAATGAAATATGTGGTCTTCTGTAGCACCTCCACAGGCCGGTACAGTTTCATGAATCCATCTCCAAGTGTCATATGGCTGTATATGCGTGGTACTGTGGTTTATTAGAGTGCGCTGTGCAGCCCAGTACCTCCGTCTTCAGCACTCGGGGTTTCTGTCGGGGTTACCTCACCCTTAACTCCTGGTCAAAAGGCCTTTCCTGGGAGCACAGGATGGTTTGGCTTTAGAGTGTCCTTCTCCTAGATGGGTTGCCGACCAAGGCTTACGAGTCCCATCCACTCAGGTTTTTCCTCGGAGTTTTTCTTCTCGTTTTTTTCTGATGTGAAGCACTGGACTGAGCCGTACACACATTTGTTCCATGTATCCAGCAGAGCATCGTCAGTGGAGATCCGCGAGGTCACGTGCACGCGGGACGACTCCCAACAGCGAACGAGAGCCGAGTCACGGTGGGCAACCAGCACCATAGGCCTAGACGGCACTCCGAACATCTCCAAGAGGCACAGAAATCATGAGCACCCATCCCCCAACCCCCTCCCCCATGATCCCTTCCCCTACGAACATCTCCAAGAGACATAGATCCTCATGAGCCCCCCTCCCCCCGGGCGCATGAGTGGAGATGTTTAGCGTGTTGTCTAGTAAAACTCATTCTACCCCAAGCCCGAAATCCCCAAATTTTGAAGTCGTCCTCTGAAGACTGCGTTGCAGTGCAGGGCACAGATCGACCATGATAGTGCAAGGGTGATGCCAGAATAGCTTGGCGCCCATAGGCGCCAAGCTATTCTGGCATCATCCTTGCACTATCATGGTCGATCTTTATCTTGCTGTGGTGCGTCTGGGGCAGAAGGAGTTAACCGTACCGCTAGTTATGTGACAAGCCGGTTATCCGGCCGTGACATCGCTATCGGCGCCGTACGTTGTTGGGGTTCGGCTCGTTCGTCGCAAACGGAACCTCGACTCGTCATCAGTTTCTTCCGAGGATAACTGCCTCAGGCGAATCACTGAACTTTGATAGCTGAGGCGCAGTGCCTGTGCCCTTCACAGTGACTCTTGAACTGAACGTAACCCGCGAAATCATTGTCTATAGTTGAGTTGGTTTAGTCAGTTCCTGTTGCTTATACTGTAACCCCGCCCCAGACTTCAATTTCTTAGATTAACTCATTCGAGACGTGCCGCCTCCCGATACGCTGCTTATGCCGCGTATCCGGAGGCCGAACGTCTCGAATGAATTATCAGCGCAGCGAGGACAGGACCGACTGAGCGCACACACACACAAAGGGGCATCACACGCCTGTGGGGCAAACACGGAAACCAACTACTCACAAAGGAATGGAAATGATTGTCTTATTCTATACCTGCGTATTTCTCTGTGGGCTGGCGATTGGGTGCCTGATAGGCGGGGGCAGGGGATCTAACTGTTGTCTGTCCAGCGCTGTGATTCCCCTTGGTTTGAGTACGGAAACCAACGGTTAGCACCCTTTATTCTCTTCTCTGCAAGATTTTTTTTTTCCCGTGAAGTGTTTAACCCATCCGCTGCCGAGAAAGGGTGAACACAATCTAGCTGCAAGAGGCACAGATCCTCATGAGCCCCCGCAACTGCGGGGGCTCATGAGGATCTATGCCTCCTTTTGACAGCACTTTGTATCCACTCAGATGTTCCGGCCGCTTTGAAGGCCGCTGGCATCGGCATACTTCAGTCGGCGTTGACTGGGTTAACGGATTTCCGCCCGGCGAAACGGCACAGTCTGCGATCAATGACAGTGAAGGGGTGTACCATACGATGTGCCTGCGCCGCACAAGGTCAGCAGTGTAGCAGGCCAAACTATGCAAAGGAACAATGACTGACAAGCGAGCAGCCTATAAACACTGACTGCCGCGCGTAGTGTTTGACTACACTGAAGCATGTTGCGTCAGTGCCCAGGTCAGTACAGTCGCCAAGCGAACAAGCAAGTGAGCGATGGATATACTTACTCTCTTCTGGAACTTCTCCTTTAGGAACTGTTTGATTATCTTGAAGACAATGTCAAAGAAAAACGGCTCGTTCACATAGTGCAGTCCCCTCATTCGCGCCGGGAAAGCCTCCTGCACGCACAAGAAAGTTAACAAACTTAACCAACAAAAAAACAACAACCAAACCAATAAAAAAAAAACGACAAACAAAAAACTCCAACGAACAAAAACAAGCAAAGAAACAAACAAACACACAAACAAGTCTCAGCTGTACTGACGAGCAAAATGTGTTTTAGTCCCGCGATGACATGGCTGAAAATGTCGCATTTCGTTTGCTCGTCAATACAGTATCGCACGCACTCGGATACAGTCAAACCTGCTCAGTGTAACGGCCACCCGTGTACAGACCTGTCTACACCAGCCACACAGAGTGTATTCGTACTCACAGCTTATTTCTACTACCCTGACTGCCAGTAGCCGCGGATTTCGCGTCTGAAACCACTGCACTCTGGCCGACATTCGCGTGAAAAACACACCGTCATGAAATGGGACCCAAATGGCCGGGCACATCGAACACAGGTCTAACAAGGGACATAAATCCTCACGAGCCCCCGCGACTGCGGGGGCTCGTGAGGATTTATGTCCCTTGCAAATGCTTGCTCCGGCAGTTAAGCGGTTAAACCCATTATAAAACAGTCGCTTGTCTGCACCGGTGGCCGCTTCCATCATGTCCCTTGGTGTAACATTAGACTAATCGCACAATGTCGCGAAATCATGGCGGACGCAACGCCGGTAAGGACAGCGCCAAGAGGAACTGCGAAGTCCTTTGCCAGTGGGTCAACAGTGGGCAATGAGGTTACCCCCCTTTTCACACAGTCTTCTCAGTGGCAATGAGGTTACCCCCCTTTTCACACAGTCTTCTCAGTGGCAATGAGGTTACCCTCCTTTTCACACAGTCTTCTCAGTGGCAATGAGGTTACCCCCCTTTTCACACACTCTTCTCTATTAGCCTCTTGCAACACAAAGCTATGAACGAAGGACCTTGGCCTCCCACACAAAAATTCCACGCGGAGCATATCACAGGAGAAACATTTCCATCAATTATTTTACAAATTAGCGTTTTCCGCAACACTTTAATACACTAAGTACCCCATGACAAAACTGTCGTCTGCAAGCCTGCACGTGACACAACCGTGCACTGACATGCCCCATGTATAAAGGCGCCCATGAACACACTAGTTCTCACTCCAGGGGGAAAAACGGATTTGTTCAATAGCGGCATGTCCGTTGAAAGGTCCTGGTAAATCAAAGTGGCACAGTTGGAGTGCGCCTGAGTTGATCAGTGTTCAGGTCGTACTCCGCAGGCAATAGATTTCCCTGTCCCCCATAACCCGCCCGTCAGGGCCGTCCATGATCACCTCGGTGCTGTGGACGTTAAACCCGAACTAACCAAACCAACTAACCAACACTAGTTCCCGTCCCGGCCTCGGTAGATGGACACGCAATCCAGGGGAAAAAAAGACGGGCTTGCTCCATAGCATGTCCGTTGAAAGGTCCTGGTAAATCAAAGTGGCACAGTTGAAGTGCGCCTGAATTGATCAGTGTTCAGGTCGTACTCCATAGGCAATAGATTTCCCTGTCCCCCATAACCCGCCCGTCAGGGTCGTCCATTATCACCATTCGGTGCCGTGGACGTTAAACCCCGAACTAACCAACCAACCAGGTCAAGTCAAATTACCCAGATTGTCCGCTTTTCCCAACCACCTGTCATGCCTCTTGCCGCTCAAAACGCCCGGCCAAAACAGACAAACTTTTTCATGGGAACTTTCACACCGTAAAATGAATCGCAAAAAGAATGGATATTTTGAGACTATTTCTTACGGAGTTGTTACTACATGAACCGGAAGCAAAATGCACCTTGCGCGCGTGTTTCTAGGCCGTCTGCTCACCTGCAACAGCAACGCGATTTTCTTGGCGAAGAAAGGCGAGAGGTGTCTGGCTTGTTTCCAGCCGATGTCCTTAAGGCCCGCCAGCAAGGTTATTCCGCACACCTGGATCTCCTCATCCTGTGTAACAGTTCAAGAGGCCTGCATCGGTCACATGGAACCATGATCGAGGTCTTCGGGCCGACATCGGCCTCAGCTTGCCACGCGCGCTTATTTAGTCCTGCGTCAGCCACTAAGAAAGGTGCTCCGCTATAGCGCCACAACACTCACCCCGCTATAGCGCCACAACACTCACCCCGCTATAGCGCCACAACACTCACACCGCTATAGCGCCACAACACTCACCCCGCTATAGCGCCACGACACTCACCCCGCTATAGCGCCACAACACTCACCCCACTATAGCGCCACAACATTGACCCCGCTATAGCGCCACAACACTCAGTCCGCTATAGCGCCACAACACTCAGTCCGCTATAGCGCCACAACACTCCTCACCCCGCTATAGCGCCACAACACTCACCCCGCTATAGCGCCACAACACTCACCCCGCTATAGCGCCACAACACTCACCCCACTATAGCGCCACAACATTGACCCCGCTATAGCGCCACAACACTCAGTCCGCTATAGCGCCACAACACTCACCCCGCTATAGCGCCACAACACTCACCCCGCTATAGCGCCACAACACTCACCCCGCTATAGCGCCACAACACTCACCGCGCTATAGCGCCACAACACTCACCCCGCTATAGCGCCACAACACTCACCCCGCTGTAACGCCACAACACTCACCCCGCTATAGCGCCACAACGCTCAACCCGCTATAGCGCCACAACACTCACCCCGCTATAGCGCCACAACACTCACCCCGCTATAGCGCTACAACACTCACCCCGCTATTGCGCCACAACACTCACCCCACTACAGCGCCACAACACTCACCCCGGTATAGCGCCACAACACTCACCCCGCTATAGCGCCACAACACTCACCCCGCTATAGCGCCACAACACTCACCCCGCTACAGCGCCACAACACTCACCCCGCTATAGCGGAGCACCTTGCTTAGTGGCTGGCGCAGGACTAAGTGAGCATAAACAACTGACCCCTGGAGTCAGTTGCATGAGTGAGCTTAGTCCTGCGCCAGCCACTAAGCAAGGTGCTCCGCTTCAGCGCCACAACACTCACCCCGCTATAGCGCCACAACACTCACCCCGCTATAGCGCCACAACACTCACCCCGCTATAGCGAAGCCCCTTGTTTCGTGGCTGGCGCAGGACTAAGCTCACTCATACAACTGGCCCCTGATCCTTTGGCCGACGCCTGCTATTTCTTACAGGGCGAACTTCTCTGTGAACAAAAGGTCCTCAGACCATAGGTACGAGAGTTTAATTTTTTCTTAAAGTTACACCGCGGCGTGGATGATTTGTGGTATTTTGCTACCCTTGAATTGGCCTGATTGAAAAGTGTTCATTTGTGCCGACAATCACTCATTATCGTTTCAAACTTGCATGTTAACTCATTCTCTGCCGAAAAAAAACCGAAGCGAACACCACCAACTGCAAAAGGCACATAACCTCATAAGCCCCCGCAACTGCGTGGGCTTATGAGGTTCTATGTCTCTTGTTAAAATCATTTGTGTCTGACCGGACAGTGTTTCATGAAACTGCACTGGCATGACGTCACAGACACATTTGACCGCGGCATTGAAGAGGTTAAAAGCAAGTGAGTTATAGTGCGTGTACCTCGATAAGTTTTGAGAGCGTGAGATAGTTATAGTGCGTGTACCTCGATAAGTTTTGAGAGCGTGAGATAGTTGTTGCCGAGAACCTGGGCCAGGGTTCCTCTGTCAGGGTCCCAGCGGGCTGCACGCAGAAACAGAAATTTACTGGTTCATTCTGCCAGGATCTTTCCAGAAGTTCCCGTTCAACCGGAAGAATGTAAAGGGTTCAGCTGCTTTAATCCTTTTCACCCTCATAAACCCATTGCTTGAAATAAATTTGACTATAATATCTCAAGGGTGGTGCCAGAATAGCTTGGCGCCTCAGGCGCCAAGCTATTCTGGCACCTCCCTTTAACTAGCATGGTTGATCTATCTCAAGATCTGTAAAGCGATTCAATGGAGAAACTCTCACAGCATTCGAGCCTGTGCTAGAGGATGAGGTCAGAAAAGTGATCACAAGCACTGCCCCCAAAATTTGTGAGTTAGACCCCATCCCCACTCCCTTGTTGTATGAGTGCCTGGATGAAGTGTTGCCTGCCATTACACAAGTCATCAACAACTCTCTCTCCACTGGTATTTTTCCTGAAAGCTTCAAGACTGCACTTGTGAAACCCTTGTTGAAGAAACCGTCTTTGGACCAAAATGTACTGAAAAGCTATCGACCAGTTTCCAATCTTACATTCCTATCAAAGATTCTTGCATGTCAACTCTGTTCAGTGATTCCAGTCTGCATATCGTCCCCATCGTAGCACTGAAACAGCTTTGCTGAAGATATTCAATAACCTGCTTTGTGCTGTGGACGAGCGTAAGATCACAATCCTTGCTTTGCTGGACCTGTCCAGTGCGTTCGACACTATTGACCATATAATTTTGCTGTGCCGTCTTCAATCTGTATTTGGCATTGAAGGCACAGTCTTGGCATGGTTTAGTTCATACCTGACTGAACGTTCCCAGATTGTTTCTGTTGACGGCTGTCGTTCTGAGCCATCACGTCTTCGGTTTGGTGTACCCCAGGGCTCTGTCCTAGGACCTGTATTGTTCTTACTGTATGTTCAGTCCATGTCCGACCTGATTAGCAGTCGCTCCATTTCCCATCATGCATTTGCAGATGATACGCCGATGTACAAACTGTTGAGTGAGCTGCGAATGCCGTCCAAAGTATAAGTCAGTGCATTGACCATGTCAAATCATAGATGGCCACCAACAATCTGATGTTAAATGATGGCAAAACTGAAGCAATGTTGGTAGCTAATCCAAGATTATCTTCACAAACCAGATAGGTGAGGCTAGCGCTGGCAGAATTGTATGCAAACCAAGGGGAATCACAGCGCTGGACAGACAACAGTTAGATCCCCTGCCCCCGCCTATCAGGCACCCAATCGCCAGCCCACAGAGAAATACGCAGGTATAGAATAAGACGATCATTTCCATCCTCAAAACGAATGGATCAGGTCTCTTATATAACCCATGTCTTTCTCCGGAACTTAGGAAGTGGGCAGGAGAAACATACATACACAAACATGAAGGTGCGATACTATATGTGGTCGGGTAAATACCCTGATTTCCCACAGTAGATGCACAGAACATTACACAACAATGTAACGATACATATACGACCACATATAGTATCGCACCTTCATGTTTGTGTATGTATGTTTCTCCTGCCCACTTCCTAAGTTCCGGAGAAAGACATGGGTTATATCAGAGACCTGATCCATTGTTGTGTAATGTTCTGTGCATCTACTGTGGGAAATCAGGGTATTTACCCGACCACATATAGTAGCGCACCTTCATGTTTGTGTATGTATGTTTCTCCTGCCCACTTCCTAAGTTCCGGAGAAAGACATGGGTTATATAAGAGACCTGATCCATTCGTTTTGAGGATGGAAATGATCGTCTTATTCTATACCTGCGTATTTCTCTGTGGGCTGGCGATTGGGTGCCTGATAGGCGGGGGCAGGTGATCTAACTGTTGTCTGTCCAGCGCTGTGATTCCCTTTGGTTTGCATACAATTATGCCAGCGCTAGCCTCACCTATCTGGTTTGTGAGTATCTATAACTCGAGGCAAATTTGTATCGTTACATTGTTGTGTAATGTTCTGTGCATCTACTGTGGGAAATCAGGATATTTACCCGACCACATATAGTAGCGCACCTTCATGTTTGTGTATGTATGTTTCTCCTGCCCACTTCCTAAGTTCCGGAGAAAGACATGGGTTATATAAGAGACCTGATCCATTCGTTTTGAGGATGGAAATGATCGTCTTATTCTATACCTGCGTATTTCTCTGTGGGCTGGCGATTGGGTGCCTGATAGGCGGGGGCAGGGGATCTAACTGTTGTCTGTCCAGCGCTGTGATTCCCCTTGGTTTGCATACAAGATCATCTTCGTCCCTGCTATTACTGTCATCATTGTCTGTGGATGGAACACTCATTGGTTTCTCTGCGAGTGTGAGAAGCCTGGGTGTTACATTTGACAGCGGGTAATCTATGTCACAGCATGTTAGTGCCTTGTGTAGATCAGCTTATCTGGAACTTCGTCGCATTAGTTCAGTTCGTCACCTGCTCACCGTGGAAGCCACTAAAACACTAGTTTGTGCATTTGTGCTGTCCAAGCTAAATTATTGTAACTCTTTGTTTTGTGGCTGCCCTCATTATCTTATTGATCGCCTCCAAAAGATTTAGAACAATGCAGCCCGGCTTGTTGTGAGAGTCCGTAAGACTGAGCATGTCACACCCATCTTGAAGTCTCTTCACTGGCTACCTGTGTCCTCACGTATTCAATACAAAGTTATGTCAATTTGTTTTACCTGCCTTTCAGGCACCAGCCCAGAATTCTTGTCCTCTTTGCTGCACGTGTATACACCCTCTCGTGAGCTCCGCTCCTCTTCTGATAAACGGAAGTTGTGTGTACCTTGGTCGAAACTAAAACATTTGGTCAGCGCACTTTTGTTTATAAAGCCCCAGTATTATGGAATACACTTCCTCTTGTGGTCAGAAACAGTGAGTCTGTCTCTGACTTAAGAGTTCGTTGAAAACTCACCTCTTCAAGCTTTACTTTGAATAATTGCCAGTGTTTGATGCCTTAGTTGTAGTTCTGTAATCCTCCTTGTTTAGACTGAATGTTAATTAGAACATATTATGTATGCATTGTTGTTTAGTTCATTGTAAAAGTGGTGTGTTTTGTATTGTGTGTTATGTGCATATGTCATTGTATTTTTATTTGTGTGTACAGATTGTAAAGCGCTTAGAGCTTTTGATTATGATTAAGCGCTATATAAATACTCATTATTATTATTATTATTACAGCAGACTTCATAGGACAATACGCAAATTGTTTTTAAAAAATCAGCCTAAGGGTGTGATGGGTTAAAACCGAGGTCGCGAGTTCCCTTCCCAAACTAGCCCGCTCTCTAGCGCGAGAGGCGAGAAAGCGCAGTAGGCTGTGGGCAAGACAGTGCGACAAAATGGATGATCGGCAGTGCGAGCAGGAAAACTTAACACGTCTTTACATAAACAAATTATTTAAGTGAAATCGCTCTACATAAGCGGAGTTTAGTTAAATAAAATGCATCTACTGTTGCATAACAAAGATAAATAATTATACTAGCTGTTGAAACCGACTGCCATGGCAGACCATTTTTTGAAGCCACCGTGATTGGCTTCTCTGATGCTGGTTTTCATGAATGTTTTTCCTCAATATTATTTCTGTAAAAGAAATATTTTAAAAAAAAAGGTTGTATTGTAACAACTGTATGATCAGGAAGCAATCGTTTACCGTGTCTTCGCCAATCTGAGTTTAAATTCCCCTGTTGTATGTGATTCACAGCAAAACAGAATCGGCTAAACGTAGCAGGTAGCCGAGTTGCCTACTTTTCCTGGCTCGACAAGTCTTGTCTCGGCTCAAAGTCGCGTAATCTAGCGGGCGTTCTCGTGAACTCGCAACCGGCCTATTCCTTCACGGTAAATTGTGTCTTGATGCCATTTTCATACTGTTCCAGTTAAACCCGACTGGCGGCCTCCCAGAACCCGACGAACCTCCCAGACAGGTGTGACTGGGCTGGGCGTGTCCAGGAAACGTAAATGCCTTATCTGAGACAGTATTGCCACATTTGTCACCTCGATTGACTGTCAGCGGAGGCCAATGGTGTCTTTGGAACCCTGGCACCATCAGCATCAAACAGCCTCATACATCCAAGGATAAACTGGCTTAGCAAGAGGCAAAGAACATCATGAGCACCTGCATGTGCGGTAAGTTATTGCATGTGCGGGGGCTCATGAGGTTCTTTGCCTCTTGCTTGTTGGGTACTGTTCTCATTTTCCCATCAGTGACGTTGTAAAACCCTTTAACTGACGGGGCAAGCGAACGCTATCCATCTGCAAGAGACATAAACCCTCATGAGCCCCCGCAGTCACACTAACTTACCGCAGTCGCATTAACTTACCGCAGTCGCACTAACTTACTGCAGTCGCACTAACTTAACGCAGTCGCACTAACTTACCGCAGTCGCATTAACTTACCACAGTCACACTAACTTACTGCAGTTGCACTAACTTAACGCAGTCGCACTAACTTACCACAGTCGCATTAACTTACAGCAGTCGCACTAACTTACCATAGTCGCACTAACTTACCGTAGTCGCACTAACTTACCGCAGTCGCATTAACTTACCGCAGTCGCACTAACTTATCGCAGTCGCACTAACTTACCGCAGTCGCATTAACTTACAGCAGTCGCATTAACTTACAGCAGTCGCACTAACTTACCGCAGTCGCATTAACTTACCACAGTCACACTAACTTACTGCAGTTGCACTAACTTAACGCAGTCGCACTAACTTACCACAGTCGCATTAACTTACAGCAGTCGCACTAACTTACCATAGTCGCACTAACTTACCGCAGTCGCACTAACTTACCGCAGTCGCACTAACTTACCGTAGTCGCACTAACTTACCGCAGTCGCATTAACTTACCGCAGTCGCACTAACTTACCGTAGTCGCACTAACTTACCGCAGTCGCATTAACTTACAGCAGTCGCACTAACTTACCGCAGTCGCATTAACTTACCGCAGTCGCACTAACTTACTGCAGTTGCACTAACTTAATGCAATCACACTAACTTACCGCAGTCGCATTAACTTACCGCAGTCGCACTAACTTACCATAGTCGCACTAATTTACCGCAGTCGCACTAACTTACCGCAGTCGCACTAACTTACCACAGTCGCATTAACTTACCGCAGTCGCACTAACTTACTGCAGTCGCATTAACTTACCTCAGTCGCACTAACTTACCGCAGTCGCACTAATTTACCGCAGTCGCACTAACTTACCGCAGTCGCATTAACTTACTGCAGTCGCACTCACTTAACGCATTTGCACTAACTTACCGCAGTCACACTAACTTACTGCAGTTGCACTAACTTACCGTAGTCGCACTAACTTACCTCAGTCGCACTAACTTACCTCAGTCGCACTAACTTACCGCAGTCGCACTAACTTACCGCAGTCGCACTAACTTACCGTAGTCGCACTAACTTACCGCAGTCGCACTAACTTACTGCAGTCGCATTAACTTACCTCAGTCGCACTAACTTACCTCAGTCGCACTAACTTACTGCAGTCGCACTAACTTACCGCAGTCGCACTAACTTACTGCTGTCACACTAACTTACCGCAGTCGCACTAACTTACCGCTGTCACACTAACTTACCGCTGTCACACTAACTTACCGCAGTCGCACTAACTTACCACTGTTGCGGGGCTCATGAGGGTTTATGTCTCTTGCTAGTCGGGTGTTTTTATGCCTAGTTTTTGGGTCTCATTTACAGCTGCTTGTGTTTTATTTTGTTTGTTTTTTGTGCATATGTCGGTCGGCGTGTAGTGGTCTAAGACGCACATTTCTCGATCACTAGCAGCCAAGGGGGTTAACATCTTCAACTGCGAACAGAGATATATCATACGTAAATGTGACCTTACTTGCTGCTATCTTCAACTGCGAACAGAGATATATCATACGTAAATGTGACCTTACTTGCTGCTATATGGGGCGGTCCGTGGCGCAGTGGTTAAGGCGCCTGCCACCAATGCTAAAGGTGCGAGGTTCGATACCGGGTTTCGGCGTCGGATTTTTCTCATCTAGTAAGTGTCACCGTTAATTCGGGCGGACCGTCGGGGGTTCTTTCTCCGGGTACTCCGGTTCTTCCACCCCCTCCACTTTGGTACCGGTTTCAGGCCACTTTATAAATTTCAAATACAAGCGATCTAAATTTCCGAAAACTCAGTAGCTGAGCTGACCCTTCGCACCACGTGAATGTCCTGTGTCTGTCTTGTACTATGTTTGTCTTCAGAGTGAATGCGTGTGTCACGTGAGCGTGCGTGTTGGGTGCAGTTCGCGGCGCTTTGAGCCGATTCGCCGAATTGGAAAAACGCGCCTATATAATAACCATTATTATTATTATTATTATCTTCAACTGCGAACATAAATGTGACTTTACTTGCTGCTATCTTCACACACGACACTGAGATACTAACAGTTTATCACGTTTAACCCTTGTTTATGACATTTACAAGGTGAACACGTTCCAACTGCAAGAGGCATAGATCCTCATGAGCCCCCGCGACTGCGGGGGCTCATGAGGATCTATGCCTCTTACTGAGAGCAATTTGCATCCATGTTTCTTGGACGGCGTTGGTTTTTGGTCGTTGAATCAACCAAGATTTCAGAAACAATAAAAAACAAAAAAATGGGGCGTACAGTGGCAGGGAAAGGGTTAAATCTCGTAAATTCAGTAATACGACTGCCCTTGTTTTGAATTTTCTTTTTGTTGTTTGTTCTGTGAGTGTGTTCGTTTGTTTGTTTGGTTTTTTTGTTTGCTTGTTTTTTCCTTGGGGGGGGGGGGGGGGGGGGTTGTTGATTGATTGTACATTGCTTAACGTCCCGACAGCAACAAGACTTTCTCAGGACGTGCCTGAGTGCACTGCTTGTGAAAAGAAAAAAAAAAACCAAACAGAATATTGAATGTATGTCGCCAGCCGGTCTAATACGTTAAATAAAGCCAAGACCATTTAGCAACACACATCCAATATCAAGAGCTACAGGCAGCGCAGACAGTAGGGAGAGTTGAAAAAGGAAAATACAGGTGAATGAACCAAGGGTAGACAGAAACACATGCCCCAGAATAGAGGGAAAAACCCAGGGGCTGACCAGGGTGACCCTGGGAACTAAAAAGTAGTTAATCCCAATTCCCCCAGGGCAGACCCGGGTGTTTTTTCTTTGTTTGTTTTTGTTTTGTTTTTTTGGGGGGCGGGGTTGTTTTTTTTACTTGGTGTTGGTTGTTCGTTGTTGTTGCTGTTTCTAAAATGTGTTACTACATCCCACGTACCCGGCCTAAAGTAAAGAATTCGACTGCCATCAGGAGCACGATCCGCCAACACGCCCGCCACGCCAGCTTCTAGAATGTTCCGGACTTTGCGCGGCGTCAGGTTGGCGTACACATCCGGGTTCTCCTTCCTCATGGTGTAGAACTTTACGACCTGGCTGAAGGCTCTCTCCTGGTCGAACTTCTTGCATCGCAAAAACCGCAACAAAAACGCCTCGTCCAAGCGACACTTCAGACCTGAAACGTTGTGTCGAGACTGTGCAAGGACTCAGCACGCGCACAAAGTGATCTGATGTATGGGTGAAACAGAAATAATCAACAAAGAAAAATAAACACGCTTTGGGAAGAAGAAAAAGAAATAAGCTTTGTTAAACAAAGACAAAACCGCTTTTTAATTAATTTTTTATTGCGCTTTGAAAAACAAGAACAAAACAGTTTACTGTTTTGTTCTTGTTTTTCAAAACGGTTTTTTTTTTTTTTTTTTTGGTGGGGGTGGGAACGGGGGGGGGGGGGGGAGGGGGGGGAGGTGAAGGCCCATTCCCAAACAGGCTAACATACCATGAACTTTCTCCAGTCGTTGGCGGAGTGTTTTGATCTCCAGGTGGCGAGTGTTGGTGTCCTCGTTCAATTCCAGCCTGGCTTTCTCGAGCATTTCTGGGCTGAGTGTGCATCCGTAAGCTGTTTGCTGCAGCCTGACCCCGTCCACAGATGTCGAGGAAGAAACCACGGCCATGAGGAACAAATCATTTCTCCAAAATCAACGTCTTAGCATTGAATAACGAGCAGAATGAATTTGTCTCCCTGTTTGCATGTCTCAACACTCGTTATCTGCAGTATTACACCTTTTAAAAAAAAATCTTCCGGCGCAGCTGCAAGCATGAAAGCGCGCTCTATACAATATCACAATTACAGCTTTTCTGTTTGTATTCTACCTTCATAGCACAACTGCTGTCATGCTTGTTAATCTAATCTGGAGTGACTTCCCTCATCGATTGACACATCAAAAAATGATACAGTGCACACTCGTGACGTCGATGCTGATGACGCGATTGTAGTTTTCGTCACTGCCTGCAGGTGGTCTTTGGGTTCGCAACAGCACAAAGTGTCGAAGCATTTGCGTGCGTGCGTGTGTGTGTCTGACAGGCCACGGACCACAGTGGTGTTTCCGTACTGTCCAGTCTCTTAGCCTTAGTCAATCCCAGTCATCCCCTAATTGTTCAATTCCCTAAAAAGCACTACCGCCCACCAGCTGCACATTTGCCATGCATAAAATACCAAAAAAAACAGCACATGACCCGTCTCATTTCTTGGCTATGAAACTGGTTCCTTACCAACCCCACACCCAAGCACAGCTGAAATCAGTGTGCCCCTCAAATCACTACGCCAAAGGCAACTCAACATAGGCCCACAAATGTCCACTGGATAAGCTCAGGATGGTATGAATCAAAGCACCAAACATGTCTCCTCTCAGCTAACCACAAATTTCCAGCAAATTCCCACATTCAGCCCAACTGCAAATTTTCAAACAAGGCAAAAATTATTTTTAAAAACACGGGACCTCTTACTGCCTGAACTTCCCAATTTAAATGTATACCGTGACCTGTCAGAGACACTTGTCCCACCTGAACACCATTCAATCTGCTATCAGTGCAACCCTTAGACAATAGCTAAGTCAAATCCAAAGTGACACCCTTGAACGTTGCTGCATCTTTAAGTTATGGCCCATTATGTGAAGTGCCTTGATGTGGCGTTCACAACGCTGCTGACGTGTTGGATCATGCATATCTGATGCCATGAAAAACAGCCTAGATATGGTCAGAATGCCTCCAAAATTGGCATGTACATCAAGTAATATATCTGATCTTCAGAAATGTTGCATTTGAGACACAGGCACATGAAAGTGTTTTTTTTTCATATTTTTCCATTGCCTACCCCCCTACTTTTTCTGTTTTTCCAAGTTTACACACGCATGCAATACAGTCAAACTGACTTCTGGTGGGCTGGACAACTTAAAACAGTTACCATGACACTGACACTGATGAAAAATGAGCTTTCATACCCAAGGCCATTTCCTTGTGTATCTTAGGGCAGCCCAAAAGACAACACCCAGGCATCCTCATTGACCCTGTTGTCTGGTGACAACAAGCTGGAAGAGGCCTGTAACCAGCTGCCATGCCCTATGTGCTGCTGGCAATCTTTCCCTAGGCAAAAGGGGTCATGAAACAGCTCTGCAATTTAAACATTAAGTCTACTGAGCTATCCCACAGGAAAAAGACTACACAAAACAACCAAAACTATGCTACGCGGGACACGCCGCATACACTAATTAGTGTCTGGACTGCTGATTTAGGAGGTAGCATAGAAAAATGGTTATGTACAGTTCATTTTTATATAAAACACACTTGTCAGAGTCTCAAAACACCTCAGCTCATCTTGCAGATGTAGTAGGCATGTGTGTGCCAAACTTGTCAACACTCCTGTAAAACCCTGTACTGGTGCTTGCAACTGCTGGTCTCATAACAATGCACTCAAATGAGCTTTACTCAGTGTACAAGTGCTTGTGTTTGGCTTAGAATAGACACCAGAGACATCCCTCATGACAATTACAGCAGAATGACACCTCAGATGCAACCAGTGTAGCAGTACCATGCAAAATAACACTTCTGCAGGTCACATTATTTTGGCCGCTTATTTCACTCCGAGGTCAGCTGTCTGATGAAATGCACATGCTAACACTGTTTCATTGTAGTTTTTATCTTAACCTTTGACCTTAAGCCCCCAACCCCCCCCCCCCCCCCCCCCCCCCCTCCCCTCCCCTCCCGGCCTCCAACCCAAACCCAGGCCCACCCCACCCTACACCCACCCCACACAACTTCAAAAACTGAAAGAGTGAATTTTTTTTTACGCATTTATCAAACTGAACACCCCAAACCCCACCTCTTTCAAGGTCAAGGTCAAAGGTCACAGCTCATGGTCGAAGGAAAGACTCATGACTACCTGTAAGACAAAAAATAAATGAGCAAACACACTAAACCTAGCTCACAGTGCAGGTAAACAGGGTGTTGCCATGCAAAACATGCCAAAACGCCTATAAAACTGCATGCACAGCGATTTTTTGGCAAAATTTCAAATTTTTCATGATTTTTTTACTTTTCCAACTGCAACCATCCAAACTCATTGATCTGGTTACACTAAACCAGTTTCGGGTCTATGTCACATATGGCATGTGGTGCACCTGACAGGCCACGGACCACAGTGGTGTTTCCGTACTGTCCAGTCTCTTAGCCTTAGTCAATCCCAGTCATCCCCTAATTGTTCAATTCCCTAAAAAGCACTACCGCCCACCAGCTGCACATTTGCCATGCATAAAATACCAAAAAAAACAGCACATGACCCGTCTCATTTCTTGGCTATGAAACTGGTTCCTTACCAACCCCACACCCAAGCACAGCTGAAATCAGTGTGCCCCTCAAATCACTACGCCAAAGGCAACTCAACATAGGCCCACAAATGTCCACTGGATAAGCTCAGGATGGTATGAATCAAAGCACCAAACATGTCTCCTCTCAGCTAACCACAAATTTCCAGCAAATTCCCACATTCAGCCCAACTGCAAATTTTCAAACAAGGCAAAAATTATTTTTAAAAACACGGGACCTCTTACTGCCTGAACTTCCCAATTTAAATGTATACCGTGACCTGTGTGCGTGCGTGCGCGTGTGTGTCTGTGTGCGTGTGTCTTGTGAACAGAACGTATATCTTCATGGAACTAATGACCATCAGCTAACATGTAAAAGGGACCTAACGGAACCAGTATCCCAGTGCGCAAAAGGCCATCGGGCCGACGTTGACCCGCACACGGTCGTGTGCGGGTCAACGGCGGCCAGATGGCCTTTTGCGCATTGGGACGGTGAAAAAGTCTCATAATTGATTTTGGCATGTCTAAGACATGGCAAAATCCGTATGAAACTTCTCCACCATACTGGTAACGATTGCACCCGTGTGTACAAGACTGTGATAGCTTAATTCTAGATCTGCCAGCTGTCTATAGATCTTCTATCAGAGATAACGTTGGAACCACCCACGCCCCACTCGCTCCAGTCCTGCGACATGGCGACTGAGTAAGCCATACCCGGCCGGTTTTTGTTGTTGAAGTTTGAATAAAAAATAAAATTAAAAAAATAAAACCGCTGTCTGTAATCCAGTGTATTTTAATCATGTTTCTGAACAGCCACGCTGCTTTACTGTAGTTAACTGATCACATTAAATCACGCCGAACACGCTATGTTGCACTATGGACACGAAAGACAACTGAAGTCCGGTGATGGTTTCCTCTCGTGTATATGAAGAGCATTGTCTGGAGTCCTTGGGCAAGACCAACCACAGACTACAATTCGGTCGTTCTCTCTCTAGTCGCTCTCCCTTCTACTTTCGTCCATCTCCCTCCTCTACTTCTCTCTCTCTCTACTTTACTCTCTCTCTCTCTCTCTGTGTCTGTCTGTCCCTCTCTCTTCTCTCTCCCTCCATAAAATCATTTAACTTGGCTCTTGCCTGCAGTCGATTCTTTTCAAGTCGATCTTATCTTCACACTTTGAGCGATTTGTGACGCTTGTCTTAATCTCACGTGTGCATACTGACGAATTCAGTACGCTGTGACACTTTCCCTCGTCGTGTTGTCCTTCACTTCCTGGTGCTAGTTTGCCTGTGCACACCTACGTAGTGCTGACAGACTTACATTCCCTGCCCCGCAGCGGGATCGTTCGGCTGTGACAGTGTACAGTGTTTGTGTGCTGAGGGTATTAGTCCCCCCGCTGTGACATCAAGGATACTGGTCACAACGGAGCTTTTGCTTATCTTCGCAGTGTTGTGTTTTATCAAAGCAAAGAACAAAACTCTAATTCACTTCACTGAGTTAATTTACGAACTTTTAAACGTTTATTTGTTGTGGTTTCTATTACACGTTAGCATAGTCTCGCGGTTTTATTATGATTTGTGACCGCCAACTACACATTGGTCATTTGAACGTTTACCATCTAGCCAATAAAGTAACCGATCTTTGTGTACTCTTGACGCAACCCAATCCTTTCCATTTGTTTGGTGTCACAGAATCGCGCCTCGATCCTAACATCAGTGATGAGGCCGTTTCTATCCAGGACTTTACCGTCCTACGCCGTGATGCTGAATACACAGGTCAGACGGGCATAGCGGTGTATATTCACAACTCGATCAGCGGCATCGCCGTCGGCGTAAGGACCTGGAATCACAAACGGTGGAATGTGTGTGGATTGAGTTAAGGGCAGACAAAGGTAGTCCTGTGCTCATTGGGTACGTCTACAGAAACCCAGCATCAACATTCCAGTGGTTCGATGACTTTACTGTTATGATGGATAAAGTAAAAAAAATCCAGTGCTGAAATGTTGATACTGGGCGACCTTAATATTAATATGTTCTTGAATAACCCCGCCTGCGAGTGTACTATCTCTATGTTTGGGTTGAAACAGTTAGTTAGAACAGCAACCCGTGTTAGTCAAACTTCCTCCACCCTTATCGACCACATCTACACGACCAGTAAGTCAAGGGTGGTGGAGTAGAAGTGCCCCAGGTAGGGATTAGCGATCACTACCCTGTGTGCTGCTGCTTGATCTTAAAATCGGATAAATCTTTCCGCAAGCACCAGCACACAACCATTAGATGTAGATCGCTTAAACACTTTAACAAGGATGCTTTTCTTTATGATCTGAGTCACGCGCCATTTGATATGGCCTATCACCATAATGACCCTGACGACGCTTTGCCGACTGAGTGGTACAGATTGTTCCTTGGTGCTCTAAATAAACATGCTCCATTTGATATGGCCTATCACCATAATGACCCTGACGACGCTTTGACTGAGTGGTACAGATTGTTCCTTGGTGCTCTAAATAAACATGCTCCATTTGATATGGCCTATCACCATAATGACCCTGATGACGCTTTGACTGAGTGGTACAGATTGTTCCTTGGTGCTCTAAATAAACATGCTCCATTCAGAGAAAAAAGGGTAAAGATCCCCAACTTCCTGCCTGGTTAAGTAAGGAAATCAAGGTTGCCATGCAAGTCAGAAATGAATATAAACGAAATAAAGATTTTGCAGCTTTTCGGAAACACAGAAATTACGTAAAACATTTAGTAAGAAAGCTCAGAGATCGCATTTTCATCGTCTTATGGACGGCAAAAAAGATATTGTGTCTGTGTGGCGTGCGCTCAATGCTTTTTCGAGGTCTAAAAATACCGCACAATGTACACAAATATCGCCTGATGTATTCAATCAGCATTTTCTCTCAACTGCCAGTAAATTACTTATGAATACGTCCCCCGATCATTCACCTGTTGTGTCGAACAAGTTAAAGACGTTCTGCGCAGAAAGGCTCAGTCCTGACACCACATTCACTGTTCCGCTCTTAACAGTTCATGACGTGGGGAAAAACATTTCATCATTAAAAAATAAAGGTACGTCTGTAACGACGATGGTTTTAGTGTACTACTGAACTAAATTGTTACATATAAACGTTTATGGAATGAGTGTGTGCGTGGGCTATCTGCCAATCTGTATAAAGGTGGGTGTTCTATCTCTGTTTACTAGACTCTTTCATCCACCACACACGCTTACAAACGAAGGACAAAGGCCACACAGTTATATCTCTTTGCCCTCTGTTTAACTGTTAACATGCACTCATACATTAAACCACACAATTCACATCATATAAACCAATCTACACAAATAACTAACAAGTGGCATATAGGTTATTCACAACTTCAGCGCTCACACATTCACTCGCTACCGTAGAGGTCGTTGTCTCTCTCTCGAGAGACGTCACTCGACTCCTCTTTATACTAGTGTCGACACAGTCAATATCACATTGACGACTTGACGGAGATTCCCGAACTGAATATTACTATTCAATGACTACTCACAGATTTAGAACATTCCTAGGCGTGAAATTAACGGCGCTAGGCGACAATAGCTACACTGACGGAACACTGCATGTGGTCCTGTAGCACGAATCTGTGGCTTACTTCGCTACCGTTGCTGCTCGTAGCACCAGTGATGGTAGGACGAAGGAGAGATGAAGGCTTGATGTCCGCACCTGGTCACGTACGTGATGCCTTCAGGACAGCTTCATCGGCCCTACACCAGGGGTGTCCGCTCCGTACCGGCCCCGCTGTATTCAATATACAGCTATCGAATTCTCTAGCCAGAATTCTTCCTCAGAGCCCTAGCGAAAACGACCGCTCGGCTCGACTGGTGTAGCATCTCTAACTGGCAATTATTCCCGATATCACACTGTCACTCCCACACGTGACACGTGAACATCGCTCACCTACATTACCGCACGTGAACATGGCTTATCTGTACATTACCGCTCGTGAACAATGCTTATCTCTACATTATTCGCATGTGTACATTCGGTCCAACTGCTAATGACGTCACACCACCGTCCGACCGAAACCTGCACTAAAGGCGTTCGTTACAGTCTGGCCATGATGGTATTAGTAGCGTTGTCTTAAAGATGGCCATACCATATATCACTGAGTGACTAACATACATATTATTATAACATGTTCAGACCTATTTCCCTGTTGTCAACTGTATCCAAACCACTCGAAAAGCATATTCATGCGCACTTACATCAGTTCCTAGAAAACCACAAGCTCTTTCATGCACTACAGTCTGGCTTTCATCGGAAACACTCATGTCATACAGCACTAATGCACTTAGTTGACAGATGGCTGGCCGCCATAAATAGCGGACAAATGAATGGAGCTGTATTTTTGGACCTGTCAAAAGCGTTTGACCTAGTTAATCATGATAAACTGATTCAAAAACTTGCTGTTTATCAGTTAAGTGTTAGCACCCTTGCGTTTTTTACATTATATCTGCACGGGCGTACACAATACGTGTATGTAAATGGAACAAACTCAGTAAAAGGGGTGATACAGCACGAGGTACCACAAGGGTCAATTCTTGGCCCATTATTGTTTTCTATTTTTATCAATGATCTTCCTTTACATATATCTGACCCCAATGTCACTTGCAGCCTCTTTGCTGACGATGGAACACTTGACCTTTCATCATCAAATGTAATCTGTATGACTCAGTCACTACAGAAAAGCTTGAACGATGTATCTGAATGGTGTAAAAACAATTCCATGATACCGAACCCTGATAAACTAAATGTATGTTAATTACAACCAGGCAGAAACATCAGCTGAATCCATCTCGCCTTATGCTCTCGTTTAATGGCCAGCCTGTTGAACAAGTCAGAGAACAGCGCGTGCTTGGTATCATCATAGACGACAAGTTGTGCTGGCAAAGTCACATAACTAAAGTATGTAAAACAGTATCTAAAAATTTATTCCTTTTATCAAAATTGAGATATTTCACTGATGAACCAACAAGAAAGCTCTTCTATTGTGCCCATATACAGCCACATTTAGATTACGTCTCCACTGTTTGGGACGGCAGTAGTGACGCAAACTTAAAAAGGCTGAACTCGCTCCACAGAAGGGCCATAAAACTAATTGTTGACAGATCTACAGAAGTCATAAGTACTGACGACAAATTCAAGCTGCTAGATATCCTGCCACTTGAGCAGCAATTTAGTTACAACAAGCTGATACTCGTGTACAAAATTACACGCTCGGATACGCCAACCTATCTCACTAATATATTTCATTTCGCTCACAGGTCTAGTCGAGCACCAGGAAACAATCTGGTAGTGCCCATGCCACGTCTAGATATTTATAAGACATCCTTGTCTTATTCAGGAGCTAAGATTTGGAACACGATTCCCGCAGATATTAGAGCAGCCTGTTCAGTCAAAACGTTCAGGACACAATTGCTGAAATATATTAGAAGTAGATAAAATACTATTTCAGCTACATGTTACATGTGGTGTGTCAGGTCTGGCGGGTGCGCATTGGTTTACCAGTCTGCACGTCGAACCCTTGCGTTCGTGTGTGTGTGTCACATTTTTGCTTTTGATTAGAATTATTATTTCATTTTCATTCATGTAAATATTAACTTTTTACCCTGATGTGTGTGTGTGTGTGTGTGTGTGTGTGTTTATTCCTGTACATATTAACTTTTACTCCGATGTGTGTGTGTGTGTGTGCGTGTGTGTGTGTGTGTGTGTGAGTGTGTGTGTGTGTGTATGTGTTTGTGTGTGTGTGATGATGTATGCGTGAGCAAGGACATGATTGAAAACAGGTCTATGGCCTAATCATTTATCCTTGGAAAATAAAGTTTCATTTCATTTCTCTCGGTGTGTTCCCGCTCTGTCCCTCTCTCGTTGTGTCTCCCTGTTGCGTGTCCGTCTGTATGTATATACCCTTGGCCTTATCAATCATCTTCCCACTTAGGGCCTGCCCCTCGTTTAGGGTGGTCCCGTTAATTAGATGCCATACAATTCCCATATCCTAATAGTTCCTGAGGGCTGGCCCGTTATCTTGATTAGGGCGGCCCGGCGTGCCGTTTGGTCCCGTTAATTAGAAACTATCCATCGTTTAGGGTGGTCCCGTTAATTAGATGCCATACAATTCCCATATCGTAATAGTTCCTGAGGGCCGGCCCGTTTTCTTGATTAGGGCAGCCCGGCGTGTCCGGTAGTTACATACAGATGCTACCCATATCGCACGTCACCGGAAACTACATCCGGATGTCACATGTGGAGGCACGCATCAGTAGTGTAACATTCCTCCCTAACCCGAGAATTGATTGTATATTGCTTAACGTCCCGACAGCAACAAGGCTTTCTCAGGACGTGCCTGCACTGCTTGTTAAAAAATAAAAAATAAACAGAACATTGAATGTATGTCACCAGCCGGTCAAATACGTTAAATAAACCTAACACATGGGGCCTAAATAAAGCTAAGACCATTTAGCAACACACATCCAACATCAAGAGCTACAGGCAGTGCAGACAGTAGGGAGAGTTTTAAAAAGGCAAATACAGGTGAATGGACAAAGGGTAGACAGAAACACATGCCCCAGAATAGAGAGAAAAACCCACCCTGTGGGGCCTGACCAGGGTGACCCTGGGAACTAAAAAATACCTAACCCCACCCAAGTCCCCCAGGGCAGACCCGGGTGGGGGGCAGACAGTAGGGAGAGTTTAAAAAAGGCAAATACAGGTGAATGGACCAAGGGTAGACAGAAACACATGCCCCAGAATCGGAAAGGAAACCCACCCTGTGGGGCTGACCAGGCTGACCCTGAGAACTAAAAAGTAGTTAACCCCACCCAAGTCCCCCAGGGCAGACCCGGGTGGGGGCCCTAACCCGAGAAAAATACATCCTGTTCAGGATTATTTTTCTTTCTTGCTCAGGGGATTTACACTTCGGGACATAATAACAAAATAATTACACATCATTACACAATCAAAATACATTTCAAATCGGTGTGTGATATCTTATCCAATTGTAACAACAATTATTCCATCCAAATACATATAATATAAAATAAAAGAGAAAGAGTTCATTGTCAACACTGAAATTGTTCGTCTCTCATGGGCACCGTTGCGCTCACAGTCCCAACATAATTCCTCCACCTCGTAGGTCGCCTCCTTTCAAGGCCGGGTAGAAATTCATGACTGACGATGTCATCTTCCGTTCCACCCTGTCTTCCATCATCAGTGCGGAGGCACTTGCTCCGTAGACGTCACTGTCGTCCGCCACAGTTGTAGCCACCGATCCCGGGTCCAGTGTAGGTCGAGTGACCCCAGTATGTCCTCGCCTAAGTCTCGATAAAGGGCCAGCTTTTAACAAATCAAAATATCAGGCTACTCCCACTATTTCGCCTACAATTGGCATGATTACTGCCATTACTAATAAATTATCAACATTATCTGCTAAACCCAATCTCATGAGACAGAAGACGAACCTCATCTTGCACGTCTGCAAAATGTAATTTACATCCGTAGTTGTATATTCATACACACAAACTGCATTACCTGCGCGATTTCCTGATTGATCCTCTCTCAATACCACTTGAGAGTAGCATTTTAAATCAGTGAGTGGGTGAGTGAGTGAGTATAGATTGCTTTACGTCCCGCAAGCGACAAAGGCCTTCTTAGGACGTGCCTGCGCTAAATGAAGAAAAGAACTGCAAGAAGAGCAGACAGGAGGGAGAATTTCAAAAGAAAAATACAGATGAATGGACCAGAAAGACAGAAATACAAACCCCCAAAAGAGTAGAATCCACCTTGCAGGAGCTAGACAAGGTAACCCTAGGAACTAAAAAGTAGACAACCCCACCAAGGTCCCCTAGGGCAGACCCGGTGGGGGAGCATTTTAAATGAAGCCTAAAGTAGATCTATAGCTTTTAATAACCGCCTCACCCCTTTACTCCTAGACTTAGGCAGGATTGCGTCCACATGCTTTATCCTATCATCACCAGAGTTATCTGATGTGCCTTCGCCCGAGCTAACATCAGCCGATTCTGCTTCGACTGTTTGTCTCCTCTTCTGGCGTCTAACCCTTCTTGCTAACTCCATGAGAGGTATGTCATCTTCTGAAGACGAGTTCTCACGTTCCCTACGCTGTCTTTTGATCCAACTTTCTCTTGAAGGTAAGTCGCCTACATCTTCACCGTCACTGGAAGAGCTGTCTTCTGATGCGATCGCATAATTAGTCTTTCTGAGGGGCCTAATTGTTTCCGCTGAGGGTTTAGGCCACTCATCTAGTTTAGCGAGTCTTATGTGCTCTGCATGCACTTTTGGTACTTCACCAGTCAACTGGTTCCTGATCCTGTACGTTACTGGCGTTGTTTGCTCGACCACTCTATAGTAAGGTTCCATTTGCTGTCTAGCTTGTTTTTCCTTTGATTATTTTTATGGTACACTGGGTCCCTGACTTTGATTTCGTCACTTTTGACCTTTCTGTTTGCATATTTTGCCCCCCGCTTCTGTGATTTTTTTTATCCGTTGGTGCACCTGGGTGAACAATTTGTGCTGTTGTCCTAAGGCTACCTTATGAAGGTCCTCTCCGACATATTTCCGCCTAGGCCTCAGTATGTTATCTAAAGGTAACACTGGATCTCTGTTATACAGTAGAAATAATGGAGAGCACGGAGTCGTTTCTGAAACGCTAACCCTGTATGCCAACAACGCATGATTGATGTGCAAATCCCACATTTGGATATCTTCCTGCATTTTCTTCAACATGATATCATTCATGGTACGATGAAATCTTTCTACCTTAGCGTTCGACTGTGGATGATAATAGCTCGTCAAGACATGTTCTATGTTTAGTTCACTGAGAACCTCCCTCATGATCCGATTGACGTTTTATGTGCCATTGTCAGTAACCACCTGCAAAGGACAGCCGTGTCGAGGAATTATCTCATCCATCAAGATTTGAGCAACAGTTTCTGCCGACTTATCTGGTGCTGGAAAGCACTCTGGATATCCACTGTAACGGCAAACAAACCCTAAAATGTACTTGTTCCCAGACAGACTAGTAGGGAATGGACCCTGTATGTCTACACTAACCTTCGCAAAAGGATATGGAGGAACGTCCATTTCCTGCACTGGGGCTTTCTGTTTCTGCAAAACCCTTTGCTGACAGGTAATGCAACCGCCTATGTATTCATTCAATTGATTGATTGATTGTTGGGGTTTAACGCCGAGCAGGCGACTAAGGCCATCTCATGGCGGGATGGGTAAAAATCTGGTCAGCCAGACTAAAAGCAAGGTTTATAAAAATGTAGTAAAAATAAAATGTAGTAAAAATAAAATGTGGGGGAGACATACCGTACACTCCCTGAACGCTGCGAGGAGCATGTTCGTTCGATCCGCCTCGGATACAACAACCAGGTTGGACGTCACAACGAACCGCCTCATAGCCTCACACATTTCAGCATACGCATCCTTTGGCAAAATACATCCCACTTCATCCGCCGCAAAATGACAGAATCCTTTTTCGCGGACAGGCTTGGCACTTACCATCCGCGCGGCTTGAACATTCGCCCCTAGGGATGTATGCTCGGCCTGATGGGTAGTTGGTGCCAGGCTTGACCTCACTGTTGATACTGGATGCTACCTTTGAGTGTGTGTGTATGTGTGTGTGTGTGTGTGTGTGTGTGTGTGTGTGTGTGTGTGTGTGTGTGTGTGTGTGTGTGTGTGTGTGTGCATGTGCGTGAGCTGCAGTAGGCACGAGTGAATGCGAATGTATGCAGTGACGTGTATGTATATAGACGTAAGTTTTGTGCTACGTGTTTTGTGCATGTGTATTTGCGTCATTATGTGTGTGTGTGTGTGTGTGGGTTTTTTTTTTTTTTTTTTTTTTTTTTTTTACGTCATTCTAAATTCTCTCTATACAGGATGACGTCTTTTCTTTCTGGTGTTCTTTTCTGTTCTACGTTTGTTTCCATGTCACCTGAGGAAGGATCTTTGATCCGAAACGTTGTTATTTGTTTTTATTTTAAAGGGTTTTCTACCACTATCTTCTGTTTTTCTTTTAAAAGCAAGGTTTTAAGACAAGATGTAAATATATCTTAAAAATTGCAGGCTAAAACGTTGCACAAGTCGTTAAAAGAAACGTCTACAAACTCTCAAAAAGGGCAAAATAAAGTGATTCACATAGTCTATGAATGCTAGGATGGCGAGAAGACACTGCAGCCGCAACCACTCTCCCATCCTCAGACTTGGACCCATCTGTATAAATACGACAATAGCCAGGAAAAATTGAAAGGAGTTCATTCAGGCTCTGTTGGTATATGGCTGGTGGAGTGCAATCTTTTTGTGGGTGGTCAAGTCCAGCAAGATGTCGGGAACTGGTAATAGCCAGGGTGGAGTGATGTGTTGCAGAGATTCCGAAACTTGTCCAGGTCCACTCCGGCCGCCTGCAGATGAGGTCGGACATGGAGGGAAAGTGGACGGACAGCTACCGGATGGGCATGGTAAATCTCTGCAAACTACGGGTTAAAAACACAATTATAGGCAGGATTGTTTGGATGGGCCTTCAGCTTCAGATTGATTGATTGTACATTGCTTAGCGTCCCGACAGCAACAAGGCTTTCTCAGGACGTGCCTGCACTGCTTGTGAAAAAAAAAAAAAATAAACAGAACATTGAATGTATGTCGCCAGCCGGTCAAATACATTAAATAAACCTAACACATGGGGGCCTAAATAAAGCTAAGACCATTTAGCAACACACACCCAATATCAAGAGCTACAGGCAGTGCAGACAGTAGGGAGAGTTTTAAAAAGGCAAATACAGGTGAATGGACCTCGGGTAGACAGAAACACATGCCCCAGAATAGAGAGAAAAACTCACCCTGTGGGGCTGACCAGGGTGACCCTGGGAACTAAAAAGTACCTAACCCCACCCAAGTCCCCCAGGGCAGACCCGGGCCTTCAGCTTCAGAACGTAGCTGAGCATGAGGCGGATGCTGCGGAGCCTGAGAGAGGGCTCCCCTGCCTCGGCATACAGACTAGGAACTGGAGATGTCCTGAAGGCTCCCAGACATATTCGCAGACCTTGATGGTGAATTGTGTTCAGACGCTGTAGAATAGACTTGGAAGCGGAGCCATATACCACAGAGCCGTAATCCAGTTTGGACCGCACAAGGGCTCGGTACAGTCAAAGTAAGACAATGCGGTCTGCACCCCAGTCAGTACGACCAACGACACGAAGAACGTCGAGGGCCTTCTGACAAGAGGTTCTAAGATAATTAACATGGTTACAGAAGGTCAATCTTTTGTCAAAGATGACCCCCAAAAAAACTTTGCCTCCTCGGCCACCTTAATTGGCACTCCAGCAATGCCCAGGCTAGGTTCCAAAAAAAAATTCGTCTGGTTAGTAAAATGCACACAGACTGTCTTGGAAGGCGAGAACCTGAATCCGTTGAGAGACACCCACCCCTGGATGCGATCAACGTACAGCTGCAAGCACCTCTCAAGGGACGCAAGTCCTCGACCTCGTGCACACAAAGCAAAGTCGTCCACAAACAAAGAGCATGCAAAATCATCCTTGATGGCCTTTAGAATGTTATTTATTATAATACTAAATAAAACAGGAAATAGAATGCTGCCCTGAGGGACACCCATCTCCTGTTCAAAGAAGTTGGAGAGAGTGGAGCCCACACGGACATGGAACGACCTGTTAGACAAAAAACTGTGAATAAAAACATGCAAGTGCACTTTAAAACCCATGTCCGACAAATCAGACATTATACCATACTTCCAGGTAGTGTCATATGCCTTTTCAAGATCAAAGAAAATTGCATAGACATGCTGCTTGTTGACAAAAGCATCTCGGATAAACGACTCACAGCGGACTAGATCGTCAGTTGTACTACGGAAGCGCCGGAAACCTAATTGCGCGTTTTTTGGGCCTTGCGGCACTCTTCATTGAACCATGGTACTCTCGGCTTCCGAGGGAGTGATGTGGAAGTTATAGGGATGGTTTCACCTGCTACTCCAACAAAATAGAAGTAAAACAAGAAACAGGTTCTTCAGCTGACATGACCACCTCCTCTGTAAGACGAGACTGACAGAGGGAGGCGAACAGAGGCCATTTAGCTATCTAGAGATTCCAGCGCCCCACCGGCGAATCCTCCTCACAGCTGACCGATGACAGGACTACTGGGAAGTGGTCACTACCACACAGGTCGTCGTGAATCTTCCAGTCAAAGCAGCATGAGAGAAGGATCACACACAGTGAGGTCTAGAACACAACTAGATCCTGAACCGGAGTTGGAGTAAGTAGGTGAGCCATCGTTAAAGACACATAGGTTAAGTTGAGAAAAAACATCCTCTAACATCTGACCTCTGCCATCATAGTGATCACTACCCCAAAGGTGAGCGTGACCGTTAAAATCACCTATGAGAATAAAGGGAGGGGGCAGCTGATCTACTAAGATAAAAATATCATTACTACAGACCCGCAGGGATGGTGGCAGGTAAATACTGCAGATGGTTATGGTCTTCTGCAAGGTAACCCGAGCTGCGACAGCCTGAAGACAGGTGTCAATGCTAACAGGGCTACATAAAATTTGGCGACTAATGAGAAGAGCCACTCCACCCGAGCGCCTCTCCGAATCAGAGCCTTTATGTACAACGTTAAAACCATTAAAGGACACAGGGTCAGAAGTCTTCAGGTAAGTCTCCTGAAGAAATATTACTGAGGGGTATAGAACTTGACTAAAAGACGTAATTCCTCAAAGTTAGCTTGAAAACTACGACAATTCCACTGAAGCAGAGAGGACATGATTATGTCTTATCTGGGGGTAAGGAGTTTTTCCCCCCTTTTTCCTTTGCCTTGGAAGGAGTTGAAGAAACAGAGGGGGGCCGGCTCCCGGGTCTCCTCTGGTTCTTCGGAGATGAAGGGGGTGGAGCAGCCGCAGCATCAGCAACGACAACTTCCACTCCCTCCATCCGCTCTTCGAGTGCAGCATATTTGTTTTTAAGGGGGAACATCAGTGTTCCCCTTCTGGGCCCGTGCGCACAGCGATCCCATAGATTTCTTAGACTTCTGGTCCTGGGCAGCGTTCCTGCCACTAGAGTTAGCGGCCTTAGAAGGCTGACCAGAGCCAGAAGCCTTTGGAGTTGACCGACTAACAGGTTTGGGTGGGGGCTGAGGCTTAGGGGCAACAGAAGGCGGTGCTACCGGACCGGAAGTGTCCGCCTTCTGCGTTCCCTGGCTCCTCGTCACCACCGGAGGAGGGTTACACTCCAGGGGCGAGAGGAGCTGAGGCTCCGCCTCCAACCAAGAAGTTGGGGTTTGACAGGAAATGTCTTTGGTCCCGCGCTTGCCTGTCACCGCTGCACTAAAAGTATACACAGAGGTGTTAGAGGTTGGGGCAGCCGCAGCTGCACCAGGGCCTTCAACCAGTTTTTTGGCGTCCAGAAAGGACAGCCCCTTCTCCACACGCACCTGCTGAATCTTGCACTCGGATATCCAACGAGGGCATTTCTTGTCCGAAGCCATATGCACCCCCTGGCAATTCACACACAGGGGGGTGGCTGTGCAGGACTCAGCAGAGTGTCCGGGCTTAGTGCAACGGGCGCATGAAGCCTCAGCCTGGCGGCATGTCTTCTGCCCATGGCCATACTTTTGGCACTTAAAGCTGAGAAACAGTCAAAAAACTCCGCCCCGCACGTGTTTTAAAAAAACTTTGCAGGACCCAGCGAGGGCCCTGTCGTCGTGAACGTTCGGCTAACTTCGGCAAACCGGTTTGGAACTCAGTTGACTCAGTTTTCAACTGCGTTTGTCGTGCTGGCAAAACTCCCGTGAAAAAGACAGGCCACTTCCTGTATGCAGCGTGGAGTGGTCACCGCGATCACTGATCTAAACCAGCGATATTTCTACTGACAGCAACAGTAGCAGACGACACTCGACCACCCGACGGACATTTGTGTCTTGCCTGGACGCACACTGGATATGGACCAGGCCGAGCTATCCGTAAGTTACACAGCACAGCCTGAAGCTTTATTCGATATCGGAAGGGTGAGGAAGGAGGGCCGGTTATTTGTCGTTTTGTGTTTGTTGTTATATCTTTTCATCTGGAGTGGCCTACAGCAAAAAAAATTCTCCATACGAAGGGCAGCTACTAAAAATCAGCTTGACCCATGGCGACCTTGTATCTTTTGGCATCTATGTAAACAGTCGATTCTCTCTCTCTCTCTCATCCAATTTACTGTGTTGGTTGTACATCACAATGCTTCTTTATTTATTTATATTAGCTATATTGGACTGGAGGTACGTGTTGAAAAAATTCGTTCACAACTACAAAGTGTCAGGAGTCATACTTACAGCATGTACAGCCGTACATTCTGCCATCATAGTCCCCAACGCGTAAAATCCGTGGCTGTTGGTCAGTTTCAAAGTGTCACAGAATCGTCTGCTGTTGTCCGATCTGCTAATCGCGATGATTTCCGTGCAACAGGAAGTGGTCTGTCGTTTTCCGAGAGTTTTGCAAGCTCGGGATACGCAGTTGCCAACTCCGTCAACTGTGTTACGAACCGATTTGACCCACTTAGGGGCAGGGCCGCAAGCTGGGTCCTGTAGAGTCTTTTTAAAACACGCGCTGGGCGGGTTTTTCTCATTGCACCTCAGCTTTAAAGCACCGGAGGGGGAGAGGGACGTACTTTTTCACTCTCAAGGAGTAGTAACCTCCCCAGATGGTAGTAGGAGGGGTGGGGGTGCCAAACGTCAGGATGATGGTAGGGAGACGGATCTCCCCACCACCTCGCTTGGAAACGAAGCCCTTGACGCAAGTCACCCCTTGAGACTTAAGGTTCCGTACAAGTTCATCTTCTGATAGTTCTGCCCAAGCTTGATCTTTGATTACGCCTCTTGACGAATTCATAGTTTTGTGGGGTGTGACCTCCACTGGAGTGTCTCCGATGGAAGAGAGCCTCAGTAGCCCGCTGGAGTGTGCCCGGGTACGACACTCCACCAGCAAGTCACCAGACCTGAAGCTCTGGGCTTCAGGCCTGCCAACACGGCTCCTGAGGGTCTCCCCCACCAGAAAAGGATGTAGCTTGGTAACAGGTTTCTCCTGCACCTTGCTATGCACAATGAGGAAGCGAGGCCATACGGCCGACGCCTGAGGCGTCGCCTCCTCACAGTCCGAGTCACTGTCATGTTCAATGGCCGTTTCTGTGCAAGTTTTTTTGTTTTTTGTTTTTTCCATATTATAATAGTAGAGATATTCATCCCCCGGGGGTCCCCGCCCGCCACCGAGCCCAACAAGGGAAAGTGCAAATGTCGGCGGGTCTCCAGCCGACGCACAATGGAGACTGCCCGAAAGATATACTCAAGGGGGTAAACCCGATTGAACCGTTTGAGCCACCGCCTTCTATCACACCGCTGAATGCAGGGGAATACTGGCGTAAAGCACCTCAGCAGCGGTGGCTGTAGCATGTTGCTCCGTATATCAGCCCGCATGTCAACAATGTGATAGGGCTCAACATAACAAGAGCCGATTGACTAGGCCGGTACGACTAGCCTCCTATTAAGGCAGAAGTCAAGGCCAAAGTGGAGTGTTTCAGCCACCAGGATCCTCTTCTCCCCCGACACGGGTCTCCAAGCACGGCAAACACTTGGGATCCAAAGGACCAAAAAGTCACGAGTATTTTTAAGGACCAATCCAACATGGCACGACCTGGGTTAGCACAGCTCCTTATTGAAAACCGGACCAGTGAAAAGGCTGAACAACATATCTGCTGAGATCAAATCCTAATCCTGGACAAAGATGGCACCCGTCTGCTAGCCCTCTCAGTCAGGGACTGAGTGGACTACCCACCCACGCCACGTGGAGGCCGGTGCCGAGTGGGCAGTGGTGGAGGAGGATAGAGTGATCTATAGTGTCGAAGGCGGCAGAGAGATCGAGTAGCATAAGAAGGGAGATGTTGCCCAAGTCAGTGGAGAGAAGCAGGTCGTTTAGGACATGTAGAAGGGTTGTTTCAGTGCTGTGATGTTTGCGATAGGCAGACTGGAAGGGACTGAGGAGATTGTTGTCGGCGAGGTGGAGGCTGAGCTGGTTGAGAACAACCTTCTCAAGAAGCATGGACAGGAAAGAGAGATTGGAGACTGGGCGATAGTTCTTGAGTTCGTTTGGTTTTTGATTGATTGATTGTACATTGCTTAACGTCCCGACAGCAACAAGGCTTTCTCAGGACGTGCCTGCACTGCTTGTGAAAAAAAAAAAAAATAAACAGAACATTGAATGTATGTCGCCAGCCGGTCAAATACATTAAATAAACCTAACACATGGGGCCTAAATAAAGCTAAGACCATTTAGCAACACACATCCAATATCAAGAGCTACAGGCAGTGCAGACAGTAGGGAGAGTTTTCAAAAGGCAAATACAGGTGAATGGATTGATTGATTGTACATTGCTTAACGTCCCGACAGCAACAAGGCTTTCTCAGGACGTGCCTGCACTGCTTGTGAAAAAAAAAAAAAAAAAAACTAAACAGAACATTGAATGTATGTCGCCAGCCGGTCAAATACATTAAATAAACCTAACACATGGGCCTAAATAAAGCTAAGACCATTTAGCAACACACATCCAATATCAAGAGCTACAGGCAGTGCAGACAGTAGGGAGAGTTTTAAAATGGCAAATACAGGTGAATGGACAAAGGGTAGACAGAAACACATGCCCCAGAAAAGAGAGAAAAACCCACCCTGTGGGGCTGACCAGGGTGACCCTGGGAACTAAAAAATACCTAACCCCACCCAAGTCCCCCAGGGCAGACCCGGGTGGGGTGAGTTCGTTTGGGTCGAGGTTGTGTTTTTTTTGGGAGAAGACGGACGATGGCGGACTTGAAGATATCAGGGACACAGCCATTCTCTAGAGATGTGTTCATGATGTCGGTAATGAAGGGCAAAAGTTTTGAAAGGCCGTCCCGGTAGAGAGAAGCTGGGAGAGGGTCTAGTTCACAGGTATTGAAAGGCATGGACTTTATAGTCTTGAGGACTTCATCCTGAGAGACGGGGCGGAAGAACGAGAGGGGAGTGCCAGAAAAGGGGGAGGGTGGGGGGAGGGGGGGGGGGGTCGGCAGGGCAAGGGGGAGAAGGCAGAGTATCGAGTTTGTTGCGCAGAGTTTGGATTTTGTCAGAAAAATAGATGGAAAAGGCGGACGGGAGTTCTTTTTTTGCTGTGTGTGTTGGGGAGAGGAGAGTCTTTAGAAGTGCCTAGGAGTGTGTTCATGGTAGCGTAGAGGGTTTTGGAAAAAGTGGATTCCAGGATTTTGTTTTGAAGGTGTTTACGTTTGGAGTCAGAGATCATTCTGCAGACTCTGGATCTTATGGTTTGGAAGATCTGTCTGTGAACAATGAGGTCGGATGAACGCATGGCTAATAACCCATGGCTCATATGTCTGTGTGTGTGTGTGTTTACGTGCGTGTGTGTCTGTATGTGTTTATGTCTGTATATATAGATTAGTGTTAGAGATACGATAAAGGATATTTTAAGAACATTTATACCATTGTCTCTGTGTCAAATACCCCAAAACAGAGTTATTTAATAACCCCCCCCCCCCCCCACACACACACACCAAAAAAAACAACATTGTTATATGCACTTGATAACAAATTTTTTAAGTTACCTACAGATACTTGATAACAAATTTTCAAAGTCACCTATAACTGCCAAATAACTTTACAGGTTACTTTTTAAGTTCTTATATATTAGTTGGCATAAATTATTACACGTTAGTTGACACAAGAACATATAAGTGTCATAAAATAAGAATTTATAAAAACTTATAAGAACTTAAGCATAAGTCACAACTTACTCGGACAGATTTGACAAGATACAAGGACAACGAAAAAACTTTTTTTTTTCTCAGTAGTACTCTGGCGGTGGAGCAGATGGGGCTAAATAATCAGGCACAAGTGGTGTAAATGACGTGTCATCTCTCTGCGAAGCATATGACAAAAATATTGATGGACTACCAAATATAATTTTTATTTGCTTAAAAATTTTGTAAGTTTTCCGTAATCTCCTTTACCCCTATCTTTTTTCCTTCCGCTAAAAAACTAGCCTTCAGTTCTTCAACATTCACAGGTGATTGACTACGCATTTTATTTTGTATTTCAGCCTTTTGTTGTTTGTAATTATTCAAATCATCTTGCACTCTCTTAAATTCAATATCGTCGATAAAATTATCGTCCAATGCCTTACTGATAATAAGTTTTATACTGCGCAATTTAGCTCCAGCAAGAGTACTGAATGCTTCATGCTTCTGTGACTTTGTATGAAATCTTTTGTTAAGGTCTTCCATACCAAGGCACGTCAGGCATGCAAAACCACTAACACCTTCAACAGCAATTCCTCTGACACTCCCCACTCCAGTGGCAATCAGAGCAAAACCACCAGCAGATAAACCAGCTGAAACCACGCCAACAGCCATAGATGTGTTTTGAACCGAATTGAAAACCATCTTATACATCTTTTACATTTGGAGTATTTTGCCTCTTCACTCTCCAAATATTTTAACGCATCTGTAATATTTATTAATTGGAATGTGTCCGCCTGTAATGTTTTATCTGATGCAATTGGCACATGCGGATCAGACGGCACTGTCTCAGTCATCGGTAGTTGCGGATACAAGTTCACCATTTTTTATGCCAAATATTTTTTAATTTTATTTAATCAGCGATTACATTTTGCAACTCGTCAAGAGTATACAATTTGCTAGCATAATAAAATGAAACAAGATCAATGTGTTCTAGTTTTATGTTGTTTAGAAGAACAAAAGTTGTTTTACCTATTACAATCTTGACAGCGGGAATACTGCTCGATACTTATATATCTGTGCCTTTCCTAATAACAATAAAGACCTTTGATGACTCCGTCACTGAGTCATCCCACGTAAGTTTGATTCCCTGCGCGATATCCGTTTCTTTGGCAGAAGTTACAGATCTCATGGTAATTTTAAATACTATTGTCGCTTCTCTAGCAATGGTAAAGTTTGCTGGTACAAACACAATTTTTGTATCTGATCTACCCTTTCCATTTGTAAGAAGATATCGTCGTCTCTCATACTCTTGCACCTTCAGTTTATCTCTGATATTGTTGTCTGGGGCAAAACTCGGAACAAGACTCACAATCAATGGTCCAGAGTTAACAACATTCCTAAACACTAAGGCTCCTTCATCATCAGTATATACATAAGGACTAATAAATTCAAACTTTATGTCCCAATCAATTGTGGGTGGCGGTGCAGGCACAGGTGAAACTACCCACTTATTACCCACAGGTTTTTAAGTTGTAGGGCGCATTATTTACAGGAGCAGTAGGAACAGTGACATCAAACAGCTGACCATGATTGATTGTACATTGCTTAACGTCCCGACAGCAACAAGGCTTTCTCAGGACGTGCCTGCACTGCTTGTGAAAAAAAAAAAAAAAAAACTAAACAGAACATTGAATGTATGTCGCCAGCCGGTCAAATACATTAAATAAACCTAACACATGGGCCTAAATAAAGCTAAGACCATTTAGCAACACACATCCAATATCAAGAGCTACAGGCAGTGCAGACAGTAGGGAGAGTTTTAAAATGGCAAATACAGGTGAATGGACAAAGGGTAGACAGAAACACATGCCCCAGAATAGAGAGATAAACCCACCCTGTGGGGCTGACCAGGGTGACCCTGGGAACTAAAAAATACCTAACCCCACCCAAGTCCCCCAGGGCAGACCCGGGTGGGGCAAACAGCTGACCAAGTTTAGGAATCGGCATCTCTGTGCCGTCCTTCATGTCATCGATTACTTTCCGCTTGTACATGCCAAAAGCATCAAGTTCAAAACCATACACCTCGCCCACCTCTTCAAAATCCTGTACATCAGCCAAATCTTTCAACTCTGTCACTGGACAGGCAACTGGTATGATTCTCGGCTTTGGACCAGCACTCATTTTTATAAACAAAAAAAAATTATTTAACTTCTAATACAACACTAAAATTATGCATCCTCCTCCACTGCCTTCACCACTCCTTCGGCATCACTGACTCTGCTCACTCCTGGTTTCTCTCCTACCTCTCCGACAGACAGCAGTCGACCCAGTCACGCTCTCCTGCGGAGTTCCACAGGGGTCCGTCCTGGGCCCGGTCCTTTTCACACTCTACACCTCTTCCCTGTCCAACATCATCCAGTCTCACTACATACACCACCACCTCTACGCTGATGACTCACAACTACTAGACAAAGATAAACTCGACAACACTCAGTCACTACCGACTCGCACGGCCGACAGCTACAAAGACGTGAAAAACTGGATGACAGCAAACAAGCTTAACTGAACGACAAAACGGAAGCCATGCTGGTAGGCACTCGCCAGAAACTTTCCCAGCTCCCCCCCCCCCCCCCCCTCTCTCCACCTTCAACTCGACAGCATCCCCATCTCCCTCTCTGATTCGGCCAAATACCTTGGTGTTATCCTCGAGTACTTTCTTTCCATGACCAGCTTCGTCTCCGCCACGGCCCATGCATGCTATTTCCACCTCCGCCGCATAAGTCAGATCAGAAAATACCTCACTACCGAAGCTGCCACCAAACTTGCTGTCTCTCTCATCCTATCTCGCATCGACTACTGCAACTCTCTCCTTTCCAGCCTCCCTCACTCCACCACTTTAATTCTCCAGCGCGTCCAGAACAATGCTGCTTGCCTCGTCCTCAGAAAGAAAAAATCTGATTACATCACTCCCCTGCTCAAACTCCTTCACTGGCTTCCCATCCCCCAACGCACAAGATTCTGTCTCTCTGCTACAAACCCCTGAACAACTTCGCTGCTGCCTGTCTCTCCAACTTACTTCACCCCTACACTCCTTCCCGCTCCCTCCACTCTGCCTCCAACCCTCTCCGCCTCCACATCCCCCGCACCAAACTCAGCACTTTCGGCCCCTGCTCCTTTTCTGTATACGGTCCATCCCACTCTCTCTCTGTCAGAAACACTCTCTCTCCTCCTTCTAGTCCACCCTCAAAACTCACCTTTCAACAGTTCTAGCACTATATCACCACACTCCCCACCCCAAGCTGACTGTCGTAATGTATTTCACTATTTGTGGTATGTGAGTCGTCTAGTTGCGTGCGCAAGTTGCGGATGCGCGCTTAGAGTTATAATTATTATAAGATAAGCGCATTATAAATACCATTATTATTATTATTAAATAACTCATGGACTGGGTGGGAATCATCTTTTTTTAGCATTCGTTTGTGGAAAAGGGACTCCAAAAGGGCAAATCAGTACCCATGATTTTCGATCCAGTTTTTATTACTCTGTTTAATTTAGATCGCTCTTTCTGTGAGGTGCTACCAACCAAATGGTCAGGGAAAAAGTCAAAATACTTTCAACAACTGCTTGGTAGTTTGTCAAAATTTGTCTGGCGCCGCCAAACATTTCAAGACGTCTAAGAAAATACACACAAACCAGATAGGTGAGACTAGCGCTGGATAGAATTGTACACAAACCAAGGGGAGTTACTCAGCGCTGGACAGACAGTATTTGTGAGTATTCAGGAGTACCACCGACATGGTCTTTGTGCTGAGACAGCTTCAGGAGAAGTGCCGCGAGCAGAACAAAGGGCTGTACGTAACGTTTGTCGACCTAACAAAAGCGTTCGACACTGTGAGCAGGCAAGGCATGTGGCAGATCCTGGAGCGACTAGGCTGTCCTCCAAAGTTCCTCAGCATGATCGTCCAGCTCCACGAGGACCAGCAAGGCCAGGTCAGGCTCAACAGTGACCTCTCAAAACCATTCCCCATTCTCAACGACGTGAAGCAGGGCTGCGTGCTGGCACCGACCCTCTTCTTTAGCATGATGTTGAAGCAGGCCACAGTGGACCTCGACGACCACGCAGTGTACATCAGGTATCGTCTCGATGGCAGCCTGTTCAACCTCAGACGACTGCAGGCCCACACCAAAACCCTAGACTGACTGATTCATGAGCTGCTCTTTGCTGATGACGCTGCCCTCGTTGCACACACAGAGAGAGCCATGCAGCACGTAACGTCCTGCTTCGCAGAGGCTGCGCAGCTCTTTGGACTTGAGGTCAGTCTGAAAAAGACAGAGGTCCTTCATCAGCTGGCACCCAAGGAAGAACATCGCCCTCCCCACATCACCATCGGCGAGTCCGAACTGAAGTCCGTACACCAGTTTACCTACCTTGGCTGCATCATCACGTCAGACGCCAAGCTGGACAACAGGCTGGCAAAAGCGAACAGTGCTTTCGGGCAACTATTCAAGCGGGTGTGGCACAATCAACAGCTGAAAAAAGGCACCAAGATCAGCGTGTACAGAGCTGTCGTCCTCGCCACCCTGCTGTACAGTTCCGAGTCCTGGGTCCTCTACCGCAGCCAACTACAACTCCTCGAACGCTTTCACCAGCGCTGCCTGCGTACCATCCTCAGCATTCACTGGAGTGACTATGTCACCAACGTAGAGGTCCTTGAACAGGCAGAAACTGTGAGCATCGAGGCTTTGCTGCTGCGGACACAGCTTCGCTGGGCGGGACACATCTTCAGGATGGAGGATCATCGCCTACCCGGCGAGCTCGCCACTGGACACCGAGAGAGAGATTGATTGATTGTACATTGCTTAACGTCCCGACAGCAACAAGGCTTTCTCAGGACGTGCCTGCACTGCTTGTGAAAAAAAACCAACTAAACAGAACATTGAATGTATGTCGCCAGCCGGTCAAATACATTAAATAAACCTAACACATGGGGTCTAAATAAAGCTAAGACCATTTAGCAACACACATCCAATATCAAGAGCTACAGGCAGTGCAGACAGTAGGGAGAGTGTTAAAAAGGCAAACACAGGTGAATGGACAAAGGGTAGACAGAAACACATGCCCCAGAATAGAGAGAAAAACCCACCCTGTGGGGCTGACCAGGGTGACCCTGGGAACTAAAAAGTACCTAACCCCACCCAAGTCCCCCAGGGCAGACCCGGGTGGGGTCCGAGAGAGAGGGGCACCAAAGAAGAGATACAAAGACGGTCTCAAGAAGTCACTTAGTGCCTGCCAAATCGACCACCGCCAGTGGTCTTCGCTTGCTGCGGACCGTAACACCTGGCGCTCTACCATTTACAAGGCAGCCGTCTCCTTTGAGGACTCTCGCAGAGCTAACCTTAAGGATAAGCGCCACAGGAGAAAAAACAAAGTTGTCATAACTCAGAACCCTGACCAGACCTTCCCCTGCAGCCACTGCGGTCGAATCTGCCTGTCCCGGATTGGCCTCTGCAGCCACGAAAATGCCTGCAGACGACATGGGCAAGCCCTATAGAATCTTCGTTCGCGAAGTCAAGCCAAGAGAGAGATAACTCGTGGCAAAACACTTGTATCGTTACCTTATGTATTGTCTTGTGCATCTACTGTGGGAAATCAGGGTATTTACCCGACCACATTTAGTAGGGCACCTTCTTGAGTGTGTATGTGCATTTCTCCTGCCTACTTCCTAAGTTCCAGAAGAAAAAAAAAACATGGGTTATAGGCTAAACCTGATGCATCCTTTTAGAGATGTATACGATCATCTGGTTCTATACCTGCGTATTTTTCTGTGGGCTGGCGATTGGGTACCCGATAGGCGGCGGCAGGGGATCTAACTTTTTGTCCAGCGCTGAGTAATTCCCCTTGGTTTGTGTATAAAAAAATAGTCGTTGCTATGATTTAATTTTTTTTTTTTAACTAAAGAATCAACATTTTTCGCCCATTTAAGATCGTTGGAGATGTGGATGCCATGAAACTTAAAACCGACCATTCTGTACACCTATGTGGCTTCTGGCCTGTGTGTCAGCATGTGCTTTTTCCAAGGTGCCAGATTGATTGAAACTAGCACATTCTGTACACTTGTTCGGCTTCTGGTCTGTGTGTGTCAGCATGTCTTTTCAAGGGACGAGACTAAGTGAAAGTAGCATTACATTCTGTACACTTGTGTGGCTTCTGGCCTGTGTGTATCAGCATGCGCGTTTTCAAGTGACAAGACCGAGTGAAACTAGTACATTCTGTACACTTACTCGGCTTCTGGTCTGTGTGTATCAGCATGTGTGTTTTCAAGTGACAAGACCGAGTGAAACTAGCACTACATTCTGTACACTTGTGCGGCTTCTGGCCTGTGTATCAGCATGTGCGTTTTTAAGGCACAAGATGGAGTGAAACTAGCATTACATTCTGTACACTTGTGTGGTTTCTGGCATGTGTTTTTTCAAGGTAAAAGACCGAGTGAAACTAGCACTACATTCTGTACACTTGTGTGACTTTTGGCCTGTGTGTATCAGCATGTGTGTTTTCAAGCGACAAGACCGAGTGAAACTAGTACTACATTCTGTACACTTGTGTGGCTTCTGGGCTGTGTGTGTCAGCATGTGCGTTTTCATGTTACCTGGTTGAGTGAAACTAGCACTACATTCTGTACACTTGTGTGGTTTCTGGCCTGTGTGTGTCAGCATGTGTCTTTTCATGTTACCAGATTTAGTAAAACTAGCACTACATTCTGTACACTTGTGTGGCTTCTGGCCTGTGTGCGTCAGCATGTGTGTTTTTAAGGTAAAAGACCGAGTGAAAGTAGCCCTACATTCTGTACACTTGTGTGGCTTCTGGCCTGTGTGCATCAGCATGTGCCTTTTCAAGGTTTGAGACTGAGTGAAACTAGCATTACATTCTGTACACTTGTGCGGCTTCTGGCCTGTGTGTATCAGCATGTGTGTTTTCAAGGTTCGAGACCGAGTGAAACTAGCACTACATACTGAACACTTGTGTGGCTTCTGGCCTGTGTGTGTCATCATGTGTCCTTTCAAGAAACCAGACCGAGTGAAACTAGCACTACACTCTGTACACTTGTGTGGCTTCTGGCCTGTGTGTGTCAGCATGTGTCTTTTCATGTTACCAGATTTAGTAAAACTAGCACTACATTCTGTTGTACACTTGTGTGGCTCCTGGCCCGTGTGTGTGAGCATGTGTTCTTTCAAAGTACCAGATCGAGTATAACTAGCACTACATTCTGTACACTTGTATGGCCTCTGGTCTGTGTGGGTCAGCATGTGTGTCCTCAAGGTACAAAACCGAGTGAAACCAGCACTACACTCTGTACACTTGTGTGGCTTCTGGCCTGTATGTGTCATGTGTCTTTTCAAGTGACCAGAGCGAGTGAAACTAGCACTACACTCTGTACACAAATGTGGCTTCTGGCCTGTGTGAGCGCCACTACCATTTTCTGTACGTGTATGTGGCTCCTGCAAAATTGCCTTACAGTGCCTACAAAACCATATTTTCCCACTTGCTGTGTCTGCTGATGTTTGTACATCAATACATGCACTGTCACCTGTAGTTGTCTTCTGCTCTGTGGTAACAGCGTCAGGCTTCTGCCTTGTGTGAGTAAACACGTGTTGCATCAACTGACTGGACAACTGAAAACATGCATCACACAACCAACATACAAATGGCATCCGACTCTCTTGAGCACTGGGACTTTGTGTGGTCAAGGGTTTTTTTTCTGTTGACAAAGTTCTACCCTCAAGATCCACAGATACCCCCAAGTCACAGTCCATGTCACTGACAACACCAAACACAGAGCTAGACTCTAGCTTCATGTCATGTTCAGTGTCACAGTTTATGTCACTGTAAACATTGGGCACAGAGGTTGAGTCTAGTTTGATGTCATGTTTAGTGTCACAGTCCATGATACTGTAAACACTGGGCACAGACTTGGAGTCTAGCTTGATGTCATGTTTAGTGTCATAGTCCATATCACAGTACACACTGGGCACAAAGTTAGACTCTAACTTTATGTCATGTTTAATGTCGCAGTCCACGTCACTGTAAACACTGGGCACAGACATTGACGCAAGCTTGATGTCATGTTTAGTGTCACAGTCTATGTCACTGTCAACACTGGGCATAGAGATTGACGCAAGCTTGATGTCATGTTTAGTGTCACAGTTCATGTCACTGTAAACGCTGGGCACAAAGATTGACGCTAGCTTAATGTCATGTTTTGTGTCACAGTCCATGTCACTGTAAACGCTGGGCACAGAGATTGACGCAAGCTTGATGTCATGTTTAGTGTCACAGTCCATGTCACTGTAAACGCTGGACACAGAGATTGGCGCCAGCTTGATGTCAGGTTCCAGATTAACCCCAGACTCTTTGATGATCCCAAGTTCTGGCCATACACCAGGTTCGACCTCGCTAGCTGGCTTCAGTTCGACTTGTGTGTGTTGAACAGGACCATCTCTCTCAAGAGTTGTATAATCTGCTGGATTGTTCTGGAAATCTGTAATAGTATAAAAGAGCGTGTTAGGAAATATTTGTGTACATTGTATGAGAGACACAGTGTGTCAAGTTAGTTAGTTATTTGGGTTTGACGCCACGCAGGCAACTAAGGCCATCTCACAGCCGGATGGGTAAAATTCTGGTCAGCCAGACTAAAAGAAAGGTCTTGAGACAAGATGTATCTTTAAAATATTTCATGCTAAAATGCCGCACAGGTCTTTAAAGTTAACTCACAAACTAGATAGGTGAGGCTAGCGCTGGCAGAATTGTACTCAAACCAAGGGGAATCACAGCGCTGGACAGACAACAGTTAGATCCCCTGCCCCCACCTATCAGGCACCCAATCGCCAGCCCACAGAGAAATACGCAGGTATAGAATAAGACGATCATTTCCATCCTCAAGATCCTAGAGGATGGAAATGATCGTCTTATTCTATACCTGTGTATTTCTCTGTGGGCTGGCGATTGGGTGCCTGATACGCGGGGGCAGGGGATCTAACTATTTGTCTGTCCAGCGCTTTAAAGTTAACGTCTACAAACTTGCAAAAAGGTCAAAATAATAGAATTATCATAGTCTAAGATTAGAATGCTCAAATCTTATTAAAAATATTGCACTCGCTCAGAAAACTAAAGATTTTGTCCGGGGGTACATCCCGGAACAAAACCTTCAAGGAGTCTGCTGTGAAGTGTTTATATCTTGTGTCAATTAAATCGGTACGACATCAAAATGTGCTTAACAGAATACTGCTCGTCGCAGGCATAACTTCAAGTTCTCCTCCAACCCAGTCAGGCTCTCCTGCGGCGTTCCTCAGGGGTCCGTCCTGGGCCCGGTCCTTTTTACACTCTACATCTCCCCACTGTCCAACATCATCCAGTCTCACCACATACACCACCACCTCTACGCTGACGACTCACAACTACTAGACAAAGACAAACTCGACAACACTCAGACACTACTGACTCGCACGGCTGACTGCTATGAGGACGTGAAAAACTGGATGACAGCAAACAAGCTCAAACTGAACGACGACAAAACGGAAGCCATGCTGGTAGGCACTCGCCAGAAACTTTCCCAGCTCTCTCACTCTCTCCACCTTCAACTCGACAGCACCCCCATCTCCCTCTCTGACTCGGTCAAGAACCTTGGCGTTATCCTCGATTCCTCTCTTTCCATGACCAGCTTCGTCTCCGCCACGGCCCAGGCATGTTATTTCCACCTCCGCCGCATCAGTCAGATCAGAAAATACCTCACTACCGAAGCTGCCACCAAACTCGCTGTCTCTCTCATCTTATCTCGCATCGACTACTGCAACTCTCTCCTTTCTGGCCTTCCTCACTCCACCACTCTCACTCTCCAGCGCGTCCAGAACAATGCTGCCCGCCTCGTCCTCAGAAAGAAAAAATCCGACCACATCACTCCCCTGCTCAAGCTCCTTCACTGGCTCCCCATCCCCCAACGCATCCAATACAAGATTCTGTCTCTCTGCTACAAATCCCTGAACAACTACGCCCCTGCGTATCTCTCCAACTTACTTCATCCCTACACTCCTCCCCGCTCCCTCCGCTCCGCCTCTGACCCTCTCCGCCTCCTCATCCCCCGCACCAAACTCAGCACTTTCGGCCCCCGCTCTTTCTCAGTATACGGTCCAACCACCTGGAACACTCTCCACTCTCTCTCCGTCAGAAACACTCGCTCTCCTCCTTCCAGTCTGCCCTCAAAACTCATCTCTTTCAACAGTTCTAGCACTTTATCACCACACTCCCCAGCCCAAGCTGACCGTCCTAATGTATCTTCACTATTTGTGTTACGTGAGTCATTGTCTAAAGCGTGCGCATGCGTGTGCGAGTTGTGAGTGCGCGCTTAGAGTTATAATTATTATAGATAAGCGCATTATAAATACCGTAATTATTATTATTATTATAACACTATGGCCGCTGTTCCTGTTTTAGTAAATAAGAATGCGTAACATACGTGTGGCCGATGTGGAGCCGAGGAAGGACAGTCTCCTCACGGTGGCTGCTGCAGTGGAAAGGTAGACTGTCGGACACCGTAGGAAAAGCTTCATGCAGCTTGTTCACTTCCTCTTTGTCCCACTCGGACTATGTACGCACTAATCACACGTTTAAAATCACTATGAACAGTCTGTGCGTCAGGGACAGGGTCATTGCGTGCATCGTTGGCAGCAGAATCTACGATCCTGTTGCCTTTGATGCCCACATGCCCTGGGACCCAAATAAAAATGATGTCATAATATTCCTTCATCAAGTCTGCGTAGAGCTCTCTAATCCGCATCAGCAGTGGATGATCTGTTCCTGCGCCCTGAAGGGCCTGCAGGGCAGAAAGAGAGTCAGACAGAATCAGGAAGTTCCTTTCCCTAGACCAATAAGCATGCTTGAGTGCCAGCAAAACCGCCTACAGTTTTGCACTAAATACAGATGAATGGTCTGAGAGGCGGTGCTTAAATGGGCGTCTAGGATGGCGAGACCTCGCGCTGGGACCATATGGCATTGAGGCGCGTCCCCATCGGTGGTGGATAGGGGGTCCCTCGCGAGAGGGGTGCAACGAAAGAAATAAGGTGCCATGAACCAACATGGCCTAAGGGAAGGATTGATTGATTGTACATTGCTTAACGTCCCGACAGCAACAAGGCTTTCTCAGGACGTGCCTGCACTGCTTGTGAAAAAAAAAAAAACTAAACAGAAAATTGAATGTACGTCGCCAGCCGGTCAAATACATTAAATAAACCTACAACATGGGGCATAAATAAAGCTAAGACCATTTAGCAACACACATCCAATATCAAGAGCTACAGGCAGTGCAGACAGTAGGGAGAGTTTTAAAAAGGCAAATACAGATGAATGGACCTCGGGTAGACAGAAACACATGCCCCAGAATAGAGAGAAAAACCCACCCTGTGGGGCTGACCAGGGTGACCCTGGGAACTAAAAAATACCTAACCCCACCCAAGTCCCCCAGGGCAGACCCGGGTGGGGCTCCTAAGGGAAGGAGACCCCGACAGAAAACCCCTGGTCCTCCTAGTAAGGGGGATGGGCGTGGGGGTAGCTTCCCTACCCTGCAAATAAGGAAATAGCTACAAAAACGACGATGAAAGACAAACAGTAATTTCTTTCCTGGATGAGAAAGGTTTTTCTACCAGAAGATTTATGACGTCTTAATGGTGAAAGCCGGAAGTCTTGGAAGCCACAGGACCGAGCCGCCTCTCTCTATCCAGTTAGTTATTTGGGTTTAACGCCGAGCAGGCAACTAAGGCCATCTCACGGCGGGAAGGGTAAAAATCTGTTAGTTAGTTATTTGGGTTTAACGCCGAGCAGGCAACTAAGGCCATCTCACGGCGGGAAGGGTAAAAATCTGGTCAGCCAGACTAAAAGAAAGGTCTTGAGACATGATGTAAATATAACTTAAAAATATGTCAGGCTAAAATGTCGCACAGGTCTTTAAAGAAAACGTCGAAGGACTCTCAAAAAGGTCAAAATAATAGAAACATCATAATCTATAGACGCTCAAATCTTATTAAAAATATGGCACTCTCTCAGAAAACTGAAGATCTTGTCCGGGGGCACATCCCGAAACAAAACCTTCAAGGAGTCTGCCGTGAAATGTTTATACCTTGTGTCGATTAGATCAGCACAAGACAACAAAAAGTGTTGAACAGAGTACTGCTCGTCGCAGGCATAACACCATGGACGCTCCTCCTGTTTAAGTAAATAAGAGTGCGTAACATACGTGTGGCCGATGTGGAGCCGAGCCAGGACAGTCTCCTCACGGCGGCTGCCGCAGCGATAAGGTAGACCGTCGGACAACTTAGGAAGGGCTTCATGCAGCTTGTTAGCTTCCTCTTTGTCCCACTCGGACTGCCACTCACGGGCTATGTACGCACTAGCTACATGTCTAAAATCACTATAAACAGTCTGTGTGTCAGGGACAGGGTCATTGCGGGCATCGTTGGCAGCAGAATCTGCGATCCTGTTGCCTTCGATGCCCACATGCCCTGGCACCCAAATAAAAATGATATCATAATATTCCTTCATCAAGTCCGCGTGGAGCTCTCTGATCTGCACCAGCAGTGGGTGGTCATATCCCGTGCCCTGAAGGGCCTGCAGGGCAGAAAGAGAGTCAGACAGAATCAGGAAGTTCCTTTCTCTAGATCGATAAGCATGCCTGAGTGCCAGCAGAACCGCCTGCAGTTCCGCACTAAATACAGATGAATGATCTGGGAGGCGGTGCTTAAATGGGCGTTTAGGATGGCGAGAGGACACTGCGGCCGCAGTCACTCTCCCATCCTCAGACTTTGACCCATCGGTATAGATGCGACAATAGCCAGGAAAAATTGAAAGCAGTTCATTGAGGCTCTGTTGGTATATGGCTGGTGGAGTAGAGTCTTTCTTGTGGGCAGTCAAATCCAGCAAAATGTCAGGAACTGGTAAGAGCCAAGGTGGAGTGATGTGTTGCAGGGATTCCGAAACTCTGTCCAGGTCCAATCCGGCCGCCTGCAGATGAGGTCGGACACGGAAAGAAAGTGGACGGACAACTCCCGGATGGGCATCGTAAATCTCTGCAAACGATGGTTTAAAAACACAATCATAGGCAGGATTGTCTGGATGGGCCTTCAGTTTCAGAACGTAGCTGAGCATGAGGCGGATGCGGCGGAGCTTGAGAGAAGGCTCCCCTGCCTCGGCATACAGACTAGGGACTGGAGACGTCCTGAAGGCCCCAAGACATATCCGCAGACCCTGATGGTGAATTGTGTTCAGACGCTGTAGCACAGACTTGGAAGCTGAGCCATACACCACAGAGCCGTAATCCAGTTTGGACCGAACAAGGGCCCGGTACAGACGAAGTAAGACAGTACGGTCCGCACCCCAGTCAGTACGACCGATGACACGAAGAATGTCGAGAGCCTTCTGACAAGAGGTTCTAAGGTAATTAATATGGTTGCGGAAGGTAAGTCTTTTGTCAAAAATGACCCCCAGAAACTTTGCCTCCTCGGCCACCTTAATTGGCACTCCAGCAATGCTCAGGCTAGGTTCTGGAAAAAATTTCGTCTGGTTAGTAAAATGCACACAGACAGTCTTGGAGGGCGAGAACCTGAATCCATTGAGAGACACCCACCCCTGGATGCGATCAACGCACAGCTGCAAGCGCCTCTCAAGGGACGCAAGTCCTCGACCACGTGCGCACAAAGCAAAGTCATCAACAAACAAAGAGCATTCAGAATCATCCTTGACGGCCTTTACAATGTTATTCATTTTAATACTAAATAAAACAGGAGATAGAATGCTGCCCTGTGGGACACACATCTCCTGTTCAAAGGAGTCGGAGAGGGTGGAGCCCACACGGACATGGAACGACCGGTTAGTCAAAAAATTGTGAATAAAAACGGGCAGGTGCCCTTTAAAACCCATGTCCAAAAAGTCAGACATTATGCCATACTTCCAGGTAGTGTCATATGCCTTCTCAAGATCGAAGAAAATTGCATAGACATGCTGCTTGTTGACAAAAGCATCTCGGATAAATGATTCAAAGCGGACTAAATGGTCAGTTGTACTACGGAAGCGCCGGAAACCGCACTGGAGGTCTGTGAGGAGACCCTGTGACTCAAGATGCCACACCAGGCGGGCGTTGACCAGGCGCTCCATAGTTTTACATAAACATGATGTCAAAGCGATAGGCCGGTAGTTGCCCGGGTCGGAAGGATCCTTACCCGGCTTGGGGATCGGTACAACCACAGCCTGGCGCCAAGACGGTGGAAAATGACCAGTTCTCCATACATGGTTAAAGGCCTTGAGAAGTACAAGGAGTGACCTCTCAGGCAGATGCGTTAGGAATTGATAGTGGACGGTATCTAGGCCAGCAGCAGAGTCATTACATTTCTGCAAGGCTTGCTGCAATTCTGATAATGTAAATGGGACATTATAGTCTTCTGAGTTATTGGACTTAAAATCACAAATACGAGACTCTCGCTTCTCCTTCTCTCTCTGGAAGAAAGGTGAATAGTGCTCCGTTGAAGAATTATGGGCAATGGTGGAGGCAAGCAAATTGGCCACAGCTTTTTTATCTGTAACCAAGCTGGCACCATCTCTAAGATGGCCAACAGAAGCCGAGCCACCCCTGCCCCTAATTCTCCGAACAGCCTTCCATACTTTCTGGGACGGAGTTCGAGAAGTTAAAGATGAGACGAAGCGTCTCCAGGAAGCACGGCGTTCACGTTTAAAAATGTAACGAGCTTTCGCCCTCTGTCTTTTAAAGGTTAAAATATTCACTTGCGACGGATTACGGAAAGCACGTCGCTGAGCAGATTTGCGCGCTATTTGGGCCTTGCGGCACTCTTCGTTGAACCATGGTACTCTCGGCTTTCCAGGAACTGATGCGGAAGTATTAGGGATGGTTACACCCGCTACGTCCAACAAAATAGTAGTAAAAGAAGAAATAGGTTGTTCAGATGACATGACCACCTCCTCTGTAATACGAGACTGACAGAGGGAGGCGAACAGAGGCCAGTTAGCTTTCTTAAGATTCCAGCGCCCCACCGGCGGATCCTCCCCACAGCTGACCGATGACAGGACTACTGGGAAGTGGTCACTACCACACAGGTCATCGTGAACCTTCCAGTCAAAGTCCAGCATGAGAGAAGGATCACACACAGTGAGGTCTAGAACAGAACTAGATCCTGAACCTGGGTTAGAGTATGTTGGTGAACCATCGTTAAAGACACACAGGTTAAGTTGAGAAAAAACATCTTCTAACATCTGACCTCTGCCATCATAGTGGTCACTACCCCAAAGGTGAGCGTGACCGTTAAAATCCCCCATGAGAATAAAGGGAGGGGGCAGTTGATCAACTAAATTAAAAAAATCATTACTACAGACCCGCAGGGATGGTGGCAGGTAGATACTGCATATGGTTATGGTCTTCTTCAAGGTAACCCGAGCTGCGACAGCCTGAAGACAGGTGTCGATGCTAACGGGGCTACATAATATTTGGCTACTAATGAGAAGAGCCACTCCACCCGAGCGCCTCTCCGAATCAGAGCCTTTATGTATAACATTAAAACCATTAAAGGACACAGGGTCAGAAGTCTTCAGGTAAGTCTCCTGAAGAGATATTACTGAGGGGTTATAGCACTTGACTAAAAGACGTAATTCCTCAAAGTTAGCTTGAAAACCACGACAATTCCACTGAAGCAGAGAGTCCATGATTATGTCTTATCTGGGGGTGCGGAGTTTTTCCCCCCTTTTTCCTTTGATTTAGAAGGAGTCGGAGAAACAGAGGGGGGCTGGCTCCCGGGCCTCCTCTGGTTCTGAGGAGATGAAGGGGGTGGAGCTGCCGCAGCATCGGCAACTTCCACTCCCTCCATCTGCTCCTCCAATGCAGCATATTTGTTTTGAAGGGGGACATCGGTGTTCCCCTTCTGGGCCCGTGCGCACGGCGGTCCCATAGATTTTTTCGACTTCTGGTCCTGGGCAGCGGTCCTGCCGCTAGAGTTAGCGGCCTTAGAAGGCTGACCAGAGCCAGAAACCTTTGGCGTTGACAAACTAGCAGGTTTGGGTGGGGGCTGAGGCTTAGGGGCAGCAGAAGGTGGTGCCACCGGACCGGTAGCGTCCACCCTCTGCGTTCCCTGGCTCCTCGTCACCACCGGAGGAGGGTTACTCTCCAGGGGCGAGAGGATCTGAGGCTCCGCCCCCAACCAAGAAGTTGGGGTTTGACAAGAGAAGTCTTTGGTGGGGCGCTTGCCTGCCACCGCAGCACTGAAAGTATACACAAAGTTGTTATTTGAGTTTAGCGCAGCCTCAGCTGCACCAGGGCCATCAACCAGTTTTTTGGCGTCCGCAAAGGACAGCCCCTTCTCCACACGCACCTGCTGAATCCTGCACTCGGAGATCCAACGAGGGCACTTCTTGTCCGAAGCCATATGCGCCCCCTGGCAATTCACACACAGGGGGATGGCTGTGCAGGACTCAGCAGAGTGTCCGGGCTTAGTGCAACGGGCGCATAGAGCCTCTGCCTGGCGGCATGTCTTCTGCCCATGGCCATACTTTTGGCACTTAAAGCACCGGAGGGGGAGAGGGACGTACCTTTTCACTTTTAGGGAGTAGTAACCTCCCCAGATGGTAGTAGGAGCTGTGGGGGTGCCAAACGTCAGGATGATGGTAGGGAGACGGATCTCCCTACCACCTCGTTTGGAAATGAAGCGCCTGACGTAGGTCACCCCCTGTGACTTAAGGTTCCGTACAAGTTCATCTTCAGATAGTTCGGCCAATGCTTGGTCTTTAATCACTCCTCTAGAGGAATTCATTGTTTTGTGGGGAGTGACCTCCACTGGAGTATCTCCGATGGAGGAGAGCCTCAGTAGCCCATTGGAGTGTGCCCGGGTGCGGCACTCTACCAGCAAGTCACCAGACCTGAGGCGCTGGGCCTCAGGCCTGCCAACACGGCTCCTGAGGGTCTCCCCTACCAGGAAAGGGTGCAGCTTGGAAACAGGATTCTCTTTGACTTTGCTGTGGATAATGAGAAAGCGAGGCCAGGCGGCTGACCCCTGAGGTGTCGCTTCCTCACAGTCAGAGTCACTATCGTTCTCAATGACAATGTCGGCGGCTATGTGCCGCTTTGGTGCAAGTTTGGGTTTTTTGATATTTTCCATATTATAGTATGATAGATATTCATCCCCCGGGGGTCCCCGCCCGCCACCGAGCCCAACAAGGGAAAGTGCAATTGTCGGCGGGTCTCCAGCCGACGCACAATGGAGACTGCCCGAAAGATATACTCAAGGGGGTAAGCCCGATTGAACCGTTTGAGCCACCGCCTTCTATCACACTGTTGAATGCAGGGGAATACTGGCGTAAAGCACCTAATCAGCATCAGAGGCTATAGCATGGTGCTCCGTATAACAACCCGCATGTCAACAGGGGGATAGGGCTCGACGTGACAAGAGCCGATTGACTAGGCCGGTACGACTAGCCTCCCGTTTAGGCAGAAGTCAAGGCCAAAGTGGAGTGTTTCAGCCACCAGAATCCTCTTCTCCCCCGACACGGGTCTCCAAGCACGGCAAACACTTGGGATCCAAAGGACCAAAAAGTCACGAGTATTTTTAAGGACCAATCCAACATGGTACGACCTGGGTTAGTACAGCTCCTCAAAAACCGGGCCAGTGAAAAAGACTGAACAACATATCTGCTGACATCAAGTCCTAATCCTGGACAAAGATGGCACCCGTCTGCTAGCCCACTCAGTCAGGGACTGAGCGGACTACCCACCCACGCCACGTGGAGGCCGGTGCCGGGTAGGCGGTAAAAATCTGGTCAGCCAGACGAAAAGAAAGGTCTTAAAACATGATGTAAATATCCCTTTAAAATGTCAGGCTAAAATGTCGCACAAGTTTTTAAAGAAAACGTCAACAGACTCAAAAAGGTCAAAATAATAGAAACATCATAGTCTATAAACGCTCAAATCTTATTAAAAATATGGTACTCTCTCAGAAAACTGAAAATCTTGTCCGGGGGCACATCGCGGAACAAAACCTTCAAGGTGTCTGCTGTGAAATGCTTATACCTTGTGTCAATTAGATCAGCACAAGACAGCAAAAAGTGTTGAACAGAGTACTGCTCGTCGCAGGCATAACACCATGGCCGCTCCTCCTGTTTTAGTAAATAAGAGTACGTAACATATGTGTGCCCGATGTGGAGCCGAGCAAGGACAGTCTCCTCACGGCGGCTGCCGCAGCGATAAGGTAGACCGTCGGACAACTTAGGAAGGGCTTCATGCAGCTTGTTACCTTCCTCTTTATCCCACTCGGACTGCCACTCACGGGCTATGTACGCACTAACCACATGTCTAAAATCACTATAAACAGTCTGTGTGTCAAGGGCAGGGTCGTTGCGGGCATCGTTGGCAGCAGAATCTGCTTTTTCTTCTTTCTTTTTCTCGAACGCCGTCACACTTGGAGTTTGGCTCTCAAAATGAAATCTGTGGTCTTCTGTAGTGCATCCACAGGCCTGTTCCAGTTTCTCTTGTAGAGTGGCGGGCTTCGGCCATATCTCCTCCCTCAGCGGCTGGTGGTTCCCACAGTCCTGGAGGATGTGCTCTGTGGTCTGCTCTGCTTCTCCACAAGGGCACAGGGGAGATGGCACAAGGTGGAAGCGTCTGTGCAGGTGGAAATTGAGTCGGTTGTGCCCGGTCCTCAGACGAAAGATGGTCACCTGCTCTTGTCTGGACAGCTGATGGTAACTGTCTAGGGGCCGTTGTGGTGGTCTGTACACAGACTTAATGATGGACTTCATCTCTGTGAAGCTTGACTCCATTTCATCTTGTTCTTTCTCTGCACCCACTTTTGCCATTCTGTCAGCTTCTTCATTGAGGTAGACGCCACAGTGTGAAGGGATCCACTGCAGCACCAGTATGGTGCACTTGACGTTTTGCAGTGCCTCTTGTAGACGTGGCAGTTTGCTTGCTGTTGCTGCCTCAAGGACAGACATGGCATCAGTCAGGAAGACAATCTGGGCATCAGGGTCTGCAGTGCCACTAAGGGTGTTTGCAGCATGGACCAGGGCTTCCACCTCAGCTCTGTAATTTGTGCAGTGAAGGCCTGTTGGTACGGCCTCTGCCTGCCATTTTCCATTTGGGTACTGAATGTACACCCCAGCCCCTCCATCCTGAACTGCATCTGTGGCTGATCCATCGGTGTATGCCCGTATCCATGCTTCCTGGGGATACTTTTCTTCGAGCATGGCCAGTGTCAGGGCTTTCTTGCTCACAGTGCTGTGCTCATCTTTGGTGGTGATGTAGGGTACCGTGGAAGAGATGGTTATGTTTTCTGGCTTACTTTCCCAAGGTGGAAGGTCGCTAGCAGGATTCAGAGCCTCTACCTGCGCAGGGAGCTTTGCCTGGTGTTTTCTCTGCAGTGCTCTCGTCTCCTTCACAAAGCTTGATCTTTTCAGTCTCCCTGAGGTTGGATGTTTCATCCTGGCGTTCATAGGATGGTTTTTGGAAGATTTGATCTTTGTGGACTGTATCAAGGCTTTGCAATCTCTTCTCATGCACAGGGGTGGGATGCCTGTTGTCTCTTCCATCTTTTCAATTGGTGTGGATCTCATTACGTCGGTGATGATACGCAGTGCCTGGTTCTGAACTCTGTCAATGGTCTGCTGGTGTGACTGGGCTGCCGTCAACCATGCATTAGATCCGTACTCAAGGTGTGGTCTCACTGTGCCTTGATATACATTTTGAGGATCTTTTCATTGGCTCCCCATTATATTCCAGCCAGCTTCCTCATGATGTTCAGCTTTCTTCTAGCTTTCGCTTCTGCATTCCAAATGTGCGGCTTCCACGTCAGCCTCTTGTCAAGGGCGACTCCCAGGTATGTCTGTTGGTCTTCATACCGCAGTGGGGTGTTGCACAGTATTAAGTTGCCAGCCTTTGCTTTGTTGGAGAGAGAGAAGAGTGTGGCTGATGATTTTTCTGTGTTGGTGGTCACACACCAGTTGTTGGTCCAGTCTGTCAGCCTGTCCAGGGCTAGCTGCATCCTGTATGTAGCAGTTGTTGCATACTCTTCTGTGCACCAGAGTACCAGGTCATCTGCGTACAGGGCTGCATGGACTCCTTTTGGTAGCTCTGACACAAGGTCATTGATGAAGAGTATGAACAGGGTCGGTGACAGGACTCCCCCCCTGTGGCACCCCCAGACACAGCAGCACTTTTTGGCCACAGTACCCATCCACTGTCACACGGGCTCTGCGATTGTGCAGGTATGACTTGGTCCACCGGTACATGTTCCCTTGAATGCCACTGCGAAGGAGTTTCACAAGGAGACCATCCTTCCACACCTTGTCGAAAGCCTTCTGTAGGTCAATGAAGGCAGCTAATGTCACCTTCTGATCTTGAAAGGCATCTTCTATGACCTGTGCAAGGTGTGTTGTCTGGTCTTCTGTACTCTTGTAGCTTCTGAAGCCAGCTTGCTCTGGCACAATAATGCTCTCGGAGTCCAGGTACCACTGCAGGCGCTTGTTGATGATGCGCTCCAAGGTCTTGCACACACAACTTGTCAGGCTGATGGGGTGATAACTCAAGGCTTTGGACTTATTCTTCCCTTTCTTCAAAATTGGGATCATCCCAGCTTCCTTCCAGCACTGGGGTACCTGTCCTCCTCTCCAGCTGTGGTTACAAATGTCCAGTAGCTTCGTTAAGGCAGTGTTGCCAAGGTGTTGTAACATCTCGTTTGAGATGCTGTCTGGACCTGGAGATTTTTTCTTCTTCAGCTGTTTGATGGCCATCTTCAGTTCTGGAAGGGTGATGTCCTTCTTCATTGCATCATGGATGTTTGCATCTCTGTTCTCTCTCTTTCTTCCTGTCTGATTTCTTTCGCAAGCATTTGGGGGACAGTGATGTCACTTTCTTTCGCATAGAATTGTGCGAACATGTTTGCAGCTTTCCTACCAGTCAGTGCTTTCCCTTCTTCTTCCAGGGTGATCTTCTGTTCCCTGGTGCCCTCATCGTTCAACGCCTTGGTCAGTCTCCACAACTTCGTGGTGTCCCTGTCCATGTTTAGTCTTGCAATCTTCTCTCTCCAACTTCTTCTTGTGCACTCCAACTTCATCTTCAGATACAGGGCCTTACTGTGTTGTAGCTTGATGTTGTTTTCTTGGCTGGGCTTGGTTTCAGCGTCTTCTCTGGCCCTAGTGAGGCTGTCATGTGCTTTCTGAAGATCTGTGGTCCAGTATGGGGTGTAATTTTTCCGGACCCCTCGAGGTATGGATTCCTTGGCTGCCTTACTGATAATGTCGTTAAACTCTCTGACCACATTGTTGATGCTCCTTCCAGAAACAGTGAGGTCTTGCATTAGCTCATTTGTTCGGATACTGAACAAGCGCCAGTCTGCCTTTCGGTAGTTCCATTAGGTAGTGGCAGCCAAAATTTCATTATAACTTGAGACCTTCCTTACATTGTTTTATTAATAGAGCATTAAGAAACAAACAAACAGCAAAAAAGATTTTGTAAATATGTTGATTGGTTCCTGAGATACAACATTTTAAACTTTTAGGCTTTCGTCCGTGGCCCGCCAACCTAATGAAAAGCCATTTTCAGACAAGGGATACAGAGACACTTAAGAAGATACAGGCTTCATCTTTTTATTTCACAATCTGTATTATCAGGAAAGTATCAGAAACAAATATGAAAACCATAATGCAGTACAATGATGTGCAACGAGTTGCTAAAAATGGAAAAAAATAAATCGGAGCCGAGTTGACATTGCACAGAAGTCCAACTTTGTGACCATATTGTGAACAATCTTTCGCTTAAAATAACCTTTTGTGAGATGATTTTAACAAATATATATACAAAAAGTAAGCCTATTTTTTTTCAGACTGTAATATACATAAACCGTTCTGATAGAATGTGCCAAAGTCCAGAAAATGCTCAAAATGACATGTCGCGGACATGAGCAACGAAGCGCAACACAAAAATTAGCATAACTTCTGAACGCCTTGATGGATTTTCATGCGGTTTGGACACAAGTCAGAATATATATTCTGCTGCAATATTAGAGAAAATCACTTTCATACATCATGTCATTCATGTTGAACATGCTACAAATAAAATAAAAGTATCATCGACAACATGTTGAAAGCACAAATATGACTGAAAAACTTTAACCAGTATGCAGATTTTGAGGCCATTTAGCACAGAGGAAAAAAAGGATATTCAGTTATGATTATGAACAGAAAAAAAGATGTAAAGAGAGACCTGGAAATAATGTACGTCATAATTATATTGATGAATATATGTCTAAAATAGCAGCTCGGCTTGATCTGAACCTTGCGAGACAGTCTGCACAGTCAAAGGACAGATGTAAGGACCAATGAAACCAGCTCACTGCTTGAGCAATGCAATCAGCACTGAACAAAAATGCACACTACAGCAGAGTGTTTTTGAAATGTTGGTAATGGTCTCCGTTGTTTGCGGCAAAAGTAGTTGCGTCATCGACACTTTCTTGAAGCTTCATCACTTTGTTTGCCGTATGGTTTAGTTTTCTGGAAAGTGTCCCTTTCGTATACTGTCTCAAGCGAGCTGTGATGCTGTCGTGGTTGATCTGGAGTCCCTCTAATCTCACTTTAACAAGTCTCAGCTGATGTGTCCTTTTGGTTAAAACTTGCTGCAAAGTCCTCATTTCAGCCTGAAACTTGATATTAAGTGTTTGATTTTCCTGCTCCACTTTTTTAATGCGATGCCGCACACTGGTCAGCTCCTTCCCCAACTGCTGAATGGTCAGTGTCATGCCTTTTCTTTCAGAATCCAATGTCGTGGTGGTGTTACCTAGTTCTGCTGGATTAAACGCTGCCACAATGCTAGAATCCAGTGTTTCCGCCCAAAACGAATCTACATTCCCCTTTTTCAGCGAATGAGTCGATTCTTAAAGTTGCCCACTTTTACAACCCTCCTCCTCATTGCTGCAGCGGTCACAGTCTGCTGGGTCAATCTGAACCACCACCTACACATCATTTCGAATTTAGAGCCTTCGCATTTTCTAAATGACTCCAGGTCAAGAAGTAAGCCTTTTGTTGGCGACTGTAGTGATGCCAGGTGGCAATCGCCTGTCAAAAGTTGCTGTCTGGTGATGCCAAGTTGGTGTAGGTGTGGTCCTACACGTCGTGTCATGACGCTTCTTCATAAAATCCTCTTGCAGTTGTATAGTGTTCTGCTTTTCCCAGTTCAGCTTTGTCTCAGGCACCAAACATCTCAGACGACTCTCTGTCAAGTCCGGAAAAAGGTTCCAAAGAAATGCTGGTGCGTCATCAAAAGTCTTGTCACACTCTTCATTCAGAAGATAAACTTGAAGAAGTGAGTTATCCAGTGCACTGAAGGTGGGCAGGTCAGGGCGCCTCCCCCTCCCTTTGGCTAGGAAGACTTTCTTGAGTACAGTGTACGCCTCATCACCACCTTAAACAAAGGAGGTTGTTTAGTTAAATATAATGTTAATCAGTTTAAAAATACTGGAGGTTGTTTTGTTAAATATAATGTTAATCAGTTAAATAATACTGGCGGTTCACTATCAATATGATGACTGAGTATGGCTCTTTACACAAACAGTACTATTGTCATTATTTACCTTAAACATCTTTTGAGGAGGAAGATTTAATTAGGCCTAGAGTAAAGAAAAATAAAAAGCAGGGTATTTTGATCATGCTGAGTGTGACTAATTATTTATCTCAACAAAAGAAACGAAGAGAAATGATGAAATACTGGCCGCTCTGAGACCTATTTTGTCAATGCCGCATAGTCGCTCATCAAATTATCTGCCCCTGGCTGTTATCACTCGCTTCGATGCCCGACAGTTAAACTTGAATATAACCATAACAGATGAGCATCGACGTTTGAAATTAAATAGGAAAGTGATAAATGCATTTACAAATACATTACTAAGCAGCTAGTAAAGCTAACTGACTTCTGTAGTGAAGTATTTTCCTATATTCAATGGCACTTTCCATCCAAAGAAAGATGCGATGATCAATGAGGCTGAACGCAGTGATAGAAGGATGTGTATGCAAGAATTCCGAAGAATAATAAACGAAATAGCTTCTAAACCATACAAATGACAATATAGCATAAATCTGCAAAGCGATTAAGCTTTTACTTACGTGGTTTTCTTGCAATTTCCTCGAAAGTGGAAGTACCGGTTCGTCTTCAGTCGACGCCATTTTGAATTGCGGTCAGAAGAAGTCGCGCGCAACGTGAGTGGGAAATTCCTCAAGCAGATTTTCCACCACATTTGCATAATTTAGCCTCTAACACCATTCGATAGATTTGACGTTCCTCTACAAAATGGTACCCAGATGTGTGTTTTTATACATTCTGTTTTGCTAAAAAAACGAAAATTTGTTCTTATTTTTGTGGAAAAACTACAATATTTCATGTGTGTATACAAAAATCACCAAACACCTTATATCAGTTTGAAGCTGACATCATGACCCACATTTTGATACTAAATATAGCTGTGTAGCGTGTGTGTGGTAAATCTGCTGGCTTGTTGAATGGAGGGATCGTGTAGGCGCTTACGCGAAGCAATCGCCGGGAAGTCAGCTTGCGGCTCACGCAAGCCGAAACACATGCTTTAAAGTTTATTTTTTCAGTTTTTTCACACAAATAAAACATATATCATATTATGATCATTGGAAAGAGGAAAGGACGTATATTATTTTGACATATGAATGAAAACAATCGGTGCAGTAGATGCATGATAAATTTGAGTTGAAGTTGGCACAAAATGCAGCGATTTTATGCTTGATGGTAGCCTACTGGCGAGGCTGCCACTACCTAGTTCCATCTTGGCCGGTGTGGCGAGCTAGCTGCTGTGCTTCCTTTTAGGGTTAGGAGGATAGGGCGATGGTCACTTCCTCCTAGCTGTGGTCCTACTGTTCTGCTGAGGCGCTTATGAACATCGTCAGTGCAAAGCGCCAGGTCCGGTGTAGTGGTGGTGTGCCAGCGGCGAGAGTAGAAGGTGGGTTGGTCCTCAGGGTTATTGGCAAGTATCAGGTGGTTTTCATCTTGCCACTCCTCAATGTCTTCTCCTCTCTTGTCCAGTGTGTCATATCCCCAACTCTGGGACTGGCTGTTGAAGTCACCAGTGATGAGGAATCCACTGTCCGCGACCTGGATAGTGTCGAGGGACAGCAACTTATCATTAGGGCAGTAGTAGTTGACCAGGTCAAGGGTGCTGTCACTGGTGGTTACCTTGACCCGGATGTATTCCGCCTCTTCCATGAATCCCCTGGTTTCGCTGGCATTCAAGGTTGTTTCTAACTAGGGTCATAACTCCCCCTTTCTTCCTCCCTTGGCGATCACTTCGGAAGACCTGATATCCTCTGATATCAAAGGTTTCCCTTCTTGCAGGTGTGTCTCTTGTATACAGCAGATGTTTATGCTGTTTTCGTACAGAAAGTGCTCCAGTTCTGTTTTCTTGTTGGTAACCACTTCTGCATTCTAGTGCATGATGTTCACATTGGCTTTTTCTTTGTCTTTGGTCTTGTTTTTTCGCTGGCCAGTCGCTCTACTTCCCTGGCTCCTCGAGACAGTCGGGAAGGTCCTCCAGTCGCTGGGGGTGGGCTCCGAAGAGGCGCAGAGCCCGGTACTGCACCTGCCTGGTGAGACTCCACGGGGCGAGCACCATTTCTGTTGAATCCATCTCCAAGTGTCATATGGCTGTATATGCATGGTACTGTGGTTTATTAGAGTGCGCTGTGCAGCCCAGTACTTCCGTCTTCAGCACTCGGGGTTTCTGTCGGGGTTACCTCACCCTTAGCTCCTGGTCAAAAGGCCTTTCCTGAGAGCACAGGATGGTTTAGTTTTGGAGTATCCTTCTCCTAGATGAATTGCCGACCAAGGCTTATGGGTCCCATCTACTCAGGTTTTTCCTCAGAGTTTTCCTTCTCGAAGGAGATCTGCCAACCAAGGCTATCGAGCATCCCTGCCCGGATTTGTATAGGGTTTACTCCCCTAGCCTTTGCCTTTCCCAAGGCAGTGGGGCTATTTACCCATAGCTGGGGATCTGGTTCATGGGCATCAGGGCTTGTCCACACATCGTTGGGCCTGCATGCCGCATGTCTGGGGGCCAGATCTCCTCAGAGTCCTCTGTAGTTCAGCCCGAGTCCGTAAGGTGCTCGGTTACCGTGAGTCACCACGAGGAGGCACTACATGAGGCTTGTTGTTGGAGAGGCTGTGTACTGGCAGGGAGAGACTGACATGCTCTGCTCCCTTTTTGCAAAACTAGTTAGTTATTTGGGTTTAACGCCGATCAGGCAACTAAGGCCATCTCACGGCAGGAAGGTTAAAAATCTGGTCAGCCAGACTAAAAGAAAGGTCTTAAGACATGATGTAAATATACCTTAAAAATATATCAAAATGTCGCACAGGTCTTTAAAGAAAACGTCGAAAGACTCTCAAAAGGGTCAAAATAATAGAAATATCATAGTCTATAAACGCTCAAATCTTATTAAAAATATGGCACTCTCTCAGAAAACTGAAGGCAGGATTGTCTGGATGGGCCTTCAGTTTCAGAACGTAGCTGAGCATGAGGCGGATGCGGCGGAGCTTGAGAGAAGGCTCCCCTGCCTCGGCATACAGACTAGGAACTGGAGACGTCCCGAAGGCCCCAAGACATATCCGCAGACCCTGATGGTGAATTGTGTTCAGACGCTGTAGCACAGACTTAGAAGCTGAGCCATACACCACAGAGCCATAATCCAGTTTGGACCGAAGAGATATTACTGAGGGGTTATAGCACTTGACTAAAAGACGCAATTCCTCGAAGTTAGCTTGAAAACCACGACAATTCCACTGAAGCAGAGAGTCCATGATTATGTCTTATCTAGGGGTGTGGAGTTTTTCCCCCCTTTTTCCTTTGCCTTGGAAGGAGTTGGAGAAACAGAGGGGGGCCGGCTCCTGGGCCTCCTCTGGTTCTTAGGAAATGAACGGGGTGGAGCTGCCGCAGCATCGGCAACGACAACTTCCACTCCCTCCATCTGCTCCTCCAATGCAGCATATTTGTTTTGAAGGGGACATCAGTGTTCCCCTTCTGGGCCCGTGCGCACGGCGGTCCCATAGATTTCTTAGACTTCTGGTCCTGGGCAGCGGTCCTGCCGCTAGAGTTAGCGGCCTTAGAAGGCTGACCAGAGCCAGAAACCTTTGGTGTTGACAAACTAGCCACCGGACCGGTAGCGTCCGCCCTCTGCATTCCCTGGCTCCTCGTCACCACTGGAGGAAGGTTACTCTCCAGGGGCGAGAGGATCCGAGGTTCCGCCCCCAACCAAGAAGTTGGGGTTTGACAAGAGAAGTCTCTGGTGGGGCGCTTGCCTGCCACCGCAGCACTGAAAGTATACACAGAGGTGTTATTTGAGTTTGGCGCAGCCTCAGCTGCACCAGGACCATCAACCAGTTTTTTGGCTTCCGCAAAGGACAGCCTCTTCTCCACACGCACCTGCTGAATCTTGCACTCGGATATCCACCGAGGGCACTTCTTGTCCGAAGCCATATGCCCCCCTGGCAATTCACACACAGGGGGATGGCTGTGCAGGACTCTGCAGAGTGTCCGGCCTTAGTGCAGCGGGCGCATAGAGCCTCTGCCACGGACAGGTAGTGTCATATGCCTTTTCAAGATCAAAGAAAATTGCATAGACATGCTGCTTGTTGACAAAAGCATCTCAGATAAAAGACTCAAAGCAGACTAGATGGTCAGTTGTACTACGGAAGCGCTGGAAACCGCACTGGAGGTCTATGATGAGACCCCGTGACTCAAGATGCCACACCAGTCGGGCGTTGACCAAGCGTTCCATAGTTTTACATAAACATGATGTCAAAGCTATTGGCCGGTAGTTGCCCGGGTCGGAAGGATCCTTACCCGGCTTGGGGATTGGCACAACCACAGCCTGGCGCCAAAATGGCGGAAAGTGACCGGTTATCCAGATATGGTTAAAGTACAAGGAGTGAATCCTCAGGTATACGCATTAGGAGCTGATAGTGGATGGTATCTAATCCAGCAGCAGAGTCAGTACATTTCTGCATGGCTTGCTGCAATTCTGAAAACGTAAAAGGGGCATTATAGTCTTCTGAGTTATCCGATATAAAATCACAAGTACAAGACTCTCGCTTCTCTTTCTCTCTCTGGAAGAAAGGTGAATAATGCTCTGTGGAAAAATTATAGGCAATGGTGGAGGCAAGCAAGCTGGCCACAGCCTATTTATCCGTGACCAAACTGAGTGAGTGAGTATAGATTGCTTTACGTCCCGCAAGCGACAAAGGCCTTCTCAGGGCGTGCCTGTACTAAATGAAGAAAAGAACTGCAAGAAGCGCAGACAGGAGGGAGAATTTCAAAAGAAAAATACAGATAAATGGACAGAAAGACAGAAATACAAACCCCCAAAAGAGTAGAACCCACCTTGCAAGGGGTTAGACAAGGTGACCATAGGAACTAAAAAGTAGACAACCTCACCAAGGTCCCCTAGGGCAGACCCGGTGAGGGCGTGACCAAACTGGCAACATCTCTAAGATGGCCGACAGAAGCCGAGCCACCCCGGACCCTAATTTTTCGAACAGACTTCCAACCTTTTTGGGATGGAGTCCTAGAAGATAAAGATGAGACGAAATGGCTCCAGGAAGCATGGCGTTCACGTTTAAAAATGTAACGGGCTTTCACTCGCTGTCTTTTAAATGTTAAAATATTTGCTTGCGACGGAGTACGAAAAGCATGTCGCTGAGCAGATTTGCGCATTTTTTGGGCCTTGCGGCACTCTTCATTGAACCATGGTACTCTCGGCTTCCGAGGGAGTGATGTGGAAGTTCTAGGGATGGTTTCACCTGCTACGTCCAACAAAATAGAAGAAAAACAAGAAACAGGTTCTTCCGCTGACAGGACACTGCGGCCGCAGCCACTCTCCCATCCTCAGACTTTGACCCATCCGTATAGATAAGACAATAGCCAGGAAAACTTGAAAGGAGTTCATTGAGGCTCTGTTGGTATGGCTGGCAGGGTAGAGTCCTTCTTGTGGGCGGTCAAGTCTAGCAAAATGTCAGGAACTGGTAAGAGCCACGAAACTCTGTCCAGGTCCACCACCTGCAGATAAGATCGGACACTAAAGGAAAGTGGACAGACAGCTCCCGGATGGGTATCGTAAATCTCTGCAAACGGCGGTTTAAAAACACAATCATAGGCAGGATTGTCTGGATGGGTCTTCAGTTTCAGAACGTAGCTGAGCATGAGGCGGATGCGGCAGAGCTTGAGAGCCCTGCCTCGGCATACAGACTAAGAACTGGAGACATGCTGAAGGCCCCCAGACATATCCACAGACCTTGATGGTGCTCAGACGCTGTAGAACAGACTTGGAAGCGGAACCATATACCACAGAGCCGTAATCCAGTTTGGACCGAACAAGGGCCCGGTACAGTCTAAGTAAGACAGTGCGGTCTGCACCCAGTCAGTACGACCAACAACATGAACGTCGAGGGCCTTCTGACAAGAGGTTCTAAGATAATTAATATGGTGCCGGAAGGTCAGTCTTTTGTCGAAAATGACCCAATGGACAATAAGGAAGCGAGGCCAGACGAACGACGCCTGTAACTGGAACTTGCTGCCTACCAGTCTGCGAAATCTCTCAGTTGGAATCGCCATCAAGGTTAATGTCGGCGGCTATGTGCCGCTTCGGTGCCAGTATTTTTGTGTGTGTGTGTGTGGTTTCCATATTACAGTATGATAGATATTCATCCCCTGGGGGTCCCCGCCCACCACCAAGCCCAGCAAGGGAAAGTGGTTGTCAGCAGGTCTCCAGCCGACGCATGATGGGGACTCCCTGCAAGATATAATCAGGGGGTTAAGCCCGATTGAACTGAGCCACCACCTTTTATCACACTGTTGAATGCACTGGCGTAAAGTACCTAATCAGCAGCAGAGGCTATATAGCAAAGTGCTCCGTATATCAACCTGCATGTCAACAGTGGGATAGGGCTCAACGTGACAAGAGCCGATTGACGAGGCCGGTACTCCTAGCCTCCCATTTAAAGAGTTAGTTAGTTGGGTTTAACGCCGAACAGGCAATTAAGGCCATCTCATGGCGAGATGGGTAAAAATCTGGTCAGCCAGACTAAAAGCAAGGTCTTAAGACAAGATGTAAATATAGCTTAAAAATGTCAGGCTAAAATGTCACACGTCTTTAAAAGAAACGTCTACAGACTCTCAAAAAGGGCAAATAAACAATTCACATAGTCTATGAATGCTCAGATCTTGTTTAAAATATTGCAGTCTCTCAAAAAAATTGAAGAATGTGTTCGGGGGAACATCCCGGAACAAAACCTTCAAAGAGTCTGCTGTGAAGTGTTTATATCTGGTGTCAATTAGATCGGCACAATACAGCAAAAAGTGTCAAACAGAAAACAGCTCATCACAGGCAAAACACCATGGACGCTCATCCTGTTTAAGTAAGTAAGAGTGCGTAACATACGTGTGCCCGATGTGGAGTCGAGCAAGGACAGTCTCCTCACGGCGGCTGCCGCAGTGGAAAGGTAGACTGTCGGACACCGTAGGAAGAGCTTCATGCAGCTTGTTCCCTTCCTCTTTGTCCCACTCAGACTGCCACTCACGGGCCACGTATGCACTAATCACAGATTTAAATCACTATAAACAGTCTGTGTGTCAGGGACAGGGTCACTGCGGGCACTGTTGGCAGCAGAATTTGCGATTCTGTTGCCTTCAATGCCCACATGGCCCGGGACCCAAATAAAAATGATGTCATAAAATTCCTTCATCAAGTCTGCGTAGAGCTCTCTAATCTGCACCAGCAGTGGGTGGTCTGTGCCCGCGCCCTGGAGGGCCTGCAGGGCAGAAAGAGAGTCAGATAGAATCAGGAAGTTCCTTTTCCGAGACTGATAGGCATGCTTGAGTGCCAGCAGAATTGCCTGGAGTTCTGCACTAAATACAGAGGAATGGTCAGGGAGGCCAAGCTTAAATGGGTGTCTAGGATGGCGAGAGGACACTGCAGCTGCAGCCACTCTCCCATCCTCAGACTTGGACCCATCCGTATAAAGACGGCAATAGCCAGGAAAAATTGAAAAGAGTTCATTGAGGCTCTGTTGGTATATGGCTGGTGGAGTACAATCCTCCTTGTGGGCGGTCAAATCCAGCAAGATGTCAGCTGAGGCTTAGGGGCAGCAGATGGCGGTGCCACTGGACCGGTAGCGTCCGCCTTCTGCGTTCCCTGGCTCCTCGTCACCACCGGAGGAGGGTTACTCTCCAGGGGCGAGAGGAGTCGAGGCTCCGCCTCCAACCAAGAAGTTGGGGTTTGACATGAAAAGTCTTTGGTGGGGCGCTTGCCTGCCACCGCTGCACTGAAAGTATACACAGAGGTGTTAGAGGTTGGGGCAGCCGCAGCTGCACCAGGGCCTTCAACCAGTTTTTTGGAGTCCAGAAAGGACAGCCCCTTTTCCACACGCACCTGCTGAATCTTGCACTCGGATATCCAACAAGGGCATTTCTTGTCCGAAGCCATATGCGCCCCCTGGCAATTCACACACAGGGGGGTGGCTGCGCAGGACTCAGCAGAGTGTCCGGGCTTAGTGCAACGGATGCATGAAGCCTCTGCCTGGCGGCATGTCTTCTGCCCATGGCCATACTTTTGGCACTTAAAGCACCGGAGGAGGAGAGGGACGTACCTTTTCACTTTTTCACTCTCAAGGAGTAGTAACCTCCCCAGATGGTAGTAGGAGGGGTGGGGGTGCCAAACATCAGGATGATGGTAGGGAGACGGATCTCCCCACCACCTCGCTTGGAAACGAAGCGCCCGACGCAAGTCACCCCTTGAGACTTAAGATTCCGTACAAGTTCATCTTCTGATAGTTCTGCCAAAGCTTGATCTTTGATTACGCCTCTTGACGAATTCATAGTTTTGTGGGGTGTGACCTCCACTGGAGTGTCTCCGATGGAAGAGAGCCTCAGTAGCCCGCTGGAGTGTGCCCGGGTAAGGCACTTCACCAGCAAGTCACCAGACCTGAGGCGCTGGGCGTCAGGCCTGCCAACACGGCTCCTGAGGGTCTCCCCCACCAGAAAAGGATGTAGCTTGTTAACAGGTTTCTCCTTCACCTTGCTATGGACAATGAGGAAGCGAGGCCATACGGCCGACGCCTGAGGCGTCGCCTCCTCACAGTCTGAGTCACCGTCATGTTCAATGTTGGTGGCTATGTGCCGTTTCTGTGCAAGTTTTGGTGTTTTTGTTTGTTCCATATTATAATAGTAGAGATATTCATCCCCCGTGGGTCCCCGCCTGCCACCGAGCCCAACAAGGGAAAGTGCAAATGTCAGTGGGTCTCCAGCCAACGCACAATGGAGACTGCCCGAAAGATATACTCAAGGGGGTAAGCCCGATTGAACCGTTTAAGCCACCGCCTTCTATCACACCGTTGAATGCAGGGGAATACTGGCGTAAAGCACCTCAGCAGCGATGGCTGTAGCATGGTGCTCCATATATCAGCCCGCCTGTCAACAATGGGATGGGGTTCAACGTGACAAGAGCCGATTGACTAGGCCGGTACGACTAGCCTCCCATTAAGGCAGAAGTCAAGGCCAAAGTGGACTGTTTCAGCCACCAGGATCCGCTTCTCCCCCGACACGGGTCTCCAAGCACGGCAAGCACTTGGGATCCAAAGGACCAAAAAGTCACAAGTATTTTTAAGGACCAATCCAACATGGTACGACCTGGGTTAGCACAGCTCCTTAAAAACCGGACCAGTGAAAAGGTTGAACAACATATCTGCTGACATCAAGTCCTAATCCTGGACAAAGATGGCACCCGTCTGCTAGCCCACTCAGTCAGGACCCTATCCCAGGGACTGAGTGGACTACCCACCCACGCCACGTGGAGGCCGGTGCTGAGCGGGCCCGTTTAAGTAGAAGTCAATGCCAAAGTGGAGTGTTTCAGCCACCAGGATCCGCTGCTCCCCCGACACGGGTCTCCAAGCACAGCAAACACTCGGGATATAAAGGACCAAAAACTAATGAGTATTTTTAAGGACCAATCCAACATGGTAGGACTTGGGTTAGCACAGCTCCTTAAAAACTGGACCAGTGAAAAAGACTGAACAACATATCCGCTGACGTCAAGTCCTAATCCTGGACAAAGATGGCACCCCTTCGTCGACTGAGGAGACTATCCACGCACACCAGGTGGAGGCCGGTGCCAAGTGGGTGTAAGTAAAAGTGTTTGTATAAAGAGAATTGTTGTATACATAAGTGTGTACGCACCATTACCAAATTCTTGCTTTATGCAAGTCTCATCTTCCTCTGCCACATCAATCTCTATCTGCACGTCTGCTGTCACCAGCGGGTCACATGACTCCATTTTGTGTCCACAGTAGTGCCCAGAAGCCCTCAGTTCAGCTCAAATCAAGGTGCCTGCTTAACACAAAACACTAGTAGTAGTACATCACACGGGACGGAAATGCAATATGTAATGAATATAGGAGGTTTATGCAACCTAGTTTCATATGGGACGTCAGCCGCCATTGGCCCACGCACGGCAGTGCGCCGGCCAACGTCGGCCCGATTGGCATTTTGCGCATTGGGAAGGGAGTGACCAAGAAGACTGGACTGACACAATGTACAGGCAGCTCAGATGTCAAAAGTCACACTACATGTATCATGTTTGAGAGACCTTCTCAGAGCTTACTGGTCATCAGGGACGGTCTGTTATTTTGCTTCTTTTTTGTGTTTTGTTGTGTGTGTGTGGAAAATCATGTAGTTTTGTAGCTAAAACTGTACGTGTCACTTGTGCACCCCTTGGACCGAGTCTTCCGCTTGACCCATCCATATCCCAGTGCCCTAAGCCTAACATGTAGACGTCGGCTGCCATTGGCCTGCACACAGCTGTGCATAAGCCAATAGCAGCTGACAACGTGATGGCCATTTGTGCCTTCTGATATTGTCCCTTGTGTGTCTGTTGCCTTTGTATCTTTGACTGATCTGTGGAGCATGTTGCTTGGGTTTACTATTGCCCTTTAGCTTCGACCTGCTCTGTAGAACGGGTTGCTTGGGTTTACTATTGCCCTCTAGTCGGCTTTGACCTGCTCTGTAGAACGGGTTGCTTGGGTTTACTATTGCCCTGAAGTAGGCTTTGACCTGCTCTGTAGAGCGGGTTGCTTGGGTTTACTATTGCCTTGAAGTAGGCTTTGACCTGCTCTGTAGAGCGGGTTGCTTGGGTTTACTATTGCCCTGAAGTAGGCTTTGACCTGCTCTGTAGAGCGGGTTGCTTGGGTTTGCTATTGCCCTGACATAGGCTTTGACCTGCTTAATTTTCTGTCTTGTCTGCAAATGATGGAGGTCCAGCATGTACCACACTACTTCGATCAGCGTGTTGGGATGTTGTTAACACTGTGGAAAATTATTGTTCGTTTCACAGACATAAAATCTATGTCAAATATTTAAAGTGCCTCTGTCAGTTTTTTAGATAAAATTGTGTCGGTAGACTGTTAAATTCTGATTCTAATGATACGAGTCATTTCGCTCTAAAGTGAACCGATCAGCCATTATGACTGAAGAAAGGATCAGAGAAGCTCAAATTTCTGATCACTGACGTAAACGCTCCAGAAAGACCCGAGCAATGGTGGTAATCATGGTGGCAGACATCTTTCCAAAAGTCCCACAACTCTTACTATAAATTTCTGACGTTTCTTCTAGTCACGGTGGCAGCAAACAGTACACCTATCTATATGAACCTGAAATTCCGGCTGGTCAGCAAGGAAGGCGTGTTGGACAACAAGACAACGACCTTCGCAATGTGCAGCGTCTGCAAAGCACATACTGGTAAGTGTCGGAGAAGCGTCGCCTTACTGACAGATTTAGAGGTACACAGGCCAGTCTATAATTACTGTATAGATCTGTAATAAACGGCATTCGGTAGCATGGCACCGCTCCGTCAGGCTGTATCACAAGATCAAGATACTCCTACAGCAACTGATTTTGCGAAAAAGAAAGTGTTTCTAATAGATCATGACTTTTATGACAACGTTGATGAACAACTCTTACATTGTCAGTTGGCAACCACTTATTGTTATTATCAGAAGTGTGTGTTCTCTGCCATGGTCTAAAGACTGCTGGAGGCAAATCGTCCAGCACTTTAATTTATAATGAGCACCTTTAGCCCAGACATGGATGAGAAGCTGTAGAAACAATTCATGTTAACTTTCAAAGTGCACAATCATGTGTTGACACAACGGCACTGAAATTCCTGGCAGTGACGTCATGTCCCTGATTTGCGTGTGGCAAGATAAAATGTGTTGATGTGGAATGGAATGCTGTTTAGATCCAACCCCGTTTCAACCCAGCTTCGGACCAGGGTTGAACTGTACCCTGCTCCAACCCAGGATGGATCAAGTGTAAACACTCCATCTCAGGTTTGGGTACAACCCAGGTTGATGTGCAAACAGCCTCAGATATATAATTACCTACAGAACTGGCTTGAATATATTTATACGAGAGTTTTCCTTCTAATCACCCAGATTGGTTTTCTGAATAAGCATCGATTTGTAAAATCTGGAAAATAATTTTTGGTCGTTTTATGTTTGCAGCCTACCAATCCATGGGCAATAGTTATTTTTTAGACATAACAAATTTTGCTCATGATATTTATGCATGTATTGAGGACAGATTACACTTATTAAATATTTTTTTTAAAAGGAAGAAAATGCTTTAATTCACTAATTGACGGTACATGTACATGTATTGTAATGTAATTTTGCTCAGTCAAGGAGCTGTCCATACATGAATGTACTGTTGCAAGCTGTTGGCCATTGGAAAATTTAACATACTATTAATTTACATGTGTCATGGAAATTGTGATGTTTGGCGTGTGCTTCAAGGGTGCTGCTGTTGCTTGAGTCACCATCAGTCAGTGTGGGCTAAAGTTCTGAGCCGCAGGTATTATTGCCCCCTCTCTCTCACACACACATTGAAAAAGTTGAAGTAATGTAGAGTGCTTTGTATCATAAATGTAAAGAAGACATAATCACTGATGTTTATGTCACATTTAGAACACTTTAACACTTGCTTATTTCAGTGACCTGTTGGAAGGTCAAGATCACAAAGGTCATTATGTGGATTGATGCACACGAGGCTTGAGGGCTTTAAAATTCTTGTTATGCATGTCTGTGTTCATATCATAATATTACAGCATTTGCAGAAGGGTCAGACATGAAACACTTGTACTTGTAACGGTTTATTTACAGTTCTTACTGGACAGACGCCTCATAGTGCATGATGCATGGATTCCAAATCATGTGCCTGCACCTGAGGTTCTAAAGACTGCTTGCTTTCAGTTACTGTAACTTAGTGTAAGCAGGAAAGTGGAGATACAATGTATCTTATGCAGAAAGACGTGACGACCGAGGAGTAAGTATCTTACAGAGATGTGCACATGTACCGAGGTAGTGTACAGTGAGACAAAGTGCTGTTATGACCACTGAAAACAGTAGTTATTTATCCAGCTGTTGTTATATGGCCCTGGCTGAGATCTACCGTCAAGAAGTTTTGACATTCCAAATCCAAAATTAAATTCCATATTTAAAGGTACAGACATAGGACACATCAAATTCTAAACAAGACGCCACAACTTGTGGTATTTTGTGTTGATAAAACCTTTATTTCTGTTATTTCACTGCACAAGCAGCATTGTGTACATAACCATTTACATCATCACGAAAGTTTACGACACATATTTCCACAGCAATAATGCCAAGAAGCTCAATCAAACAGCACCTTAGCAAGATTGTTCAATAATCTTATCAGCTGGAGTGAACACAGTTTTTAAAGCACAAAGAACTGAACATTCTTAGGAAGAAGAAAGTATACATAACTTGACAACATTTTTCAATTTTCAAAAGAAAATGATCTCTCTAATGCTCAAAGCCTGGTTAAAAAATAAAAATAAAAAAAAGGTATATTCTATATCATTTATTATCAGTCTTTATCCCACTGTCAGGTTTTCTTTCATCTTGACATGTATTTTCTGCATCGTATATAACCGTAATACATGTTGTGTTGCCTATGTATCAAATCAGCAGTTCTTTATCATGTGCTGCAACCATGCCTTGCATTCCAGGAAGGCCTGCCAAACACTGCACACAAGCCAGGGACACACTAGATGTAAATTCATGCACCGCACTGTAGCTGAGGGGATATGCTAGAAAATATTCCCAAACAGATTTTGGACCTGCTGAGTAGATTTAAAGTTTTTGCCGCCTACGACCGGTTTCTGGGAATATTTATGGGAAATTTATGGGAATATTTTCTAGCATCCCCCCTTGGGGGGAACACTGGATATTCTCCAGCGGGTGGCGGGGCGCCTGGGGGTAGTCCCTATTGCTTTATGTGATAGGTGTTCAGTGGAAGGCTCAAAAGATCTAATAAGCGATGCAGTCACAAAAGGGCAGCTGATGTCCTGATGACACAATGCAAGCTTACCAGCCTGGAATTCCATGGCATTAGCACAGCATTCTCAGAATTTAATAAAAAAAATTACGTCCCTTGAAACTACTCTGATTGAGTGCATGTTTTGGCTTTGGGCGACGCCTTTGTTAAAAGAATAATTGTACCACAAAATGGCCTAGGTGTTGCCTTTTCAAAATTAGTCTGTCTTCTTCCACTGCAACACCTCATAAAGCTTTAGGGATGCAATCCACGCTGGACTAGTGGTTGCTACCAGTCAAATTCTGGAGGCGGCTTCTAGTACATGCGTTGTGTTTGCAATTTCAGGTTACGCCGTATGCCTACCTGAAGAGCCCCCCCTTGGGGCGAAACCGGTCGTAGGCGGCAAAAACTTTAAATCTACTCAGCAGGTCCAAAATCTGTTTGGGAATATTTTCTAGCATCCCCCCTCGGGGGGAACACTGGATATTCTCCAGCGGGTGGCGGGGCGCCTGGGGGTAGTCCCTATTGCTTTATGTGATAGGTGTTCAGTGGAAGGCTCAAAAGATCTAATAAGCAATGCAGTCACAAAAGGGCAGCTGATGTCCTGACGACACAATGCAAGCTTACCAGCCTGGAATTCCATGGCATTAGCACAGCATTCTCAGAATTTAATTTAAAAAAATTACGTCCCTTGGAACTACTCTGAGTGCATGTTTTGGCTTTGGGCGACGCCTTTGTTAAAAGTAAAGAATAATTGTACCACAAAATTGCCTAGGTGTTGCCTTTTCAAAATTAGTCTGTCTTCTTCCACTGCAACACCTCATAAAGCTTTAGGGATGCAATCCACGCTGGACTAGTGGTTGCTACCAGTCAAATTCTGGAGGCGGCTTCTAGTACATGCGTTGTGTTTGCAATTTCAGGTTACGCCGTATGCCTACCTGAAGAGCCCCCCCCCCCCCCCCCCCCTCCCTTGGGGCGAAACCGGTCGTAGGCAGCAAAAACTTTAAATCTACTCAGCAGGTCCAAAATCTGTTTGGGAATATTTTCTAGCATCCCCCCTCGGGGGGGGAACACTGGATATTCTCCAGTGGGTGGCGGGGCGCCTGGGGGTAGTCCCTATTGCTTTATGTGATAGGTGTTCAGTGGAAGGCTCAAAAGATCTAATAAGCAATGCAGTCACAAAAGGGCAGCTGATGTCCTGATGACACAATGCAAGCTTACCAGCCTGGAATTCCATGGCATTAGCACAGCATTCTCAGAATTTAATAAAAAAAAATTACGTCCCTTGGAACTACTCTGAGTGCATGTTTTGGCTTTGGGCGACGCCTTTGTTAAAAGTAAAGAGAATATATATATATATATATATATATATATATATATATATATATATATATATATATATATATATATATAATATATATATATATATATATATATATATATATATATATATATATATATATATATTGGCTTGACTTCGCGAACAAAGATTTTATAGGAGTTGCCCACGACGTCTGCAGGCTTGTTCGTGGCTGCGGAGGCCAATCCGAGACAGGCAGGTTCGACCGCAGTGGCTGCAGGGGAAGGTATGGCCAGGGTTCTGAACTGCGGCATCTCTGTTTTTTCTCCTGAGCCGCTTGTCCTTAAGGCTAGCTCTGTGAGAGTCCTCAAAGGAGACAGCTGCCTTGTAAACGGTGGAGCGCCAGGTGTCACGGTCCGCAGCAAGCGAAGACCACTGGTGGTGGTCGATTTGGCAGGCACTAAGTGACTTCTTGAGACAGTCTTTGTATCTCTTCTTTGGTGCCCCTCTGTCACGGTGTCCAGTAGCAAGCTCGCCGAACAGGGTGATCTTTGGTAGGCGATGATCCTCCATCCTGGAGACGTGCCCCGCCCAGCGGAGCTGTGTCCGCAGCAGCAAAGCCTCGATGCTCACAGTTTCAGCCTGTTCAAGGACCTCGACGTTGGTGACATAGTCACTCCAGTGAATGCCCAAGATGGTGCGCAGGCAGCGCTGGTGGAAGCGTTCGAGGAGTCGTAGTTGGCTGCGGTAGAGGGCCCAGGACTCGGAACCATACAGCAGGGTGGTGAGGACCACAGCTCTGTACACGCTGATCTTGGTGCCTGTTTTCAGCTGTTGATTGTGCCACACCCGCTTGAAAAGTCGCCCGAAAGCGCTGTTCGCTTTTGCCAGCCTGCTGTCAAGCTCCTTGTCCAGCTTGGCGTCCGACGTGATAATGCAGCCAAGGTAAGTAAACTGGTGCACTGACTTTAGTTCAGACTCGCCAATGGTGATGTGAGGAGGGCGATATACTGTCTTGGGTGCCGGCTGATGGAGGACCTCTGTCTTTTTCAGACTGACCTCGAGTCCAAAGAGCTGGGCAGCATCTGCGAAGCAAGACGTGATGCGCTGCAGGGCTTTCTCTGTGTGTGCAACGAGGGCAGCATCATCAGCAAAAAGCAGCTCACGAATCAGTTGGTCTAGGGTTTTCGTGTGGGCCTGCAGTCGTCTGAGGTTGAACAGGCTGCCATCGAGACGATACCTGATGTACACTGCATCGTCATCATCGAGGTCCACTGTGGCCTGCTTCAACATCATGCTAAAAAAGATGGTGAAGAGGGTCGGTGCCAGCACGCAGCCCTGCTTTACGCCGTTGAGAATGGGGAATGGTTCTGAGAGGTCATTGTTGAGTCTGACCTGGCCTTGCTGGTCCTCGTGTAGCTGGACAATCATGTTGAGGAACTTTGGGGGACAGCCAAGTCGCTCCAGGATCTGCCACATGCCTTGCCTGCTCACAGAGTCGAACGCTTTTGTTAGGTCGACAAATGTTACGTACAGCCCTTTGTTCTGCTCGCGGCACTTCTCCTGTAGCTGTCTCAGCACAAAGACCATATCGGTGGTGCTCCTGTTTGCTCTGAAGCCACACTGGCCCTCTGGGAGGTGGTCTTCAGCGATGGCAGGTACCAGCCGATTCAGGAGCAGCCTTGCAAGGATTTTCCCAGCAATGGACAGCAGGGTAATTCCCCGATAGTTGGAACAGTCAGACTTCTCGCCTTTGTTCTTGTACAGGGTGATAACGACTGCATTACGGAGATCTTTTGGTAGTGTTCCTTCCTCCCAGCAGCAGAGAAAGAGGTCATGGAGCTTGTTGTGCAGTGCTGTGCCTCCATGTTTCCAGATCTCTGGCGGTATTCCATCAATGCCTGCTGCTTTGCCACTCTTGAGCTGGCGGATGGCTGTGAGGGTCTCTTCAGCGGTGGGCGGTTCGTCCAATTCAACCTTTACTGGGAGGTGTGGGATTTGTAGGACGACTGCTTCTTGAACAGTGCGCTCAGTGCTGAAGAGGCTCTGAAAGTATTCCGACCAGCGGTTCAAGATGGAGGTATTATCTGTGAGGAGTGCCTGGCCATCAGCGCTTCGCAGGGGACTTTGTACCAGGTGCCTGGGGCCATACACTGCTTTCAGTGCTTCGTAGAAGCCCCTGTAGTCACCATTGTCAGCGCAAAGCTGGGTCCTCTGTGCAAGTCTGGTCCACCACTCATTCTGGAGATCTCTGAGCTTGCGCTGGAGACTGCTGCAGACGAGGCGGAAGGCAGACTTCTTCACAGGGCAGGAAGGCTGGGCTAGGTGGGCCTGATGGGCGGCTCTTTTTTTTGCTAGGTGTTCCTAGATCTCTACATCATTTTCGTCAAACCAGTCTTTGTTCTTCTTTCTGGCGAAACCCAAGACTTCTGCAGAGGATTTTGCAATAGCAGTTTTCAGTTGTTCCCAAAGTGTTTCAGGGAGGAGTCTACTGGGTCCGCTGTGTCTTTGAGCCTGCGCTGTAAATCTGTCTGAAAGGCAGCTTTCACATCGTCACGCTGAAGGCTGGCAACATCAAGCTTTTTCTTGGGGGGCCCCCATTTCTTGGGTTTTGGCTTGAAGTGGAGCCTGAGTTTGCAGCGGACAAGGCGGTGGTCAGTGTGGCACTCTGCGCTGGGCATCACTCTGGTGAGGAGGACGTCACTGCGGTCCCTCTGACGCACTAGGACATAGTCGATAAGGTGCCAGTGTTTGGAGCGAGGATGCATCCAGGTGGTCTTTCGACTGTCCTTTTGCTGAAAAGTAGTGTTGGTGATGACAAGTTGCTGCTCCGCACAGAACTCCAACAGTAGGCGGCCATTGTCATTGCAGTTCCCCACGCCATGCTTGCCGAGGACTCCTTTCCAGGCTTCAGAGTCCTGGCCCACTCTGGCGTTGAAGTCGCCAAGGATGATGACTTTGTCGTCTGCAGGGGTACTCTGTAGGAGGCTGCGCAGGTCAGTGTAAAACTTGTCCTTTTCAGCAGGCTCTGCCAGGAGGGTTGGGGAGTACACACTGAGAAGGGTGACGTGTTGCTGGTGTCTCAGTGGGAGGCGCATGGACATGATGCGGTCTGAGTGGCCCGTTGGTAGGTTTTCCAGCTTGGTCGCAATGGATGTCTTGACCATGAAACCCACGCCTGAGAGCCGTCTTTCTGATGCAGGCCTGCCTGACCAGTAGAGGGTGTACCCAGCACCAAGTTCTTGGAGGCTGCCTTCGTCCGGAAGGCGTACTTCGCTGAGCGCGGCGATGTCGATGTTTAACCTCCGCAATTCATGGGCAATGAGGGCGGAGCGACGTTCAGGGCGTCCGCTGTCTGCTTTGTCGAGCATGGTTCGGACGTTCCAGCATGCTACGTTGAGTCCGGTCGTGGTCGTCATGAGAGTGGATCCGTTATTCTTTCTTGTTTTTTGACCGCAGGAGAAGATGCCCGTTGACCGCGGCTAGCCAACTGGGTTGCGAGGGGACGAGCTTTGGTTAGACCACCTTTTCTAGGCCCCTCTCCGTGTGGAGCAAGCAGTGCTGTCCCTAGAAAAGGCTGCTTGGTCGTTCAGGGTGTGCCGAGCGATGTTGTCATCCCCAGGTCAACATCAGGCGACCAATATCCTGAACCGGGACGGGACATAGACGACCCCGCCCTCCACGAGTCGCCTGCTGCCTTGCAGGCCTGGCCACTTGGCTGCGGAAAGGCTAAGGGAGGAAACCCCTGACATCAAAGCCCCCGTGTCTCCGGGGAAGGCTTTTGAGCCAGAGACTAGGACAAGGACAGTCTGATATAAAACCTACGACCCGAGGACCTCGATGCCATCGTCCCAGCTTGCTAGGCCATGGCAGATGAACCAAGGGTTTAAAGGGTGGGGCCAGTACTGCGCACACTGCACTCCACCAAAAAGCTCCACCGCGCAGGCTTTAGGAAACGTCCACGGACCATGACACTGACCATTCCAAGTCCTGTAGCGACGGGCGAGGGGCGAAACGGCAGGTGAAAGATGTCACTGGAAGCCGCAGTCTCAAACCTGCATGCAGGCGGTTCAGGATATATATATATATATATATATATATATATATATATATATATATATATATATATATATATATATATATATATATATATATATATATATATATATATATATGACTAAGTGCCAAAAGGTGAGCAAAAAGTGAGTGACCTCTTTTGCGGGAAACTAAAATCTGTTTAAAAAGACATGTGTTGACTTTAACAAGTGGAATGTGTGTGTAAATGATTGAAGATATACTGGCAATAATTTATGCACCTAACGTAAACCCGGCCCAGGAAAGCGGACAACGATTTGCCGTCAGTCTTTTTTTATCTCGCGTGTTTAAGCAACAATAACAAACCTGGTTCTAACCATGCCCATATATTCAGGGAAGATTGATCTTATAATCCGTGTATTTCCAAGATTTGAAGGTAAACCATGCTTTTGTTTATTGCTCTTGAAAGTAGCCTCTGTCGGACGTCAGGTTTGTCGCCACAGAAGCATCTTAATTTCTGCGAACTTGTGCTAGCGAAAGGCACGCTGACCCAAACCGGAAATGGCGTCATTGCGTTGTTTCGCTTTCGTTGAATATGCTTCAAATTTACTTTTCCGTCACAGCTTTCTAAGCTGGCAAAAAAAATGTGAGCAGCCAGTTTTTGTCGCAAGATCTGACGTTCAACTATTTGACAAGTTTAACGAAGTTGTTTTGGTTTTTTTTGGTCTACGACCGTCCGGTTATGATAGATGCATTATGGGTCACATTCCAGCGTGGTTGTTTTGAATGTCCAGTCTGTCAATGGAGAGCTACAACTCGTGATGTTTTGTCGCAACTGTTTTCATAAATCTGACGTTCGATCACTTCTGACTTTCGATTGTAATTACTGACAATATAATGAGCCAAATGTTTATTTTATAAATATTGTAAGTGACCATTTTCAAGAGTTTGAATCGCCCGAGACTCCAGTACCGATTTGAGGCAGTAGGTTAGAGAATGAAGATGATTTCTTGTGATAACAAGTTTTATTGCGATAACCGCTGCTGTAACAACTCTATGTTCGATCGCGAACGCGTGTCGCAAATCTGACCTCCGATCGATGAAAGTTGGTAAATGAGTTATTTGGATGAACACGGTCACCAATGTATTTTTTGTCGTTTGATGGACACGTGCAGTTGTTGTGACGCAAACGTAAGATAATGAGATCAAGGAACAGGTGAATTTCATAACATAATAATGCAATGATAAAAAATTTATCGGACGTCAGGCTTGTGCCAACATTTGTTGCTGCAATCCTGACGTTCAACACATATGGATTGTAGAACTTTTGGGGGAGAAGGCACTGTTAAAATGAGCCATTTTGGACAACCAGTTGCATTGTGTAGCTCCAGTGTTCAAGACAGTTCGAAACATTCGGGCTCTTGATCGACTTGCATTTGAGGCGGATCTTTTGGAGCGACTTCCCACTGTTACCGAGGTCACTGCTGAAGCACTGGATAAATGTCTACGGTCGGCACTGGACCAACTTGCTCCTGCGACACATCGTAAGATTCCAGCCCGTAGATCAACCCCATGGCACAATGCTGTAGCGAGTACTCTGCGCACCGCCAAACAGGAACGTCGTAGGGCAGAAAGACAGTGGCGCAAATCTGGGCTTACAGTACACAAGCAATTGTTTTCTGCTGCCAAGAAAGCTGTAACCAGGTTAGTGAACACGGCAAAAACGTCCTTCTACAGTATGAAGATTGCTGCATGCAACACCAGTAAGCAACTGTACTCAGTGGCTGATCAGCTGCTGGGCAAAGTCAAGTCTTCTCCTCTTCCTAGCATATACTCCATGACAGAACTTCCATCTCGTTTTTCCACATATTTCATGGAAAAAGTCCAAGCCATTCGCGACGATCTTGACTCACAGTCTTCTCAGACAAAAACAGTCTCTTCTATCGACTTTTGCTTTCATGGTCAGACCATGTCTGTGTTTAGACCTGTATGCTGTGACGATTTACGCAAGTTGTTAATGAAGATGCCCCCTAAGTCATGTGAGCTCGATCCAGTGCCTACCACTTTGTTGTACAACTGTTTGGATAGTTTACTGCCATATGTTACTCACATTGTCAATGCTTCGCTTGCATCTGGTGTTTTCCCTTCAATGTATAAAAGTGCTGTTGTGAAACCCCTACTGAAAAAACCCTCATTAGATCACAACGACCTTAAGAATTATAGACCTGTCTCAAACCTACCGTTTCTGTCAAAGGTGATCGAAAAGATTGTGCTTTCGCAACTTTTGGATCACCTGGCCTTGAACAATCTTATGGATCCATTTCAGTCAGCCTACAGATGTTGTCACAGTACTGAAACAGCACTTCTCAGAATCATGAATGACTTGTTACTTGCTCTGGATGATGGTAAGGTGTCAGTGCTCGTTTTACTTGATCTTTCTAGCGCGTTCGACACAATCGACCACACTACCCTGATTAATCGTCTCCAGCTTGTTTTCGGCATTGATGGCACTGCCCCGTCTTGGTTCCACTCTTACATTACTGAGCGATCACAGACTGTGTCTGTCGATGGGCATGTCTCTGCACCTGCCAGCCTCCGTTTTGGGGTCCCACAAGGCTCAATATTAGGCCCAGTGCTTTTCCTACTGTATGTACAGCCTTTGTCCAGCATTATTGCTGGACACTCTGTTTCACATCACGCATACAGTGATGATACACAGCTTTATAAGTCAGGTAGTGCGAGTCAGGTCAACGAAATCATCCAGAGCGTGTCACTTTGCATTCTTGATGTGAGGCTGTGGATGTCAGAAAACAAGCTCAAACTGAATGAAGGAAAAACGGAAGCCATGCTCATTGCATCACCCAGAATGTCTTCTTCTACCGCTTTGCCTCAGCATATCATGATTGAGAACACAACCATCAGCTTCTCTCAGTCAGTGAAGAACCTGGGTGTTGCAATTGAGCAGGACTTGTCCATGGATAAACAGGTGATAAACATTTGCAGGGCAGCCTATTTGGAGATGCGTCGTATTAGCTCTATTAGACAGTTCCTTACCTCAGAGGCTACAAAAACTCTGGTTTGTTCATTTGTTCTGTCTCGCATTGACTATGCCAACTCACTCGTATCTGGATGCCCACAGTATCTATTTGATCGGCTCCAGAGAGTCCAAAATTCAGCCGCACGTCTGGTCATGAAAGCGAAAAGGTCAGACCATGTGTCCCCCATCCTGCACGCTCTCCACTGGTTGGCAGTGAAGGAGAGAGTCAAGCACAAAGTCTTGTCCATTTGTCATGTTTCTCTTTCTGGCACTGCACCCACTTATCTCTCAGAGCTCCTTCACTGTTATATCCCTTCGAGGCAATTGCGCAGTTCGTCTGACAATAAAATGCTTCGTATTCCTACAGTAAGGACTAAAGGATTTGGGCAGAGATCTTTTTCTTACCAGGGTCCATCAGCCTGGAATGATCTTCGTAAATCATTGAGACACAGCGAGTCTAGTGCCAGTTTTAAACACCGTCTTAAAACCCATCTTTTCCCACTTTGATTATCAGTGTTCATGTATTTAGTCATAATTTTGTTCTTTTGTGTAATTGTACATGTGGCTTTGTCACTTTTTTGTGTAATATTTGTATGTTTTGTTCATATGTACGGCGCCTAGAGCATCTTACCATGTATTGGCGCCTTATAAATCTTCCTTATTATTATAGCCGTTAGGACCTTCTGAATCTGAGGGTCAGAGTTAAAATAATGCACTCAGCCTGTACACAGATGAAATTTATTTGAATATTTGTTTTATTTTTACAGGCGCAGACTGTTTAGCACATCATGTTTTATCGTGTAAATTACATCAGAAAGCTGTATGCAGTTTGTTCTTCATATCTGTTTTGTTTGTTAAATATTGTGCTTGAAACTGGGGGAAAGGCTTTGTGTTTGTGGCTTCTGATAACTATCCCGGGGATATCTGCTGCAATCCTGATGTTCGACATAAGTTACAAATTCTGGCCCTGATTGCCAATAAATATATTTGGGCAGCAAAGATGACTCTCATTGTGCTCTTCTGTGTGCATGTATTCCTGTGAGTGGTATATATAACGCGACAAAGTGTGTTTTTCTTGCTTGTAGGATATTTTAAAAATTGAATATGGTCGGATGTCAGGTATTGCAACACAAATCATGTTCAGGGATTAGAACATTCTAAGCCAAAGAGCAGTAATTGTTTGGATAGGTCAATTGTGACCACTACTTATTATTTTAACTGTTTGGAAACAGATTTGTGTTTTTTATCCCACCAATTTATTACCAGAAGATTGTCGGGTAAGCATGGCCATACAGAAAGACCAGTAAAAGACAAAGAAGGCAAGCCTATTGCAGACAGAGCAGACCAACTCGACAGATGGGCCGAGTATTTTGAAGAGTTACTGAACAGACCTAGCCCACCCGACCCCCCCGACATCCAGCCGTCAGAAACCGACCTACCCATCAGCTGTGACAGACCCAGCCGGGAAGAGATCAGAAAAGCAGTGGCATTTTTGAAGAATGGCAAAGCAGCAGGGCCAGATGGCATCCCAGCGGAGTCTCTGAAAGCAGACCTAGAGACAACAGTTGAGATGCTGTACCCACTGTTTGGAAAGATCTGGGAAAAGGAGGTGATGCCAGCTGACTGGAAGGAGGGATACCTAATCAAGCTTCCCAAGAAAGGCGACCTCAGCAAGTGTTCCAACTACAGAGGAATCACCTTGCTGTCAGTACCAGGAAAGGTCTTCAATAGGATCATCCTAGAGAGAATGAAGAGCTCCGTTGACCCCCAGCTGAGAGACCAGCAAGCAGGATTCAGGAAGAACCGATCATGTACAGACCAGATCGCCACTCTCCGCATCATCGTGGAACAGTCTCTGGAGTGGAGCTCCCCGCTGTACGTCAACTTTGTGGATTATGAGAAAGCATTTGACAGCGTGGACCGAGAGACTCTGTGGAAACTCCTACGACACTACGGTGTACCCACAAAGCTCGTCCGCCTGATCAAGAGCAGCTATGATGGCATGACATGTCGCGTGATCCACGAAGGGCAGTTCACCAGAGAGCTCCAGGTCAGAACTGGTGTCAGGCAGGGGTGTCTGCTGTCTCCGTTCCTCTTCCTACTGGCCATAGACTGGGTCATGAAGATGACCACAGAGCACAGACGAAGTGGAATACAAGGGACACTGTGGACACAGCTTGACGACCTCGATTTTGCAGACGACTTGGCATTACTGTCCCACACTCATCAACAAATGCAGGACAAGACCACGAGGCTTGCTGACATCTCGTCCCAAGTGGGCCTCACCATTCACAAACAGAAAACAAAGACAATGAGGCTGAACGCAACCAGGGAAGAACCAGTCTTGCTTGCTGGCACCCCGTTGGAGGAGGTGGAGTCCTTCACCTATCTCGGGAGCATCATAAACAAAAAAGGCGGCACTGATGCAGATGTCAGAGCACGAATCGGTAAAGCCAGAGCAGCCTTTCTCCAGTTGAAAAAAGTGTGGAGTTCCAGAGAGCTGTCACAACACACCAAAGTCCGGATTTTCAACTCCAATGTAAAAGCAGTTCTCCTATATGGAGCAGAGACATGGAGATTGACAAAAACCACAGTCAACAGAGTACAGACCTTCATGAACAGTTGCCTTAGAAGAATTTTGAAAATCCACTGGCCAGAGAAGATCAGCAACGTCAGACTCTGGGAGAGAACAGAGCAGATAACAGCAGAGAATGAAATTGGGCGAAGAAGATGGGGATGGATCGGTCACAGTCTGAGAAAGCCAGCTTCCAGTATCACTAGGCAGGCATTGTCATGGAACCCCCAGGGAAAGAGGAAAAGAGGTAGGCCGAGAAACTCCTGGCGTCGAGACCTCCAAGCAGACATCAAGAGACTGGGAACCACCTGGAGTAGAATCGAAGGAGAAGCACAGGACAGGAGTTGCTGGAGGTCTCTCGTCGACGGCCTATACCCGGGTAGGGGTGACAGGCGTAAGTAAGTAAGTAATCCCACCAATTTAGAGGCACTATGTCGCAATACCTGATGTCCTACATATCCAGACTTAAAATTTTTAATGACCATTTTCTCAAAAACCATTTCAGATATTATCTTTGTATTTTACAAACACATTACCAATACAGTGTACATCACCCAAATACATTTTCTGGCACTTTATGTCAAACTTTGATTTTCAACCCAGTTGTCCTCTTTGTGAGAGCACCTTTTGGCACTTATTATGTGTGTGTCTCTCTCTCTTCCCCCCCCCCCCCCGCCACCACCCCCCCCCCCCCCCCACCACCCCCCCCCCCCTTTATATATATGAGCCAGTGACAGAAGGTGGAAACGGATGGGTTGCCAATTTTCCAGTGCAAAGTAAAATATAAATGAAAGTCAAACATGTTGTGTTTTATATCCTATTTCAAGAAAACTGCATGTTAATATACGCTAGTTGCACGCTTTTAAGTTGGTAAAAAGTAAATAAAAACAAAAAAAAAGAATTCACATATTTGCAGCTGGGAGGCAAAGCCCTTTGTGAGATGCAACAAGCTTGATGTTGTGCACATGGATATTTTTTAAACATTTCATAAAAAGTCCTTTCCTATTCTTATGCCACACTTCTATGGAGTGTTTAGCGTCTATTTTACACAAATTTTTTTTGAAAACACATATTTTGGAGTTTTTATTTCATCCCGAAAAAATGGTTAGTTGAGCGTGACCAGAACACCGTGTGCACTCTTTACTTAACGAACACACCCAAGCATGGCTGTTGCACTACTGGTCTTGCCCAACCCCAGACAATGCTCTTTAGACTGAAATAAACACGAGAGAAAAACAACTGGACTTCAGTTGTTTTACGTGTTCA
>BTPG01000001.1:133273832-133336472 GCA_036245525.1 Semisulcospira habei
GGAGCTTGTTGTGCAATGCGGGGCCTCCATGTTTCCAGATCTCTGGCGGGATTCCGTCAATGCCTGCTGCTTTGCCACTCTTGAGCTGGTGGATGGCTGTGAGGGTCTCTTCGGCGGTGGGCGGTTCGTCCAATTCAACCTTTAGTGGAAGGTGTGGGATTTGGAGGATGACTGTTTCTTGAACAGTGCGCTCAGCGCCGAAGAGGTCCTGAAAGTATTCCGACCAGCGGTTCAAGATGGAGGTATTATCTGTGAGGAGTGCCTGTCCATCAGCGCTTCGCAGGGGACTTTGTACCAGGTGCCTAGGGCCATACACTGCTTTCAGTGCTTCGTAGAAGCCCCTGTAGTCACCGTTGTCAGCGCAGAGCTGGGTCCTCTGTGCGAGTCTGGACCACCACTCGTTCTGGAGCTCTCTAAGCTTGAGCTGGAGACTGCTGCAGATGAGGCGGAAGGCAGACTTCTTCACAGGGCAGGAAGGCTGGGCTAGGTGGGCCTGGTGGGCGGCTCTTTTTTTTGCTAGAAGTTCCTGGATCTCTACGTCGTTTTCGTCAAACCAGTCTTTGTTCCTCTTTCTAGCAAAGCCCAAGACTTCCACAGAAGATTTTACAATAGCAGTTTTCAGTTGTTCCCAGAGTGTTTCAGGGGAGGAGTCTGCTGGATCAACTGTATCTTTGAGCATGCGCTGTAAATCGGCCTGAAGGGCAGCTTTCTTGTCGTCACGCTGAAGGCTGGCAACATCAAGCTTTTTCTTGGGGGGGCCCCCTTTCTTGGGTTTCAGCTTGAGGCGGAGCCTGAGTTTGCAGCGAACAAGGCGGTGGTCAGTGTGGCACTCTGCGCTGGGCATCACTCTGGTGAGGAGGACGTCACTGCGGTCCCTCTGACGCACTAGGACATAGTCGATAAGGTGCCAGTGCTTGGAGCGAGGATGCATCCAGGTGGTCTTTCGACTGTCCTTTTGCTGGAAAGTAGTGTTGGTGATGACAAGTTGCTGCTCTGCACAGAGCTCCAACAGTAGGCGACCATTGTCATTGCAGCTCCCAACGCCATGCTTGCCGAGGACTCCTTTCCAGGCTTCAGAGTCTTGGCCCACTCTGGCGTTGAAGTCGCCAAGGATGATGACTTTGTCGTCTGCAGGGGTGCTCTGTAGGAGGCTGCGCAGGTCAGAGTAGAACTTGTCTTTTTCTGCAGGCTCTGCCAGGAGGGTTGGGGAGTACACACTGAGAAGGGTGACGTATTGCTGGTGTCTCAGTGGGAGGCGCATGGACATGATGCGGTCGGAGTGACCCGTTGGTAGGTTTTCCAACTTAGTCGCAATGTGGGTCTTCACCATGAAGCCCACGCCTGAGAGCCGTCTTTCTGATGCAGGCCTGCCTGACCAGTAGAGGGTGTAGCCAGCGCCAAGTTCTTGGAGGCTGCCTTCCTCCGGAAGGCGTACTTCGCTGAGCGCGGCGATGTCGATGTTTAACCTCCGCAATTCATGGGCAATGAGGGCGGAGCGACGTTCAGGGCGTCCGCTGTCTGCTGTGTCGAGCATGGTTCGGATGTTCCAGCATGCAACGTTGAGTCCGGTCGTGGTCGTCATGAGAGTGGATCCATTGTTTTTTCTTGTTTTCTGACCGCATGGGAAGATGCCCGTTGACCGCGGCTAGCCAACTGGGTTACGAGGGGATGAGCTTTGGTTAGGCCACCTTTTCTAGGCCCCTCTCCGTGTGGAGCAAGCAGTGCTGTCCCTAGAGAAGGCTGCTTGGTCGTTCAGGGTGTGCCGAGTGACGTTGTCATCCCCAGGTCAACATCAGGCGACCAATATCCTGAACCGCCTGCATGCAGGTTTGAGACTGCGGCTTCCAGTGACATCTTTCACCTGCCGTTTTGCCCCTTGCCCATCGCTACAGGACTTGGAAAGTTCAGTGTCATAGTCCGTGGGCGTTTCCTAAAGCCTGCGCGGTGGAGCTTTTTGGTGGAGTGCAGTGTGCGCAGTACTGGCCCCACCCTTTAAACCCTTGGTTCGTTTGCCATGGCCTAGCAAGCTGGGACGGTGGCATCGAGGTCCTCGGGTCGTAGGTTTTATATCAGACTGTCCTTGTCTTAGTCTCTGGCTCAAAAGCCTTCCCCGGAGACACGGGGGCTTTGATGTCAGGGGTTTCCTCCCTTAGCCTTTCCGCAGCCAAGCGGCCAAGCCTGCAAGGCAGCAGGGGACTCGTGGGGGCGGGGTCGTCTATGTCCCGTGCAGATGTGAACATCTGCCCACTGCCCACTACGTGTAAACAAATTTGTAGACACTGAACGATAGAAATAATACAGTACATTGACTATTAATATACATGGATTAACATGAAAACACAAAAGGCCCAACATCAAAAGTTATTTGTACTTGTGATTTGTACTCTGGTCTATGATTTTGGGCCTTTGGCTGAAAGCTGAGTAGGCCAAAGTCACAGACCAGCACACATATGCATAATCAGATTTAGATTTTCATCTTTATTAATGTAGACACAATCATATGATTTTCATACACATTTTTCAATAACTAAGGGTGAACAGGGGGAAAAAAGAGAACGTTGCATGTACATATTTGCCCTGTTGTCTTTAACAAGAGCTAGGCAACAGCATAGTTTCAACATGAACCAAGACAATACAGAAGTAACATACACTTCAGCTCATTCAGCCTGACGCACGTATTTCCCAAATTTTGCAGGCATCAACGGTCATCTAACGGCTATGCACCTGTTGTAGGGGATGGATCGACCATGATAATTCAAGGGGAGTGCCAGATTAGCTTGGCGCCTGTCTGCACCAAGCTAATCTGGCACTGCCCTTGAATTATCATGGTCGACCCATCTACTGCTGTAGTGCGTCAGGGCTGAATGGGTTAAACAGCGATTGTGAAACAGATATTTGGAGGGATCACATCTATTGCAAGCCCAGCCTTATTCAGGAAAAAAATCTTTATTTGTGGTACAGAATTTGCACATACAGCCTGTTCCATCTGCAAGAGGCACAAATTCTCATGAGCCCCTTGCAGACTGCAGGGGCTCATGAGAATCCATTTCTCTGGCTAGCAAATATGGGCTGTATCTGCATACTTCAACGTTAGAAAAATGATGCATGATGATTCTGCAACCACACAGAAATTTATCTATCAGTTTGGTTCAATGGTTGTTTGAACACTGCTCAACCCTTCCGACTGTTGGCAGCGCATCTTTTCAAAGTGGAACCTGCAGGAATCTCCTCGAACAAAAGTGCCGTGAACAGCCAATAGGTTAATGTCCTGTCAGTGAAAAAAACTTAACCCCTGAACTGCTTGGGCAAGGCAAACACTACCCATCTGCAAGAGACATAAATCCTCATGAGCCCCCGCAGATGCGGGGGCTCATGAGAATTTATGTCTGTTGTTCTGTTTTCTTTTATGCCTTACCTTGGTCCTGGTTCAGGCATGGGAATTGCCCAAGCAAAAATCATCTGAAACTAGGCCTTCAACCTCAGGCCTCCACGGAGCTAGAGACCTTGCTTTCCTTATCTCATTATCAGCACATTGCAAATATGGGTCATTGTCACTGTGTCTGTTTGCATCACCGCAGTCCATCAACCCGCACGGATCGGCATGGCTGTCATGTTTGCTTGCATCATATCTAGATCAGACAGGACTCTCGCGCCGCTCGGCGTGTCAGGAGTGTGTTGTGTGTCGTCTTTTGGTTGCTTGTTATTTGGCGGTGTTGGCATAAACTTATGGCGTGACAAAAGTCTGTTCACTTGCCTTTTCTCCGTTTGCTTTTTCTGCCTTCTGGCGTCATTCCTCTGCTCTCTTTCTGCCTCTCCTCAGCTGACTGGGTGGTTTGCGGCGGTAAGTATGCAGTACTCGATCGTACTGTGTTGGCGGGCTTGTGTCATGGCTGGCGTCATTCCTCTGCTCTCTTTCTGCCTCTCCTCAGATGGGTGGTTTGCGGCGGTAAGTATGCTGTACTCGATCGTACTGTGTTGGCGAGCTTGTGTCATGGCTGGCGCCATTCCTCTGCTGTCTTTCTGTCTCTCCTCAGCTGACTGGGTGGTTTGCGGCGGTAAGTATGCAGTGCTCGATCGTACTGTGTTGGCGGGCTCAGGTGTGTCATGGCTGGCGCCATTCCTCTGCTCTCTGTCTCTCCCCAGATGACTGGGTGGTTTGCGGCGGTAAGTATGCAGTACTCGATCGTACGTGTTGGCGGGCTTGTGTCATGGCTGGCGACACTCCTCTGCTCTCTCTGTGTCTCTCCTCAGCTGACTGGGTGGTTTGCGGCGGTAAGTATGCAGTACTCGATCGTACTGTGTTGGCGGGCTTGTGTCATGGCTGGCGACACTCCTCTGCTTTCTTTGTGTCTCTCCTCAGCTGACTGGGTGGTTTGCGGCGGTAAGTATTCAGTACTCGATCGTACTGTGTTGGCGGGCTTGTGTCATGGCTGACGCCATTCCTCTGCTCTCTTTCCGTCTCTCCTCAGCTGTCTGGGTGGTTTGCGGTGGTAAGTATGCAGTACTCGATCGTACTGTGTTGGCGGGCTTGTGTCATGGCTGGCGACACTCCTCTGCTCTCTGTCTGTCTCTCCTCAGCTGACTGGGTGGTTTGCGGCGGTAAGTATGCAGTGAACTCGATCGTACTGTGTTGGCGGGCTTGTGTCATGGCTGGCGACACTTCCTGTACCCGACGTAGATGTGAGCCATAGAACGACGACCGTTTCCTCTCCCTCCCCGGTGATTTTCCACGAGGACAGCGTAGATTCGTTGAGCATGGCCGTCATGTATACCTCCAGAGCTGTAGGAGTCCTACAACCGGCATTTTCCAGAGTTTTGACGATAAAATCGGACCACAGAAATTGACCTGCCCTGTCGTCGTTTTCAGGCATGCGCAAGACAAAACTCATCATCGCAGATGTCCAAATAGACAATTTTATTCCGGAAAAATCTGAAGTAGCCCCCCCCCCCCCCCCCCCCCCCCCCATCCTCGCCCCAACAAAACTACAAACTAAAACTGAAGCAAGGTTGGTAGCTAATCCAAGATTATCTTCGTCCCTGCCTTTACCGTCATCATTGTCTCTGGATGGAACACTCATTGGCTTCTCTGCCAGTGTGAGAAACCTGGATGGGTCATTCCACGGTAACTGACATGACATTTGGGAGCCACTGTTAGAAGTAACACAAATTATATGCGATTGAAAGAGTTGGTATATTCCTACATTAAGCAGCATTTTTTGTTGAATATATACTAATGATCAAATTTATACCAAAAAAACACACAAACATAATAGAGTTAACAGGAGTAGCATGGGTTATTCTGTTGGTAACTGACAAGACTCAGAAAACACACAAACATAATAGAGTTAACAGGAGTGGTAACTGACAGGACTCAGAAAACACACAAACATAATAGAGTTAACAGGAGTGGTAACTGACAAGACTCAGAAAACACACAATTACAATTACAATTGTACATTGCTTAACGTCCCGACAGCAACAAGGCTTTCTCAGGACGTGTCTGCACTGCTTGTGAAAAAAAAAAAAAAAAATAAAATAAACAGAACATTGAATGTATGTCGCCAGCCGGTCAAATACGTTAAATAAACCTAACACATGGGGCCTAAATAAAGCTAAGACCATTTAGCAACACACATCCAATATCAAGAGCTACAGGCAGTGCAGACAGTAGGGAGAGTTTTAAAAAGGCAAATACAGGTGAATGGACAAAGGGTAGACAGAAACACATGCCCCAGAGTAGAGAGAAAACCCCACCCTGTGGGGCTGACCAGGGTGACCCTGGGAACTAAAAAATACCTAACCCCACCCAAGTCCCCCAGGGCAGACCCGGGTGGGGACAGAAAACACACAAACATAATAGAGTTAACAGGAGTGGTAACTGACAGGACTCAGAAAACACACAAACATAATAGAGTTAACAGGAGTGGTAACTGACAGGACTCAGAAAACACACAAACATAATAGAGTTAACAGGAGTGGTAACTGACAAGACTCAGAAAACACACAAACATAATAGAGTTAACAGGAGTGGTAACTGACAAAACTCAGAAAACACACAAACATAATAGAGTTAACAGGAGTGGTAACTGACAGGACTCAGAAAACACACAAACATAATAGAGTTAACAGGAGTGGTAACTGACAGGACTCAGAAAACACACAAACATAATAGAGTTAACAGGAGTGGTAACTGACAAGACTCAGAAAACACACAAACATAATAGAGTTAACAGGAGTGGTAACTGACAGGACTCAGAAAACACACAAACATAATAGAGTTAACAGGAGTGGTAACTGACAAGACTCAGAAAACACACAAACATAATAGAGTTAACAGGAGTAGCATGGGTTATTCTGTTGGTAACTGACAGGACTCAGAAAACGCAAAATATCAAAACTCTCTGAACAGAAACTATTTAGAGTATTTCATTACAGTTATGTAACAAGTATAATGGATGTAGTTAATGCATAAATTGTTGTCTTAAGTAGAGATTGCATAATATGATCATGAATAAGTGCACTTCTGGTAACTGACATGACAAGTGATGGTAACTGACATTGCATATCCATGAGGATTAAAGTCCAGTATGCACTGTTCAGCTTAGTTGGTAAGTTAAAGTTTTGAACATAACAATTACTTATTAACTTGAGTTTTGCAATTGAAAATGTTTGAAATAAAAATATGAAACACTTATTATTCTTTACTTCAACATCTTCAGAAATACAAGATTTTTTATTACAGCCACAGATGGTACATAAACAAGCAGAAACAACATATTTGCATACATCTCAAATATGTAACATTTTCATCTCTCTTTCTAACTGGGTAAAAAAAAAAATCTATGATGTGAACTTAAACCACATTGGTAATTTTCCAGTCAATAAATATTGTCATTTTGAATAAATTTCTGAGTGTGAAATCTGTCTTATTTTCACCAACAAAGCTGGCTATTGGCATGGTAGAAATTAGCTTTTATTTCTAGCTTTGAAAGCACTGATAATGTCAGCAATATTGTCGACAGTATAGTCCAAATAGCCCCTCAAAACACAGACGTGTCTGTCAAACTCTGCTCCTATAACAGTTTCTCCAGAAACCTGTACGATTCTTACAGTTACTTTCAAAACCTTGCTGCATGCATGTATGGCCAAGTGATCAGCATATGTTCGATAGTAGGATAAATCCCTGACATAGTCCTGGAATGAGCCCTGAGACAGGAACCTTTCTAGAGCTTCTTTTTCCTGTGGAGGCAAATTGTCCAAGTAATCAACTGTTAACTGTCTCAGTTCATTCTGTTTGATGTTGATTCCTATTTCATGAAGCTGTTTTATCATTTCCCAGAATAAACATTTCCATCACTGGGTGTGACTCTATTCAACTGCATTTCCTTTCCTCGCTTCTCCTCTGACATTCTTTCATGGTATCTCATTTTCGTTCTCGGTGACATCACCATGATGGCACGTCTATGGAATATAAAATATTACAAATGTAACCAATAGTATACAAAATATTACACGTAAAAATGTGTAAACACTAAATAAAATCGATTATTTTACATCAGATGTCATGTCAGTGACCGTCATGTCAGTTACCTTATTACAGCCAACATTGCAGGAATAATTTAAATGTAACTATTTCAGTTTCATTGAACATTGACAGAGGCAGAAATATAAAATATCTTTGTCCTAATCTATTTGCTTTCTGAGTGGTACAAACATTTGTAATGGAAAGTAACTGACATGACAAATTTTCTGACTAATTCTTCTCCATCATATTTTGTTAAATCTATAAATGCAAATCTGTAAAGATTTAGTGTGAAGTTATGAATAGACATTTCCTTAAGTAAGTAAAGTAAGAAAACTTATCTGCAAGATCAGAAAGAAGCTTGATGCAATTGAGTTTGCTGGTGCAGTATTTAACAGCACGAGGATTCACTTGCAGATCAAAAATCAAGATGGCTGCCAGGTCACATGATCAAGATAATTTGATTAACTCATTCTACCCCAGACACACCTCAGGAAGATAAGGATCGACCATGATAGTTCAAGGGTGATGCCAGAATAGCTTGGCGCCTATGGGCGCCAAGCTATTCTGGCATCACCCTTGAACTATCATGGTCGATCTGTGTCCTGCACTGCAATGCAGTCTTCAGAGGACAACGGCAAAATTTGGGGATTTCGGTCTTGGGGTAGAATGAGTTAACCCATGTGTTTTATTAAAGTTCAGTTATTTACCTTTATGAAGAAAACATTTGGATAAATATACAGGCAAATAAAAAAATTGTGTCATTGGGTTGACATTTATGTGGAATGGCCCGGGTGTTACACTTGACAGCGGGCTATCTATGTCACATCATGTCAGTGCAGTGTGTAGATCAGCTTATCTGGAACTTCGTCGCATTAGTTTAGTTCGTCACCTGCTGACCATGGAAGCCACTAAAACACTAGTTTGTGCATTTGTGTTGTCCAAAGAAAAATTATTGTAACTCTTTGCTTGGTGGCTGCCCTCAGTATCTCATTGATCGCCTCCAAAAGATTCAGAACAATGCAGCCCGGCTTGTTGTGAGAGTCCGTAAGCTTTTGATTAAGATTAAGCGCTATATGAATACTCATTATTATTATTATTATTGGAATAAAAGCCCGGACAAACATGGGATATCTACCGCTTCTACTGGCACATTGCAATAGGCAGCACCACCGCGCTTGTGAAACTCGATAGTTCATATGTGGACCTCAATCCCTTCCCTGTCACTGTGCGTAATGTGCGGAAGTCATCTGCAACATGAATATCATGCAGTGGATTGGCAGCTAAACTCAGCGTCCCGAGTTTGGTCAGCCCAAGAAAGACGTTGCAGGCGATTGTGGCGATGTTGTTCTGGCTCATGTCCAGGTGCAGCAGATTTGGCCAACTGAGGTTTGCCGGCAGTGACGTCAAGTTATTGGACGCCAGCACGAGCGTCACGAGGTAGGTGTTGGTAAACAGTTCACCGGGCGTCAAGCCAGACCCGCTGGCGTCCAGATAACGCAGATCGAAAAGGTACGTGAATCGTAACCATGATAGCTCAAATAAATATCGGATCGTTTCCTACGATTAACACATGTATGCTCTCACAGGACAACACAACCACAATCGCAACACTAACATTGAGTGCATGTGGTTAGAAATAAAGTCGACCAAATCCTCCCCCATTTTGATAGGTTGTGTGCACAGAAACCCAGCCGCCACAGCTTCGTGGCAGGAAGACTTTGTAGTAATGATGGACACATTTTCACGGAGCAAAGCTGATATACATATTTTGGGTGACTGTAACGTTGATTTACAAAAGCAAGGCCATTCTTCATGGAGATCCATGTTAAATTTTCTAGGTTTGAAACAGCTTGTCCAGTCACCAACACGAGTGACTTCGTCATCTTCTACACCGATAGACCATATGTACACCACAAATGTCAATGTTGTACAAAATGTTCATCTACCTAATATTTTCAGTGATCACTTTCCAGTTTGCCTGCTCGATTACCGAATCAACCAGCTAAAAGACACACTACTATCATTTATAGATTCTTTTTAAAAAATTCGACCAAGCTGCACTTTTACATGACCTGTCTCAAGTGTCATTCGGCGACGTTTATAATTTCAATTACCCTAATGAGGCTGTTCTGGATAGACACGCCCCTAAGCGTACCAAACGTGTCAAACACCCTATTATGCCAGAATGGCTCTCAGATGAAATTAAACAAGCGATGGCAGTTCATCATCATCATCATCAGTCCCTTGCCCGAACTGGGCGTTGGGGGGACTGAAAGGCAGCAGCAACAGACAGTGCTCTCCACTGAGTTCTATTTTGGGCGGTGGCAAGCAAGTCTGGCATCTCGAGTTCGGTCCATTCTTTTATGTTTGCGACCCAACTCTTTCTCTGACGACCTCGCCGACGACTTCCTTCGAGAGTGCCTTGGAGGATAGTCTTGGACAAGGTGTTGTGTCGGGTCACGTGGCCAAACCAAGCAAGCTTGCGCCGTTTCACGGTTGCCAGAAGGGGTTCATGTGGGCCCACCAGGGAAGTGACGATGCTCCGTACATATTCGTTGGTCTTGTGCTCGCGGTACGAGATGCGGAGCAACTTCCTCAGGCACTTGTTCTCAAAGGCCTGGATTTTCTTTTCTGAGTCTGCAAGCAGTGTCCAAGTCTCACAGCCGTAGAGTAGAATAGACACTACGAGGGACTTGTAAAGCCTGTACTTGATGGTGAAGCTGATGGAGTTACTTCGCCATATCCTGTCCAGCCTGGCCATTGCGGATGTTGCTGTACCTATCCTGATACGGATCTCTGCTATGCAACTACCGTCTTTGGACAGGGTGGCTCCCAAGTACTTGAAGCTATTGACCTCTTCTAGCTTCTGGCCGTTCATGTGAATGTTGCTGCTGCTGCTGTCGCTTGTGGTGTTGATCATCACTTTGCTTTTATCCGTACTGATCTCCATGCCATAAGACCCTGCGCTACTTGAAAGTTTGTCTGTCAGGTTTTGGAGCTCACTATTGCTGCCTGCCATGAGGTCAATGTCGTCTGCGAATCGAAGATTGCACAGGGATCTGCCACCAATAGAGATTGAAGTATGGTGGTCGTGGAGGGTTTCCTGCATGATCTTCTCCAGGAATATGTTGAAAAGGACAGGAGAGAGCAGGCATCCTTGACGGACACCGATCGTCGTCCTGAAGAACTCGCCTGACTGATTGTTAAGTAGAACCGCGCTGCAGGCGTTCTTGTAAAGCGCTTCTATCATTTGGATCAGTCCCTCCTCTATGTTGAACGATCTCATGACTTGCCAGAGTCCGTCGTGCCAGACGCGATCAAATGCTTTCCTGAAATCAATGAAGTTGTGGTAGAGTTCGCGCTGATGCTGCAGATGTTTCTCGATCAGGACGCGGCAGTTGAAAATCTGCTCTACAGTGCTTCTTCCAACTCTGAAGCCAGCCTGTTCTTCTGCCAGCAGTTCCTCGGCGAAAGTTTTGAGGCGGTTGAGAATGATTCTAAGCATTACTTTGCTAGGGTGACTTATCAGACTGATAGTTCTGTAGTTCTGGCACTGTTTCAGGTTTCCTTTCTTGGGGAGCGGGATCACTAGAGACTGTGTCCATTCTACTGGCCATTTCTTTTGCTCCCAGATCTTTTGACAGAGTGTAGTGAGGACCTTCGTTGTTACTTCTCCTCCATGTTTCAACAGTTCAGCAGGTATGTTGTCTACACCTGGAGACTTTCCTCCCTTCAGGCCGCGTACGGCTGCTTCCACCTCTTCAGCTAACACTGGCAGGTCTTCAGCCTTCCTGGCCCCAGCCTGGTTGTTTTGGAGGATGCTGGTGTCTGGCTCAGCCTTGTAGTTATACAAGTCTCGGCAGTACTCAGTCCATCTGTTTAGTACAGCAGTGTTTTCCGTAAGGAGTTGGCCGCTGCTGTCTTCGATGACTGTGGCTGTTCGCTGTTGAGTCTTGGTGAGGGTCCTTAGCGTTTCATAAGCCTTCTTGCTGTTGCCGTTTGCCATGCCCTCTTCCACGCTACAACACTGGTCTTCAATCCAATCTTCTTTGGCTTCTTTCATCCTCTTCCTGATCTTCTTATTGACAAGTCTGTACTTGTTTGCTGATGTGAGGTCTTGGCCTCTCTTTTTCTTCCAGGCTCTCCTCTCAGATGAAATTAAACAAGCGATGGCAGTTAGAGACATGTTAAAAAAAGCTAAGAAATTTAATGAGTACAAAAAGCAGAGACACCAGGTCAAATCTTAAGTTTGAAAAGCCCAAAGACAAAATGCTGAACGTGTCATTGCCGGCAGTAAGGACATCCGCTCAGTCTGGCAAGTGATAAACAATTTCACCAAAGGTCACAGTAAACGCCTGCCTAATATTACACCCGATCTCACTACGGATGCGTTTAACGCTTATTTCCTAACTGTTGCTAAAACTCTGGCGCAGACCAATACCAATGACCCTGACAACTACACATGCTCGGATCAACTGTGTCACTATAGTCATGGTAAATCTATTTCTAGTTTAAAAAACATATCATCTTGCGGTCCAGACAGCATCAGTACTCCGTTTTTAAAATTATCTCTGCCATTTATCGTTCAGTCACTGACATTCATCTACAATCTAGCCATTAGGCATAATGTATTTCCTAACGAATTAAAAAGGGCTAAGGTAATTCCTCTTGCCAAAAGCAAAGACAATCAATTTAAATGAGTACAGACCTATATCCATTTTATCATCAATTTCGAAACCACTTGAAAGACATATACATACTCATCTCCCAAATTTCCTTGAACAAAATCATCTGATTAATGTTGCACAATCCGGTTTTCGACCTTTACATTCCTGCCAGACTATTCTAAATCACATGATGGGGGAGACGGGCTAAGACAATGGAAAAGCTATCTCTAGAACTCTCATTATCTTAATCTCTGAAGTTTCAGAAGAAAAAAAAAACATCTTTTGTTAAAATATGTCTTTTTTTTAAAAACATATTTTCTGATTGGTTAGTTGTACATTGCCTAATGTCCCAACAGCAACAAGACTTTCTTAGGACATGCCTGCACTGCTTCTGAAAAAAACAACAACTAAGCAGAATATTAAATTATGTTGCCAGCCGGTTGTAATACGCTAAATAAAGCTAAGATCATTTAGCAACACACATCCAATATCAAACGCTACAGGCAGCGCAGACAGTAGGGAGAGTTTAAAAAAGGAAAATACAGGTGAATGGACCAAGGGTAGACAGAAACACATGCCCCAGAATAGAGGGGAAAACCCACCCTGTAGGTGACCCTGGGAACTAAAAAGTAGTTAACCCCACCAAGTCCCCCAGACCCTATGAAGACCTATTAGCCATTATGAAAAAACGCAAACTGAAGAGGTATGGGCATGTCACGCGTTCAGCAGGGCTTGCCAAAACAATCCTGCAAGGCACTGTACAAGGAGGACGAAGGAGAGATAGATATATAAGATTACATTAGATAAGATGATAAGATACAGACAGACAGACAGACAGATAGATAGATAGATAGATTAGATTGATTGATTGATTGTACATTGCGCCCGACAGCAACAAGGCTTTCTCAGGACGTGCCTGCACTGCTTATGAAAAAAAAAACACCAGAATATTGAATGTATGTCGCCAGCCGGTCCAATACGTTAAATAAACCTACGCCATGGGGCCTAAATAAAGCTAAGACCATTTAGCAACACACATCCAATATCAAGAGCTACAGGCAGTGCAGACAGTTGGAAGAGTTTTAAAAAGGCAAATACAGATGAATGGACCAAGGGTAGACAGAAACACATGCCCCAGAGTAGAAGGGAAACCCACCCTGTGAGGGTGACCCTGGGAACTAAAAAGTAATCAACTCCGCCCAAGTCCCCCAGGGCAGACCCGGGTGCAGTTAGATTAGAGAGATAGATTAGATAGATAGATAGATTAGATAGATGTCCCCCAGGGCAGACCCGGGTGCAGTTAGGTTAGAGAGAGAGAGAGATAGATTAGATAAATAGACAGATTAGATAGATGTCCCCCAGGGCAGACCTGGGTGGGGGAACCTATTTCCTGAGCTCTTGTGACCCTTAACCTTTCCGAGGGATCAACGAAATTAGTATGCATAGATAGGTCTTCCCATCAAGTATCTTTGTACCAAGTTTGGGTTTGAAGTTGTCAATAGTATTTTAAAAAAAATTAATTATGTTAAAGTTTACCGCGGACGGCCCAGAACACTGCCTAAATTTTGCTTCGCACATGAGCCAAAAATGTGATCTACGGCATGTTTAGGAATACAAGTCATGTCATGAAAAATTTGAAAATGTTCACGACTGTTAAGTAAAATCGACAAATCGCACAAGTTCAGTAAATGTGAAGCTTATAAATCAAATGGCCTTGAATGATTTTTGTACACAGTGTGTTTCTTATCAGACACATTTGCAAAAGACATTGTGTGTACTACAGCATACATGTTTGGCTACATTTGACTCATGCACAGTAAGTGTTTATTCGTGTCTGTCAGCAAAGTGAGATGTGAATGCGAGCTCCACCGCAGCATTCCGCGACTAAAACAGGTGGTGTAATATCTTTGAAGTCGCAAAAACATTAGCACTTGCAGCAGTACATGTGTTATATTTCTATGTTTACAAACACTGTTAATTCAAAGTTAACAATGATCTTCACTGAAACCCATAAAGCCGGGATTTCACAAACATAGACGCAATAAACACGATTTCACAGTGACACAAATAACGGAGGACATATAATATAAAAACACGTCACTTGCGTCATAGATGAAGTATTATGCTGATAGCTGGACAATACTGTATATACATTACAGTAAACAGTGGGATGGATGGGTCAGGTTTGGCGTTTGTTTCCACCATTAAAAGTCTGGACAGCAGTTGGGTAAAAACCGTTTATAAAACGACTACGTGCTCCGATCACTCTATAACGGCACCCTGATGGCAGCATCTCAAATAATATCTGACTGTCTTTCCGCTCACCTCTCCTTCTCTCAGTCTCTCCCTTTTGCTCATCCCTCCTTTCAATCTGTCGAGGCCGTAGCAACACTCCCTCATCTTCTCATGTATCTATCGCCCCCCTCCAAGCTCTCAAAACAAACTCACAAATTCCATGTTCCTCACAAAGTTCGACCTCCTCCTCGACCACTACAGCACACGACCCGGAAAACACATCCTTCTTGAACACTTAACTTCCACTTCGACAAAACCGACCACCCTGGGGACAACCACAAAACACCTTTGCACATCACTTTCAAACCACAATCTTACACAACACATCACCAAACCCAGTCACACCCTCGACTGGATCATCACCCGCACCTCCGATCAACTCTTTCTCGACTCTGACACCTCCTCTGTGCTTCCCTCTGACCACCTCGCTATTCTCGTCTCCCTCAACCTACCTCCCCCGAAAAAAACCCAAGCTCCTTGTCTCTCGTCGCAAACTAAAATCTGTCAATCGAGAGAGCTTCTTCGACGAAGCTGTCGACCTTCTCTTGGACACCGCCTCCTCTCCTGATCTTGCATCCCATTTCGACTCCCTTTGAAAACTTCTAGACACCCATGCCCCTGTCACCACCTGCTCCATACCCAACCGACTCCCCCCCCCCCTCCCCCTGGCTCACTGACGACATAGCCGAGGCCAAGCGCGAGCGCCGACAAGCGGAACGCCGCTGGCACTCATTCGACTTCACCGTTCACAGACAGATCTTCCAAACAACTAGATCTAAAGTCTGCAGAATGATCTCCGACTCCAAACGTAAACACCTTCAAAACAAAATCCTGGAATCTACTTCTTCCAAAACCCTCTACGCTACCATGAACACACTCCAAGGCACTTCTAAAGACTCTCCTCTCCCCAACACACACAGCAAAGAAGAACTCCCGCCCGCTTTTTCCACCTATTTTTCCGACAAAATCCAAACTCTCCGCAACACACTCGACACTGCCTTCTCCGCCTTGCCCTCCCGACCTCCCCTTTTCCGGCACCCTCCTCTCGTCCTTCCGCCCTGTCTCTCAGGATGAAGTCCTCAAGACGATAAAGTCCATGCCTCTCAAAACCTGCGAACTAGACCCCCTCCCAGCTTCTCTCTACCGGGACGGCCTTCCAAAACTTCTGCCCTTCATTACCGACATCATCAACGCATCTCTAGAGAACGGCTCCGTCCCCGATATCTTCAAGTCCGCCATCGTCCGTCCTCTCCTCAAAAAACACAACCTCGACCCAAACGAACACAAAAACTATCGCCCAGTCTCCAATCCCTCTTTCCTGTCCAAGCTTCTTCAGCTCAACCTCCACCTCGCCGACAACAACCTCCTCATTCTCTTCCAGTCTGCCTATTGCAAACATCACAGCACTGAAAAAGCCCTTCTACATATCCTAAACGACTTGCTTCTCTCCACGGACTCGGGCCACATCTCCCTTTTTACGCTACTCGACCTCTCTGCCACCTTCGACACTATAGACCACTCTATCCTTCTTCACCACTCCTTCGCCTTGTTGCTGTCGGGACGTTAAGCAATGTACAATCAATCAATCAATTCACCACTCCTTCGGCATCACCGACTGCTCACTCCTGGTTTCTCTCCGACAGACAGCAGTCCGACACGATCGACGGCGTCTCCTCCAACCCAGTCACGCTCTCCTGCGGAATTCCACAGGGGTCCGTCCTGGGCCCGGTCCTTTTTACACTCTACACCACTCTCCTGTCCAACATCATCCAGTCTCACTAAATACACCACCACCTCTACGCTGACGACTCACAACTACTAGTCAAAGACAAACTCGACAACACTGAGTCACTACTGACTCCTCCCAGCTCTCTCCGCTCCGCCTCCGACCCTCTCCGCCTCCTCATTCTCCGCACCAAACTCAGCACTTTCGGCCCCCGCTCCTTCTCTGTATATGGTCCATCCACCTGGAACACTCCCCCACTCTCTCTCCGTCAGAAACACTCTTTCTCCTCCTTCCCGTACGCCCTCAAAACTCACCTCTTTCAACAGTTCTAGCACTATATCAACACACTCCCCACCCCATACATGCACGAGTTGCGAGTGCACCCTTAGAGTTATAATTACTATAAGATAAGCGCATTATAAATACCGTTATTATTATTATTATTAAATAACTCATGGACTGGGTGGGAATCATCTTTTTTTAGCATTTTTTTGTGGAAGAGGGACTCCAAAGAGGGCAGATCAGTACCTATGATTTTTGATGCAGTTTTTACTACTCTCTTTAATTTAGATCACTCTTTCTGTGTGGTGCTGCCTAACCAAACGGTCAGGGAGAAGGTCAAAATACTTTGAATAACTGCCCGGTAGTTGGTCAAAATTTGTCTGCCGATGCCAAACAATTCAAGACATCTAAGAAAATACAGTCGTTGCTGTGATTTTTTTTTTTAACTAATGAATCAACATTTTTCGCCCATTTAAGATCGTCAGAGATGTGGATGCCAATTAACTTAAAGCGACCATTCTGTACACCTATGTGTCTTCTGGCCTGTGTGTCAGCATGTGTTCTTTCAAGGTACCAGATTGATTGAAACTAGCACTACATTCTGTACACTTGTGTGGCTTCTGGTCTGTGTGCGTCAGCACGTGTCTTTTCAAGTGACTAGACCGAGTGAAACTAGCACTACATTCTGTACACTTGTGTGGCTTCTGGTCTGTGTGCGTCAGCATGTGTCTTTTCAAGTTACAAGACCGAGTGAAACTAGCACTACATTCTGTACACTTGTGTGGTTTCTGGCCTGTGTGTGTCAGCATGTGTGTTTTCAAGGTATAAGACCGAGTGAAACTAGCACTACATTCTGTACACTTGTGTGGCCTCTGGTCTGTGTGCGTCAGCATGTGTCTTTTCAAGTGACTAGACCAAGCGAAACTAGCACTACATTCTGTACACTTGTATGGTTTCTGGCGCGTGTGTATCAACATGTGTGTTTTCAGGTCACCAGATCGAGTGAAACTAGCACTACATTCTGTACACGTGTGTGGCCTTTCGCCTGTGTGTTTCAGCATGTGTGTTTTCAAGGTATAAGACCGAGTGAAACTAGCACTACATTCTGTACACTTGTGTGGCCTCTGGTATGTGTGTGTCAGCATGTGTCTTTTCAAGTGACTAGACCAAGTGAAACTAGCACTACATTCTGTACACTTGTGTGGTTTCTGGCCTGTGTGTATCAGCATGTGTGTTTTCAAGGTATAAGACCGAGTGAAACTAGCACTACATTCTGTACACTTGTGTGGCCTGTCTGCGTGTGTCAGCATGTGTCTTTTCAAGTGACTAGACCAAGTGAAACTAGCACTACATTCTGTACACTTGTGTGGTTTCTGGCCTGTATGTATCAGCATGTGCGTTTTCATGTTACCAGATCGAGTGAAACTAGCACTACATTCTGTACACTTGTCTGGCTTCTGGGCTGTGTGTGTCAGCATGTTACCAGATTGAGTGAAACTAGCACTATACTCTGTACTCTTGTGTGGCTTATGGCCTGCATGTATCAACATGTGTGTTTTCAGAGTATAAGACCGAGTGAAACTAGCACTACATTCTGTACACTTGTGTGGCCTTTGGCCTGTGTGTTTCAGCATGTGTGTTTTCAAGTGACCAGACCGAGGGAAACTAGCACTACATTTTGTACACTTGTATGGCTTCTGGCCTGTGTGTGTCAGCATGTGCGTTTTCATGTTACATTCTGTACCCTTGTGTGGATTCTGACCAGTGTGCGTCAGCATGTGCGATTTCATGTTGCCAGACTGAGCGAAACTAGCACTACATTCTGTAAACTTGTGTGGCTTCTGGTCTGTGTGTGTCAGCATGTGTCCTTTCACGTTATCAGATCGAATGAAATTAGCACATTCTGTACACTCGTGTGGCTTCTGGCCTGTGTGTGTCAGCATGTGCGTTTTCATGTTACATTCTGTACCCTTGTGTGGCTTCTGGCCTGTGTGTGTCAGCATGCATGTTTTCATGGTACTAGAGCGAGTGAAACTAGCGCTACATTCTGTGCACCCGTGTGGCTTCTGGCCTGTGTGTGTCATGTGTCTTTTCAAGTGACCAGACCGAGTGAAACTAGCACTACACTCTGTACACAAATGTGGCGTCTGGCCTGTGTGAGCGCCACTTAAACCATCTTTTGTACATGTATGTTGCTTCTGCAAAGTTGCCATACAGTGCCTACAAAACAATGTTTTCCCACTTGGTGTGTCTGCCGATGTCTGTACATCGATACATGCACTGTCACCTGTAGTTATCTTCTGCTCTGTGGTAACAGTGTCAGGCTTCTGACCTGTGTGAGTAAACACGTGTTGCATCAACTGACTGGACAACTGAAAACATGCGTCACACAACCAACATACAAATGGCATCTGACTCTCTTGAGCACTGGGACTTTCTGTGGTCAAGGGTTTTTTTTCTGTTGACAAAGTTCTACCCTCAAGATCCACAGATACCCCCAAGTCACAGTCCATGTCACTGACAACACCAAACACAGAGCTAGACTCTAGCTTCATGTCATGTTCAGTGTCACAGTTTATGTCACTGTAAACATTGGGCACAGAGGTTGAGTCTAGTTTGATGTCATGTTTAGTGTCACAGTCCATGATACTGTAAACACTGGGCACAGACTTGGAGTCTAGCTTGATGTCATGTTTAGTGTCATAGTCCATATCACAGTAAACACTGGGCACAAAGTTAGACTCTAGCTTGATGTCATGTTTAGTGTCATAGTCCATATCACAGTAAACACTGGGCACAAAGTTAGACTCTAACTTTATGTCATGTTTAGTGTCGCAGTCCACGTCACTGTAAACACTGGGCACAGAGATTGATGCTAGCTTGATGTCAGGTTCCAGATTAACCCCAGACTCTTTGATGATCCGAAGTTCTAGACATACACCAGGTTCGACCTCGATAGCTGGCTTCAGTTTGACGTGTGTGTGTTGGACAGGACCATCTCTCTCATGAGTTGTATAATCTGCTGGATTGTTCTGGAAATCTGTAATAGTATAAAAGAGCATGTTAGGAAATATTTGTGTACATTGTATGTGAGATGCAGGGTGTCAAGTTAGTTATTTGGGTTTAACGCCAAGCACGCAACCAAGGCCATCTCACAGCGGGATGGGTAAAAATCTGGCCAGCCAGACTAAAAGAAAGGTCTACAGACAAGATGTAATATATCTTTAAAATATTTCAGGCTAAAATGCCGCACAGGTCTTTAAAGTTAAAGTCTACAGACTCACAAAAAGGTCAAAACAATAGAATTGTCATAGTCTAAGATTAGAATGCTCAAATCTTATAAAAAATATTGCACTCGCTTAGAAAACTGAAGATCTTGTCCGGGGGTACATCCCGGAACAAAACCTTCAAGGAGTCTGCCGTGAAGTGTTTATATCTTGTGTCAATTAAATCGGGCACGACAGCACAATGTGCTTAACAGAATACTGGTCGTCACAGGCATAACACCATGGACGCTCCTCCTGTTTTTAGTAAATAAGAATGCGTAACATACGTGTGCCCGATGTGGAGCCCAGCAAGGACAGTCTCCTCACGGCAGCTGCCACAGCGGTAAGGTAGACTGTCGGCCACCTTAGGAAGAGCTTCATGCAGCTTGTTCGCTTCCTCTTTGTCCCACTCGGACTGCCACTCACGGGCTATGTACGCACTAATCACAGGTTTAAAATCACTATAAACAGTCTGTGCGTCAGGGACAGGGTCATTGCGGAAATCGTTGGCAGCAGAATCTACGATCCTGTTGCCTTTGATGCCCACATGCCGTGGGACACAAATAAAAATGTCATAATATTCCTTCATCAAGTCTGCGTAGAGCTCTCTAATCTGCACCAGCAGTGGATGATTTGTTCCTGCGCCCTGAAGGGCCTGCAGGACAGAAAGAGAGACAGAATCAGGAAGTTCCATTCCCTAGACCAATAAGCATGCTTGTGTGCCAGCAGAACCGCCTACAGTTCTGCACTAAATACAGATGAATGGTCTGGGAGGCGGTGCTTAAATAGGCGTCTAGGATGGCGAGAGGACACTACGGCCGCAGCCACTCTCCCATCCTCAGACTTTGACCCATCCGTATAGATACAACAATAGCCAGGAAAACTTGAAAGGAGTTCATTGAGGCTCTGTTGGTATATGGCTGGCGGGATAGAGTCCTTCTTGGGGGCGGTCAAGTCTAGCAAGATGTCAGGAAGATGGTGAGAGCCAGGGTGGAGTGATGTGTTGCAGAGCTTCCGAAACTCTGTCCAGGTCCACCGCCTGCAGATGATATCAGACACAGAAGGAAAGTGGACAGACAGCTCCAGATGGGTATCGTAATCTCTGCAAACGGCGGTTTAAAAACACAATCATAGGCAGGATTGTCTGGATGGGTCTTCAGCTTCAGAACGTAGCTGAGCATGAGGCGGATGCGGCGGAGCTTGAGAGCCCTGCCTCGGCATACAGACTAAGAACTGGAGACATGCTGAAGGCCCCCAGACATATCCGCAGACCTTGATGGTAAATAGTGTTCAGACGCTGTAGAACAGACTTGGAAGCCGAGCCATATACCACAGAACCGTAATCCAGTTTGGACCGAACAAGGGCCTGGTACAGTCGAAGTAAGACAGTGCGGTCTGCACCCAGTCAGTACGACCAACGACATGAACGTCGAGAGCCTTCTGACAAGAGGTTCTAAGATAATTAATATAGACTTGGAAGCCAAGCCATATACCACAGAACCGTAATCCAGTTTGGACCGAACAAGGGCCTGGTACAGTCGAAGTAAGACAGTGCGGTCTGCACCCAGTCAGTACGACCAACAACATGAACGTCGAGGGCCTTCTGACAAGAGGTTCTAAGGTAATTATTATGGTTGCGGAAGGTCAGTCTTTTGTCGAAGATGACCCAATGGACAATAAGGAAGCGAGGCCAGACGACCGACGCCTGTAACTGGAACTCGCTGCCTGCCAGTCTGCGAAATCTCTCAGTCGGAATCGCCATCAAGGTTAATGTCGGCGGCTATGTGCCACTTTGGTGCCAGTATTTTTTTGGTTCTGTGGTTTCCATATTACAGTATGATAGATCTTCATTCCCTGGGGGTCCCTGCCCACTACCAAGCCCAACAAGGGAAAGTGCATGTCGGCAGGTCTCCAGTCGACGCAAGATATAATTAGGGGGTTAAGGACCTGGGTTAGCACAGCTCCTTAAAAACTGGACCAGTGAAAAGACTGACGTCAGGTCCTAATCCTGGACAAAAATGGCACACCTCAGGGACGTGGAGGCCGGTGCCGAGTGGGCTCTAAAACAGCAAAGGTGGGCGTAAGTAAAAGTGTTTGTATAAAGAGATTTGCAGTATACATAAGTGTGTACGCACCATTACCATATTCTTGCTTTATGCAAGTCTCATCTTCCTCTGCCACATCAATCTCTATCTTCATGTCTGCTGTCACCAGCGGGTCACATGACTCCATTTTGTGTCCACAGTAGTGCTTAGAAGCCCTCAGTTCAGTTCAAATCAAGGTGCCTGTTTAACACAAAACACTAGTAGTAATACATCACACGGGACGGAAATGCAACATGTAATGAATATAAGATGTTAATGCAACCTAGTTTCATATGGGATGACGTCAGCCGCCATTGGCCCACGCACGGCAGTGTGACCAAGAAGACTGGACCAACACAATGTACAGGCAGCTGAGGTGTCAAAAGTTACACTACATGCATCACGTTTGCGAGACCACCTCGGAGCTTACTGGTCATCAGGGACAATCTGTTATTTTTGCTTCTTTTTTGTGTTTTGTTGCGAGTGTGTGGGAAATCTTGTAGTTTCATAACTAAAATTGTATGTGTCACTTGTGCACCCCTTGGACTGAGTCTTCCACTTGACCCATCCATATCCCAGTGTTCTAAGCCTACCAGTTGTCCTAAGCCTACCAGTTGTCCTAAGCCTACCAGTTGTCCTAAGCCTACCAGTTGCCCTAAGCCTACCAGTTGCCCTAAGCCTACCAGTTGCCCTAAGCCTACCAGTTGCTGGATTTCCTGCGGCCTTGTGTGCGGCTCCAGGGAAACAAGGATAATATGGTGAGCTTCAGCTTTCACCTAAAAAAATCTGTCCACTCTTATATATGTTTGTTACATTGCTGTATGATGTGAGAAGGTTATCACATATAACATTAAACCGTATAAGCGTAGATTGTTTTTTTCATACATTGTACACATCATTTCGTGTAAATTTGGAGAATATGGATTTTTGTTATGTGCGGTGCATGTTACGTGGTGGAGTTGTAGTCGTAGTATGATAAACACACCAGACGCACGCAAGTAAGGTTTTTTTTAAATAAACCTCATTCAGCTGCAATCCGTCACACGTGGCTTAAGGATGTAGACAATACTGGAGGAACAGTTCCAACAATATTTAAATTTAGTGATGCGATCTCCACACAATGCAATTCCAAATGCACAATCACTGATACAATGTCTCTTCTGCAATGTCCACACTCCCGACACAAAGTTTCTCCTACAAAGCGTCTCACACAAAGTACACCCTACACGGGCCACGTACCTACGCTAACTGTGTCTCTACGACTGACAAATGCAAGACAATGTACCCACATGCTCCCTAGCACGATGCTTTTATAGTAACATACTTTCCAGAAAAATCGCGGAAATTTGTATAACACAACCAATCGGAACAAAATACGCAACTAAAACTCCTAAATATCAATGAATAAACATTACACTGGAATGTTCTATAAACATCTGGCTGCTATTTATCAGCCCCTATCTTGGAAAAATACCGAAGTCACACAAAAATAGGCCTGACAGGTCACGACCTTGCACGCTTTATCCGGAAAGTGTGCGACAAGTGCACCGATACTGCTTGCTAAAACTACACGCGCGCAGTAAACAAATGAATACTTGAGCAGTATCTAGGCTCTTCGGGACTCAACTTCGTGCGGCAACAGATAATCAATACCGCACTATTCGTAAACGAAAGTGAAACTCACTGAAAAGGTACGTGATTCGTAATTATGATAGCTCAAATAAATATCGGATCGTTTCCTACGATTTATGCATGACCGCTCCCACAGAACAACACAACCACAATCATAACAGTGCAAAGTAATTCTGTGTGCCATGCAGAGATAGAACCATAGGCTCAAGCACAGGAGTAAAAACTTAAATCTTGAAGTTGAGATGATAAACAGATTACTGATATAGCTGTGCTAGTCATACATTTATACACAAGCTGGATCATGGTGGGTACATTTCATAGTTATGATGACTATGCACTGTATTGTGTTTCACTTAGATGAAAGAAGCAGTCTGTGATGTACATTTGTATAATTAAGTTGATCTAACAAAGGACTGAGCAAATTGTGTCAGGTTCTGACTGAAATGACTGCTAACGCTATTTCTTGTAGAAATCTTTAACTTCACCTGTAATTCAACACATAAAAGGTGGAAACTGGAATGCAGGCATGGGAATTGCCCAAGCAAAAATCCGCTGTAAGTAGGGGGGTCCGGGACCTTCAGCCTGATACAAAAGGCCTTGTTTCCAGGGGCTGAAAAATCAAACGACGGGGAGTGGGGTGGTAGGCACTAGACCTTGCTTCAAGGGACCGAAAAATCAAAAGACAGGAGGGGGGGGGGGGCGCTAGACCTTGCTTTGAGTGACCGAAAGATCAAACGACGAGGGGAGGGGGGGGGGGTGCGACACCTTGCTCCGTGTTCATTGAACACAGTGCGCATCTGCCCACCTAGGTTTACTGCGCAGCGCGCGCCACGCTCTGGCTGCGGGCCAAGGACAATTCACATGCCTGTCTTGTCTGCTTTGCTATGTGATGGCGGCAACGGAAATAGGATCCGGGAATTTTTCTTTTTTCCCCGAGGAATGTGAAATTATTTTCCGCAGAAAACCAGACAATTCCCATGCCTGGGAATGCGATGAAATTTGAACAGGACAATTGTGTTCCATTGATCAGCTACAAAGAATGTGGTTTGATTGTACATTGCTTAACGTCCCGACAGCAACAAGACTTTCTCAGGACGTGCCTGAACTGCTAGAGAAAAAAAAATTAAACAGAATATTGAATGTATGTCACCAGCCGGTCCAATATGTTAAATAAACCTACAAGGGGCCTAAATAAATCTAAGACCATTTAGCAACACACATCCAATTTCAAGAGCTACAGGCAGCGCAGACAGTAGGGAGAGTTTAAAAAAGGAAAATACAGGTGAATGGACCAAGGGTAGACAGAAACACATGCCCCAGAATTGAATAGAAGGGAAACCCACCCTGTGGGGCTGACCAGGGTGACCCCTAGGAACTAAAAAGCAGTTAACCCCACCCAAGTCCCCCAGGGCAGACCCGGGTGGGGGAGAATGTGGTTTGAGCTTTGTGCATTTGCTGAATTCAATTATAAGTGTTAGACGAGGAAAGGTGTAAATCTGATCATGACTGTCCGTAGAGTTTGTTTTGTTTTTTCACCCTGACAAAAAGCTATATTAACAGCTACAGGTACACTGGGTCGCACACATACTTGCACTCATTCTCTCATGTGGGATGTACACTCTTAGATAATCCACAATGTCATATTTATTTGAAGTCCAGATGCATAAACATACAGTATGTCTTTAACCTTCCTTGTACATCATTAGTGTTCTTTTCTCAATTTTATTTTGAAATATTTAACTGCAACTTGATAAGACACCTACTGATCTGAGACGATTTCTTGATGGTTCTTATTGAACTGCAACTTGATAAGACACATACTGATCTGAGAGGATTTCTTGATGGTTCTTATTGAACTGCAACTTGATAAGACACATACTGATCTGAGAGGATTTCTTGATGGTTCTTATTGAACTGCAACTTGATAAGACACATACTGATCTGAGAGGATTTCTTGATGGTTCTTATTGAACTGCAACTTGATAAGCCACATACTAATCTGACAGGATTTCTTGATGGTTCTTATTGAACTGCAACTTGATAAGACACATACTGATCTGACAGGATTTTTTTGATGGTTCTTATTGAACTGCAACTTGATAAGACACCTACTGATCTGAGAGGATTTCTTGATGCTTCTTATGGAGTGCATCTTGATAAGACACATACTGATCTGAGAGGATTTCTTGATGGTTCTTATTGAACTGCAACTTGATAAGACACCTACTGATCTGAGAGGATTTCTTCATGGTTCTTATTGAAGTTAGACAAAAAAGGCGGCACTGATGCAGATGTCAGAGCACGAATCGGTAAAGCCAGAGCAGCCTTTCTCCAGTTGAAAAAAGTGTGGAGTTCCAGAGAGCTGTCACAACACACCAAAGTCTGGATTTTCAACTCCAACGTAAAAGCAGTTCTCCTATATGGAGCAGAGACTTGGAGATTGACAAAAACCACAGTCAACAGAGTACAGATCTTTATAAACAGTTGCCTTAGAAAAATCTTGAAAATCCACTGGACAGAGAAGATCAGCAACGTCAGACTCTGGGAGAGAACAGAGCAGATAACAGCAGAGAATAAAATTGGGCGAAGAAGATGGGGATGGATCGGTCACAGTCTGAGAAAGCCAGCTTCCAGTATCACTAGGCAGGCATTGTCATGGAACCCCCAGGGAAAGAGGAAAAAAGGTAGGCTGAGAAACTCCTGGTGTCCAGACCTCCAAGCAGACATCAAGAGACTGGGAACCACCTGGAGTAAAATCAAAGGAGAAGCACAGGACAGGAGTCGCTGGAGGTCTCTCGTCGACGGCCTATACCCGAGTAGGGGTGACAGGCGTAAGTAAGTCTTATTGAAGTGCAACTTGATAAGACACATACTGATCTGAGAGGATTTCTTGATGGTTCTTATTGAACTGCAACTTGATAAGACACATACTGATCTGAGAGGATTTCTTGATGGTTCTTATTTGCTGCCGTAACTCATTCAGCCACAACGCACCACAGAAAGACATTGATCAAGCAGGAAAGTTTAAGGGTGGTGCCAGAATAGCTTGATGCCCATATCTGGCGCCACCCTTGAAATATCATGCTTGAGTTGTCTCTAGAATTGTAATACAGCCCTAATAGAGCGCAACTTAAAAATTGGTGGATTTTGGTCTTGGGGTAGAATGTGTTAAATAACTGGAAAAAAAATGGATTATATAAAACACAGATTTGATCATATCCCAAATCACATGCAAACATACTGTTACTATTGTTGGGGTCATACGTGAGCCTCCGCGTGTAGTTTACTATACAAACAATCACACATTACTTCACAGGTGTACGGGGAGCTGGGTGGCTCGGTGGTAAAAGCGTTTGCCTCCAGACCAAAAAATCCCGGGTTCGAATCCAGCTTGGGTCAAAATTTGCTCAGACCCTTTTTCATTGCCCCGTCTTTGAAATCACCCTCGTGGTGGACAAAAGACGTTAAGCCCTAAACATTTAACATTTTTCACAGGTGTACACACCCAACCATGATATACTTTACTGATCGCAAATAATGTATGATAAAATAATACTAATTCTTACCACACATGCATGCATGCAGATGCACATAAACTCCCAGCCCACAAGACAAGAATGATTCGAAATTGAACACAACCTGGTAAATCGTGAAATTCTTTAAGAAGGGGTGAAATATTCATTTTTCTCTAAAAGGTATTTTTTCGAAAAATACTTACCGATGACATGACTTTATGGAAGTGTCTACTACTTACTCAATTCTAGCCTAAGAACCCGTTGTGTTAACACACAACCCAGGAGGCACTACGAGGGGGGCCGAGAGTTGTCTCCCGTTACTGCCCATCCAGTTCCGAATCACAAGGTGACTAACCAGTCAGGATACTTAGCTCACCAGCGGCAAGCGGGGCAGGTGGGAGGGTCGTTTGAGTCAGGTCATCGGTAAGTATTTTTCGAAAAAATACCTTTTAGAGAAAAATGAATGTTTTTTCAAAAACATTACCGATGAAATGACTTTATGGAAGAATTGCGATAAGGAGGGTGCCTTGCCTCAGCGCCCCTTAGGGCAAAAAAAAGCCATCCTCCCTGCTGCAAACTCCCAACAACCCTAGTTAGGAGTATACCTATGGCGCCACACGGGAAAGACTGTTGCGCCGCAGTGATCACCCCCACCAGTGCGAGGTTGTCTAGCTGGCCTGCAAGATCCTGGAGGTAGAAGCGGGCGAAGGTAGATTCTGCCCGCCAGCCCACGGCAGCCACAATGTCTATGACAGCGCTGTTCCGTTCGAATGCGACGCTCATGACCATGGTGCGTACCTCGTGTGGACGTATCTTTAGCCTCTTTGCTCCCTACAGGGAGAGGTCCTGGTAGGCGGACCATATGACCCAGCGTAGCCAGGAAGATCGTCTGGGCTGTTATGTCAGTTCTGCCGGGCTAAAGGCAGAAGGAGGTGTGAGCGTCCTCTCTGGCTGGCTTTGGTGCGGATTAGGTATACGCGTAGGGCTCGCACAGGATCTTGTTGCCTGGTCTCCTGGGGGAAGTTCGTCTCTCTCAGCGGCCGCAAGGTGATCACCAGTGGCGCAGTCAAAGGAGACCTGGTCTTGGCAATGAAGGCAGGGTCCGTAAGCAGCTGTACGGAACTATCCGCTTGAAACTGCAAGCAGGCAGGGCACGCTGACAGCTAACTTGGGCCGCCATGGCAAGAGCCAAGAGGAAACATGTCTTACGAGTCACATCCGCAACCAGGCCAAGGCAGCGGTTCGAATCTGGCAGAGTTCAGCCAAGTCAGTACCCAGGGTAGTTCCCAGCGAGGAATGAGCGAACAGGGCACTGGACGCTGCCGGCCGAAGCGAGTCATAAGGTCGGCGATGTATTTACAGGCGCCGGGGTCCGGGCGGCCGAGATGCCGTTAGGTGTCAGCAATCATGGACAAGCACCCCCTGATAGTAATCGGGGCCCATCCTTGGTCTCCGAAGAGCCAGAGGAAGAAGTCCGCGAGCTGGGGGTTAGTGAGGTCGGTGTGGGCGAGGCAATGGTCGTCGCACCAGGAGCACAGTACTCGCCATTTTCCCGCGAAAGCGTCGTGTCGAGGGTTTGCGGGCTGTAGCAATAGCTTCCACTGCTGCACTCGAGAAGCCTGTAGGCGTTCTGGGCACGGGTGGCACAGCGGTAGTCGCGGGTGCATGAGCATCGTGCGGGGTGCGGGAAGCAGCAGTGGGGGGTCCATGGCGAGGCTGAGAAGGTCATTAGTCCAGGACCGGTTCCAAGAGAATGGGACAACCAGTAGGATGACCGCATTGTATCCCCGAAGCTTGAGGAGGACTTTGGGGATGAGGACTGTCGGGGGGTACACGTAGGCGATTAGTCCGTCCCACGGAATGGACAGTGCGTCGACTGCCCAGGCCAGAGTCTGGGATCGGGGAGACAATTGGGGAAGCTGGTGGTTCCATCTCATGGCAAACAGGTCGACCATTGGCGTCCCCCCTTGCACGCAGATCATCCGACAGATGTCCTGGCGTAGGGTTCACTCTGTGTGTAGCAATTGGCTGCGTCGGGAGAGAGTCGACCAAGACATTCAGCTGGCTGGGAATGTGTCGAGCACGGAGGGAAATGTTGTGGTCCTTGCACCAGCGCATCAGACGGTAGAGGAGCAATCAAAGGTCGGATGAGCGCGTCCTCAGAAAGAAAAAATCCGACCACATCACTCCCCTGCTCAAGCTCCTTCACTGGCTCCCCCATCCCCCAACGCAAGCAATACAAGATTTTGTCTCTCTGCTACAAATCCCTATCTCTCAAACGAGGCGGGCAGCATTGTTCTGGACGCGCTGGAGAGTGAGAGTGGTAAAGTGAGGAAAGGAGAGAGTTGCAGTAGTCGATGCGAGATAAGATGAGAGAGACAATGAGTTTGGTGGCAGCTTCGGTAGTGAGGTATTTTCTGATCCGACTGATGCAGCGGAGGTGGAAATAACATGCCTGGGCCGTGGCGGAGACGAAGCTGGTCACGGAAAGAGATGAATCGAGGATAACACCGAGGTTCTTGACCGAGTCAGAGAGGGAGATGGGGGTGCTGTCGAGTTGAAGGTGGAGAGAGGGAGGGAGCTGGGAAAGTTTCTGGCGAGTGCCTACCAGCATGGCTTCCGTTTTGTCGTCGTTCAGTTTGAGCTTGTTTGCTGTCATCCAGTTTTTCACGTCTTCGTAGCAGTCAGCCGTGCGAGTCAGTAGTGAATGAGTGTTGTCGAGTTTGTCTTTGTCTCGTAGTTATGAGTCGTCAGCGTAGAGGTGGTGGTGTATGTGGTGAGACTGGATGATGTTGGACAGAGGAGAGGTGTAGAGTGTGAAAAGGACCGGGCCCAGGACGGACCCCTGTGGAACGCCGCAGGAGAGCCTGACTGGGTTGGAGGAGACGCCGATGATGGTGACGGACTGCTGTCTGTCGGAGAGGTAGGAGAGAAACCAGAGTGAGCAGAGGAAGTGATGCCAAAGGAGTGGTGAAGGCGGTGGAGGAGGATAGAGTGGTCTATGGTGTCGAAGGCGGCAGAGAGATCGAGTAGCGTAAGAAGGGAGATGTTGCCCGAGTCGGTGGAGAGAAGCAGGTCGTTTAGGATATGTAGAAGGGCTGTTTCAGTGCTGTAATGTTTGCGATAGGCAGACTGGAAAGGACTGAGGAGGTTGTTGTCGGCGAGGTGGAGGTTGAGCTGGTCGAGGACAACCTTCTCAAGAAGCTTGGACAGGAAAGAGAGATTGGAGACTGGGTGGTAGTTCTTGAGTTCGTTTGGGTCGAGGTTGTGTTTTTTGAGGAGAGGATGGACAATGGCGGACTTGAAGATATCGGGGACGGAGCCATTCTCTAGAGATGTGTTGATGATGTCGGTGATGAAGGGCAAAAGTTTTGGAAGGCCGTCCCGGTAGAGAGAAGCTGGGACTGGGTCTAGTTCGCAGGTTTTAAAAGGCATGGACTTTATGGTCTTGAGGACTTCACCCTGAGAGACGGAGCGGAAGGAAGAGAGGGGAGTGCTGGAAAAGGGGGGATCAGGAAGGCAAGGCGGAGAAAGCAGAATGTCGAGTGTGTTGCGCAGAGTTTGGATTTTGTCGGAGAAATAGGTGGAAAAAGTGGACGGGAGTTCTTCTTTGCTGTGTGTGTTGAGAAGAGGAGAGTCTTTAGAAGTGTCTAGGAGTGTGTTCATGGTAGCGTAGAGGGTTTTGGATGAAGTGGATTCCAGGATTTTGTTTTGAAGATGTTTACGTTTGGAGTCGGAGATCATTCTGCAGACTTTGGATCTGGTGGTTTGGAAGATCTGTCTGTGAACGGTGAGGTCAGATGAGTGCCAGCGGCATTCCACTTGTCGGCGCTCGCGCTTGGCCTCAGCTATGTCGTCAGCGAGCCAGGGGGAGGGGAGTCGGTTGGGTATGGAGCAGGTGGTGACCCATGGCTGAGACCGAACGCAGCGCCCTAACTGGTAACTACTCCGTCGCAGGTGCACCCGAGATACTTCCTGGAGGCTGAGCGTATGGATCTGGAGATAACTTTGGAAGGTCCAGACTGATCGCGTAGTCCCCAAGCTGTACGGAGGGGATGGAGTCCGCAGGGCGAGAACCATGGCCTAGCGGGCGGCCTGAAACGAAGTGGAGGTGTCTTGCGAGGCCAACGGTCCCAGATGTCCCCATCGGTCTGCCTGGTCGCACCGAAGAGGGGAGGCCAACCAGGGGAGCACGGCGCAGCCGAGTCCTCAGCACGGGGGGCATTCCGCGGCAGGCCAGTAACACGGCATCCCGACGGCACAAGTAGCTGGAAGCGGCAACCATGGCGTTGACCGACGCGAGATACGCTGCCTGGACGGCCACCTCCGCGAGCTAATAGGATTCCGAGGCGGGGAGTCAAGTAGGGGAGCCGGGTGTCCACGAAGCAGCGGACGAAGGCTTGGGTCAGGAGCTCCCGAAATCCCCCCGCAGGCTAGAGCGTTACGGATGAGCGAGGCAATCTAGTCCAACCGCAGGGCTGGGTGCAGATCCACAGCAGGCAGAGGGCAGACGAGCGCCTGGGAGGATCCCGAGTACCAGCCTGCGAAGGCAAAGTCGAGTCCGGCTGGACACCTACGGACGGCGAAGCAATCAGAGTCCCGGAACCCGACAGGAGGAGCACTGAGCAGTCATGGCACAGGTCACGAAGCCGAGAGACTGCGGCAGGGATCTGAACTCCTCACCTGTCGTCCAGCGTCCACCAGTGGAGATCCTCCTCTTGAGAGGTGGGAGATGGCGGGCAGTCAAACGCGGAAAGCGTGGTGGCAAAGAGAAGAGCACTTCGTCCAGGGCAAGCCCGGTGTCCATACGCGACGAAGAGGTCGGCTGGCGGGAACCGCGGAGTCGGAAGAGGGAGAGCGAGCGTCTGGTAGAGCTGGAGTGGCGTGAGGGCTCTGAACTGTCCGGAGTTTTAGGACGGGTGGGTAAGGTCTCTCCGAACCGGGCTCGATGAGGAGGGCTCTTAGTCAGCGAAGTGACTCCCCGTAAGAGTCAGCGGGCGTTTGGAGACGAGGACTGACAGAGGACAAGGGACGGCGCGTGGCGCGTCTCTCCAAGCCGGGCTCTCTGCCGACAAGCGGCTTTGTTCAGGCAGGCTCCCTCCAGGAAGCGATCATGTTGATAGTAGTCCTGCCGTGAGCGTGAGGCTACTGCCCCAAGTCGTCGGACGCGTGGGTAAAGGTCTCTCCGAACCGGGTTCAATGAGGCGGGCTCTCTGCCGACGATGTGACTCCCCATAAGAGTCAGCGGGCTTTCCTGGAGACGAGCAGGGACTGACAGTGGACATGGGATGGCGCGTGGCTGGCGAATCGCCCAAAAACATGCCGCTCCTGCCATGACACCTGCCCCTCAATATTAACGTACTCCTTGATCTCGTCCTGCAAGCCACGGGCATCTTCTCCTGACCTATTGGCAGAATGTCTTTGAATAGCATCCAGCTGCTGTCTGTTCTGCCCCAATCCCCTAACGTAACCTCCCTCCTCACAGGATTTTCACGATCAACCAGGTTGGGTGTGTTGAAGTTCTGGTCATTACTCGTCATCAGAAAGTTGTGTAAGGCAAGTGCAGCCAGTGTCACACGTGTTGCCTTCTCAGGCTGCAGGTGCATATACGTACGAAACACACCAAATCTTGCAGCCAAAATTCCAAAAGCGTTCTCTGAAATCCGGCGGGCTCTAGATAGGCAGTAGTCAAATATTCTCTGTTTTCTCCTTTCATCCTCTAAGCTCTCATTATGAAGATCACTAACTGTCCTGAATGGGTAGGGCTTCATTAAGTATGTCTTTAAAGGGAAGGCATCATCTCCAACAATGAAGTGAGGGACAGCTTTTTCTCTTCCTGGCAAAGGCTTCAGTGGTGGAATATTGAGGCTATTTTCCTCAATTGCCGACTTCAAAGAAGAAGCACGGAAGACTCCTGCATCACCAGCACGACCATTTCTGCCCACATCTACAAACAAGAACCGGTAACGTGCATCCACTAAGGCCAGGAGAATGATGCTATGATACTTCAAATAATTGACGTAGTCTGATCCACCAGGGGACTTGATCTCAACGTGTTTGCCATCCATCGCATCAATGCAGTTTGAAAGGTTCCATCGATGTTCAAAGTCCTCAGCAATCTGCCCCCACTCCTCAGGAGTACTTGGCACCTGCACAGAATAGTAAAGATATAAAATGAAAACTGGTTCAATAAGAGAATACACACATTCAATGATTCATGAATTCAAATAGTGCTTTGAAGTAACATAGACATTCTGAGGTCTGTTTATAATCACTGATCATAATCCTTTTTTTTTTTGTTGTTGTTGTTACAGACAAAAAGAAATGGACAACAGAGCCAAAGCCAGCAGAGCCAAAGGCAGCAGAGCCAGAGCCAGCAGAGCCAAAGCCAGCAGCAAGAGTGGGGCGACAGCCAGGAAACTGAAATGGAGCCAGAAGGGGACCTGGAACTGTTATTGCTAATGCACCAGGTCAAATTCAAACAGTTGCTCTACTGGACCATCAAGATTGAATCAACAAACACACGAAGGGACAAAGTTTAATACAGCGGCCCGCCATCACTCATCTTCACTTCGCCAGAGTGATGATGCAATCAGGATGACGCCACCGCTAACGGCCCCACGCGCGGCCACGCCTCAATGCACACAACCCCCAACCTCAGTCTCACCGTCTTGAGGGGATCGGAACACTGATTTAACGAAGCAGAGAGCGCCTCTTAAAGAAGAGGAGATAGCTCATATCAGTGCCGGGAGAACAGCAAACCAGCCAGCTCACTTTCTAGCAAACACTCACGGAAGACGGACGTGTCATGACAGATGTCTACTCTAAGCATCCAGCTGAACCCACATCAACAGACAACTACCTCTCACCCCCACGTCTATACAGCTGACAGAGACTCCATAGCATACCACTAAAATGGACCGGCCGACCAAGAAGATAGACTCCACCTGCAACCAAGGTTACAAGACGCTATCTCACACGGACAGCGGGCGACCAGCCCGACGACAGCCGACCAATGAGGTTCGACCACACGTCATCGGCACTCGCGCTGCACTAAGCCGCTCCCTCACACCCGACAAAGCCTCATTCAAAGCGAGACGACGAAGGAAACAACAGCTGTCAGCCCTAACTCCGCCAGAAACGACCAAGACCCAAGAGTATTATGTCAACGGAGAAAGCAAGAAGAAAATCATCGAATTTTTTCCACACCTGAAACAGGGTGGTTGAGACTTATTCCCCACACCTGACAAAGGGTGGATGGAACCAAGAAAACCACAAGCAAGAACGAACTCATCGACCATCCTCCCACACGTGAAATAGGGTGGTTGAGACTCACTCCCCACACCTAAAATAGAGTGGGTGAAACTCTTTCCCCACACCTGAGAGAGGGTGGATGGAATGAAAACAACCAAGTAACTCATCCCCCACGCCCGATAAAAGGCTGGAAATCCAGGCGGAAAAATAAAAAGCCACACGACCGACAAGATAGAACAAGCGACAAACTACACTGCGATCCTATTGTCTGCTGATTTAACAGGACACGTGTGAGCCAGCTACTCAACCGAGGCCAACAATCGGCCCAGCAGCCCCCCATGGCAAAACCCTAAACTGAAGTGACATCTGTCATGAATTGCTAAACGCTATGACGTCATACTGTTTGCGGAAAGAATTACCTCCCGCCAACGAGTAAGGCAAGCCACCATGTGTACAACACAGACTAAGAATAGAGGAAACGGACACTGCCTACTTCGCATCGACCACAAAACAATGCAGCACCAACTTTAATCTACAACAACAGGCAACACTGGTCACAAAGAACTCGTTTTAAAGCGCACAAAAGTGAAAGGAGGACTGAAACACTCGCAACAAGCGAGGCCAACTTTTCTGTGAAGCACTCGAAGAAATGAAGGCCCTTCTACGACAAAACCCGGCACCTACCACCAAAACGATATACAATTTAGGCGGCCCAACAAGCCAACGGCAACAACAGCGATCAACGAAACGACAGCCACACCAAAACAGTCGCAACAGCTACGACATTAAGCTGATTTTAAAGCATCAACTGTGAAATATGCACCACGGCAACACTGCGTACCATCTCTCTTGGCTTGACTTCGCGAACGAAGATTCTATAGGGCTTGCCCACGTCGTCTGCAGGCATTTTCGTGGCTGCAGAGGCCAATCCGGGACAGGCAGGTTTGACCGCAGTGGCTGCAGGGGAAGGTCTGGTCAGGGTTCTGAGTTATGACAACTCTGTTTTTTCTTCTGAGCCGCTTGTCCTTAAGGTTAGCTCTGCGAGAGTCCTCAAAGGAGACGGCTGCCTTGTGAATGGTGGAGCGCCAGGTGTCACGGTCCGCAGCAAGCGAAGACCACTGGCGGTGGTCGATTTGGCAGGCACTAAGTGACTTCTTGAGACCGTCTTTGTATCTCTTCTTTGGTGCCCCTCTGTCTCGGTGTCCAGTGGCGAGCTCGCCGAACAGAGTGATCTTGGGTAGGCGATGATCCTCCATCCTGGAGACGTGCCCCGCCCAGCGAAGCTGTGTCCGCAGCAGCAAAGCCTCGATGCTCACAGTTTCCGCCTGTTCAAGGACCTCGACGTTGGTGACATAGTCACTCCAGTGAATGCTGAGGATGGTACGCAGGCAGCGCTGGTGAAAGCGTTCGAGGAGTCGTAGTTGGCTGCGGTAGAGGGCCCAGGACTCGGAACCGTACAGCAGGGTGGTGAGGACGACAGCTCTGTACACGCTGATCTAGGTGCCTTTTTTCAGCTGTTGATTGTGCCACACCCGCTTGAATAGTCGCCCGAAAGCACTGTTCACTTTTGCCAGCCTGTTGTCCAGCTCCTTGTCCAGCTTGGCGTCTGACATGATGATGCAGCCAAGGTAGGTAAACTGGTGTACAGACTTCAGTTCGGACTCGCCGATGGTGATGTGGGGAGGGCGATGCTCTTCTTTGGGTGCCGGCTGATGAAGGACCTCTGTCTTTTTCAGACTGACCTCAAGTCCAAAGAGCTGGGCGGCATCTGCGAAGCAGGACGTAATGCGCTGCAAGGCTCTCTCTGTGTGTGCAACGAGGGCAGCGTCATCAGCAAAGAGCAGCTCACTAATCAGTTGGTCTAGGGTTTTCGTGTGGGCCTGCAGTCGTCTGAGGTTGAACAGGCTGCCATCGAGACGATACCTGATGTACACTGCGTCGTCATCGTCGAGGTCCACTGTGGCCTGCTTCAACATCATGATGAAAAAGATGGTGAAGAGGGTCGGTGCCAGCACGCAGCCTTGCTTCACGCCGTTGCGAATGGGGAATGGTTCTGAGAGGTCACTGTTTAGTCTGGCCTGGCCTTGCTGGTCCTCGTGGAGCTGGACGATCATGTTGAGGAACTTTGGGGGACAACCTAGTCGCTCCAGGATCTGCCACATACCTTGCCTGCTCACAGTGTCAAACGCTTTTGTTAGGTCGACAAACAGCCCTTTGTTCTGCTCGTGGCACTTCTCCTGAAGCTGTCTCAGCACAAAGACCATGTCGGTGGTACTCCTGTTGGCTCTGAAGCCACACTGGCCCTCTGGGAGGTGGTCTTCAGCGATGGCAGGTACCAGCCGATTCAGGAGCAACCTTGCGAGAATTTTCCCGGCAATGGACAGCAGGGTAATTCCACGATAATTAGAGCAGGCAGACTTCTCTCCTTTGTTCTTGTACAGGGTGATGATGACTGCATCACGGAGATCCTTTGGTAGTGTTCCTTTTTCCCAGCAGCAGAGAAAGAGGTCGTGGAGCTTGTTGTGCAGTGCTGGGCCTCCATGTTTCCAGATCTCTGGCGGGATTCCGTCAATGCCTGCTGCTTTAATAATAATAATAATTACGGTATTTATAATGCGCTTATCTTATAATAATTATAACTCTAAGCGCGCACTCACAACTCGCACACGCATGCGCACGCTTTAGACAATGACTCACGTAACACAAATAGTGAAGATACATTAGGACGGTCAGCTTGGGCTGGGGAGTGTGGTGATATAGTGCTAGAACTGTTGAAAGAGATGAGTTTTGAGGGCAGACTGGAAGGAGGAGAGCGAGTGTTTCTGACGGAGAGAGAGTGGGAGAGTGTTCCAGGTGGTTGGACCGTATACTGAGAAAGAGCGGGGGCCGAAAGTGCCGAGTTTGGTGCGGGGGATGAGGAGGCGGAGAGGGTCAGAGGCGGAGCGGAGGGAGCGGGGAGGAGTGTAGGGGTGAAGTAAGTTGGAGAGATACGCAGGAGCGTAGTTGTTCAGGGATTTGTAGCAGAGAGACAGAATCTTGTATTGGATGCGTTGGGGGATGGGGAGCCAGTGAAGGAGCTTGAGCAGGGGAGTGATGTGGTCGGATTTTTTCTTTCTGAGGACGAGGCGGGCAGCATTGTTCTGGACGCGCTGGAGAGTGAGAGTGGTGGAGTGAGGAAGGCCAGAAAGGAGAGAGTTGCAGTAGTCGATGCGAGATAAGATGAGAGAGACAGCGAGTTTGGTGGCAGCTTCGGTAGTGAGGTATTTTCTGATCTGACTGATGCGGCGGAGGTGGAAATAACATGCCTGGGCCGTGGCGGAGACGAAGCTGGTCATGGAAAGAGAGGAATCGAGGATAACGCCAAGGTTCTTGACCGAGTCAGAGAGGGAGATGGGGGTGCTGTCGAGTTGAAGGTGGAGAGAGGGAGAGAGCTGGGAAAGTTTCTGGCGAGTGCCTACCAGCATGGCTTCCGTTTTGTCGTCGTTCAGTTTGAGCTTGTTTGCTGTCATCCAGTTTTTCACGTCCTCATAGCAGTCAGCCGTGCGAGTCAGTAGTGTCTGAGTGTTGTCGAGTTTGTCTTTGTCTAGTAGTTGTGAGTCGTCAGCGTAGAGGTGGTGGTGTATGTGGTGAGACTGGATGATGTTGGACAGTGGGGAGATGTAGAGTGTAAAAAGGACCGGGCCCAGGACGGACCCCTGAGGAACGCCGCAGGAGAGCCTGACTGGGTTGGAGGAGACGCCGTTGATGGTGACGGACTGCTGTCTGTCGGAGAGGTAGGAGAGAAACCAGGAGTGAGCAGAATCAGTGATGCCAAAGGAGTGGTGGAGGCGGTGGAGGAGGATAGAGTGGTCTATGGTGTCGAAGGCGGCAGAGAGATCGAGTAGCGTAAGAAGGGAGATGTTGCCCGAGTCAGTGGAGAGAAGCAGGTCGTTTAGGATATGTAGAAGGGCAGTTTCAGTGCTGTGATGTTTGCGATAGGCAGACTGGAAGGGACTGAGGAGGTTGTTGTCGGCGAGGTGGAGGTTGAGTTGGTTGAGGACGACCTTCTCAAGAAGCTTGGACAGGAAAGAGAGATTGGAGACTGGGCGGTAGTTCTTGAGTTCGTTTGGGTCGAGGTTGTGTTTTTTGAGGAGAGGACGGACGATGGCGGACTTGAAGATATCGGGGACGGAGCCATTTTCTAGAGATGTGTTGATGATGTCCGTAATGAAGGGCAAAAGTTTTGGGAGGCCGTCCTGGTACAGGGAAGCTGGGAGGGGGTCTAGTTCGCAGGTTTTGAAAGGCATGGACTTTATGGTCTTGAGGACTTCATCCTGAGAGACGGGGCGGAAGGACGAGAGGGGAGTGCCGGAAAAGGGGGTGTCAGGGAGGCAAGGCGAAGAAGGCAGAGTGTCGAGTGTGTTGCGCAGAGTTTGGATTTTGTCGGAGAAATAGGAGGAAAAGGCGGACGGAAGTTCTTCTTTGCTGTGTGTGTTGGGAAGGGGAGAGTCTTTAGAAGTGCCTAGGAGTGTGTTCATGGTAGCGTAGAGGGTTTTGGAAGAAGTGGATTCCAGGATTTTGTTTTGAAGGTGTTTGCGTTTGGAGTCGGAGATCATTCTGCAGACTTTGGATCTGGTGGTTTGGAAGATCTCTCTGTGAACGGTGAGGTCGGATGAGCGCCAGCGGCGTTCCGCTTGTCGACGCTCGCGCTTGGCCTCGGCTATGTCGTCAGTGAGCCAGGGGGAGGGGAGTCGGTTGGGTATGGAGCAGGTGGTGACTGGGGCATGGGTGTCTAGAAGTTTTCGAAGGGAGGAATCGAAATGGGATGCAAGATCGGGAGAGGAGGCGGGGTCCAAGAGAAGGTCGACAGCTTCGTCGAAAAAGTTCTCTCGGTTGACAGATTTTAGTTTGCGACGAGAGACAAAGAGCTTGGGCTTTTTCGGGGGAGGTAGGTTGAGGGCGACGAGAATAGCGAGGTGGTCGGAGGGAAGCACAGAGGAGGTGTCAAAGTCGAGGAAGAGTTGATCGGAGGTGCGGGTGATCATCCAGTCGAGGGTGTGGCCGAGTCGGTGGGTGGGTTTAGTGATGTGCTGTGTAAGATTGTGGTTAGAAAGTGACGTGCAAAGGCGTTTTGTGTCGGGGTGGTCGGGTTTGTCGAAGTGGAAGTTAAAATCACCAAGAAGGATGTGTTTTCCGGGTCGTGTGCTGTAGTGGTCGAGGAGGAGATCAAACTCGGTGAGGAACATGGAGTTTGTGAGTTTGTTTTGAGAGCTTGGAGGGGGGCGATAGATACATGAGAAGATGAGGGACTGGCCAGGGAGTGTTGCTACGGCCTCGACAGATTCAAAGGAGGGATGAGCAAAAGGGAGAGACTGAGAGAAGGTGAGGTGAGTTGAGAGACAGTCCCTGTAGATGATGGCAATGCCACCCCCTCTGGAAGCACGCGGGAAGGAGGCCAGGCGGTAGCCACTCGGAGTGACGCTGGCGATGATGGGTTCATCGCCAGCTGAGCGGAGCCACGTTTCGGTGATCACGACAACATCTAGGTCATTGTCTAGGATGAAATCTGAAATCACGTCGGCTTTGCCATCTTTGCAGACAGACTGTGCATTGAATAGACACAGTTTTAGGTTGGATGAGCCAGAAGAGGAAGATGGAGAAGAAACGGACGAAGAAGAGGACAAAGGAAGAGGAGGGTGGGGAGGGGGGAAAGAGGATGGAGGGGGGAAGGAGGGAGGAGGGGGAGAGGGGGGAGGAGGAAAAGACGGGGAAGGAGAACCGGCCAAGAGAGAGGATGCGAGAGGAGGGTGAGGGGAAGAGGGGGGAGGAGGAGGAAGGGGAGTAAGAAAAGCTGAGGTAGAGGGAGGGGGAGGGCGAAGGGGAGGAGAAAGGGGCGAGAGGGGACGAGGAGGAAAAAGCAGGCGAAGGAGAAGGGGGTGAGGGGAGGAAGGGAGAGGAGGGCGGGGGAGGGGGCGGCCGAGGAAAGCAGGGAGCAGTAGATGAGCAAGAGAGGAAAGGAAATGGGAGAAGAAGGAAGGGAGGTGGAGAAATCGAGGAGGCAGGGGGAGGCGGAAGGGGTGGGAGGGCATAGGAAAAGGGGAAGAAGTGTGTGGTTGTGTTTGTGGTGGTGAGTCCCGCCTTTTGCTAATTCCGCCTCTGTGGCCTCTCTTTCGCGATCGGATGCCGCGTAAGGCATCTGAAACACTGTCAGCGACACCGGCCGGGCAGTAGGTGGCGTGGCGACGTAGAGATAGCAGTTGTTGGCGTGTGTATTTGATGAGCATGAATGTTTGTGAGGACAAGAAAGAGGAAGGCGAGAAGAGGGTTCAGTAGGGTGTGTGTGTTTGTGTGTAAGTTGTGTGTGTGTGTGTGTGTGTGTGTGTGTGTGTGTGTGTGCGTGCGTGCGTGCGTGCGTGCGTGCGTGCGTGCGTGCGCGCGCGCGCGTGTGTGTGTGTGTGTGTGTGTGTGCCGGTGTATGTGTGAGCGGTGTGGTAGGGGAGCGACCTGATTTCCGGTCGGTCAGCGGCGAGATCGGGCAATGGCGCCGAAAGTGGGGAGGGCGAGATGTCGACGAGAGAGCACACGTAAACCTATAGAACGGTGGGAACACGAACGAAACTACAACAACCAAGCAGCAGATGCAACAACGGGTGGCAAACAGACTCACACAGTAAACATATCACACACTAGCACGCAGCACATGAAAAACAGGGCGCGGAAAGGCCCGGCGAAACCCACGCTGCGGAAGAAACAAAATGGCGACGTAAACAAAAATTCAAATGACAGACACAATTCAATACGATACCACTCAAACAGCAACCAGATCAGACGAAACACAAGCATAATCCTCATCAGCGCACTCTTATACGATACTCAGCAGACTTTCAGCACACGAAACACAGTACATCCAACGAAAAACCACTAAACACTGGGAGCGAAAACACGAGGTAGGTCGCACAAAGACAAGATGGCGCTGCCACTCTTGAGCTGGTGGATGGCTGTGAGGGTCTCTTCGGCGGTGGGCGGTTCGTCCAATTCAACCTTTAGTGGAAGGTGTGGGATTTGGAGGATGACTGTTTCTTGAACAGTGCGCTCAGCGCCGAAGAGGTCCTGAAAGTATTCCAACCAGCGGTTCAAGATGGAGGTATTATCTGTGAGAAGTGCCTGTCCATCAGGGCTTCGCAGGGGACTTTGTACCAGGTGCCTAGGGCCATACACTGCTTTCAGCGCTTCATAGAAGCCCCTGTAGTCACCGTTGTCAGCGCAGAGCTGGGTCCTCTGTGCGAGTCTGGACCACCACTCGTTCTGGAGCTCTCTAAGCTTGAGCTGGAGACTGCTGCAGATGAGGCGGAAGGCAGACTTCTTCACAGGGCAGGAAGGCTGGGCTAGGTGGGCCTGGTGGGCGGCTCTTTTTTTTTGCTAGAAGTTCCTGGATCTCTACGTCGTTTTCGTCAAACCAGTCTTTTTTCCTCTTTCTAGCAAAGCCCAAGACTTCCACAGAGGATTTTACAATAGCAGTTTTCAGTTGTTCCCAGAGTGTTTTAGGGGAGGAGTCTGCTGGATCAACTGTGTCTTTGAGCATGTGCTGTAAATCGGCCTGAAGGGCAGCTTTCTTGTCGTCACGCTGAAGGCTGGCAACATCAAGCTTTTTCTTGGGGGGGGGGGGGGGGGGGGGGGCCTTTCTTGGGTTTCAGCTTGAGGCGGAGCCTGAGTTTGCAGCGAACAAGGCGGTGGTCAGTGTGGCACTCTGCGCTGGGCATCACTGGTGAGGAGGACGTCACTGTGGTCCCTCTGACGCACTAGGACATAGTCGATAAGGTGCCAGTGCTTGGAGCGAGGATGGTCTTTCCAGGTGGTCTTTCGACTGTCCTTTTGCTGGAAAGTAGTGTTGGTGATGACAAGTTGCTGCTCTGCACAGAGCTCCAACAGTAGGCGACCATTGTCATTGCAGTTCCCAACGCCATGCTTGCCGAGGACTCCTTTCCAGGCTTCAGAGTCTTGGCCCACTCTGGCGTTGAAGTCGCCAAGGATGATGACTTTGTCGTCTGCAGGGGTGCTCTGCAGGAGGCTGCGCAGGTCAGAGTAGAACTTGTCTTTTTCTGCAGGTTCTGCCAGGAGGGTTGGGGAGTACACACTGAGAAGGGTGACGCATTGCTGGTGTCTCAGTGGGAGGCGCATGGACATGATGCGGTCGGAGTGACCCATTGGTAGGTTTTCCAACTTAGTCGCAATGGGGGTCTTCACCATGAAGCCCACGCCTGAGAGCCGTCTTTCTGATACAGGCCTGCCTGACCAGTAGAGGGTGTAGCCAGCGCCAAGTTCTTGGAGGCTGCCTTCCTCCGGAAGGCGTACTTCGCTGAGCGCGGCGATGTCGATGTTTAACCTCCGCAATTCATGGGCAATGAGGGCGGAGCGACATTCAGGGCGTCTGCTGTCTGCTGTGTCGAGCAAGGTTCGGATGTTCCAGCATGCTACGTTGAGTCCGGTCGTGGTCGTCATGAGAGTGGATCCATTGTTTTTTCTTGTTTTCTGACCGCATGAGAAGATGCCCGTTGACCGCAGCTAGCCAACTGGGGTTACGAGGGGATGAGCTTTGGTTAGGCCACCTTTTCTAGGCCCCTCTCCGTGTGGAGCAAGCAGTGCTGTCCCTAGAGAAGGCTGCTTGGTCGTTCAGGGTGTGCCGAGTGACGTTGTCATCCCCAGGTCAACATCAGGTGACCAATATCCTGAACCGCCTGCATGCAGGTTTGAGACTGCGGCTTCCAGTGACATCTTTCACCTGCCGTTTTGCCCCTTGCCCATCGCTACAGGACTTGGAAAGTTCAGTGTCATAGTCCGTGGGCGTTTCCTAAAGCCTGCGCGGTGGAGCTTTTTGGTGGAGTGCAGTGTGCGCAGTACTGGCCCCACCCTTTAAACCCTTGGTTCGTTTGCCATGGCCTAGCAAGCTGGGACGGTGGCATCGAGGTCCTCGGGTCGTAGGTTTTATATCAAGACTGTCCTTGTCTTAGTCTCTGGCTCAAAAGCCTTCCCCGGAGACACGGGGGCTTTGATGTCAGGGGTTTCCTCCCTTAGCCTTTCCGCAGCCAAGCGGCCAGGCCTGCAAGGCAGCAGGGGACTCGTGGGGGCCGGGGTCGTCTATGTCCCGTGCAGATGTGAACATCTGCCCACTGCGTACCATCTACACAGAGGGCAATACTACGGACACCAGTATGTTGTATGTAAGGCAACACAGCCACACAAACAACCGGCATCGTCTACAAACACGAATACACTGAGAATCAACAACGACAACGACGCTAAGTCTGGGAGTGATCCGTCAAAACGAACGGATTAATAAACAAAGAATATGACTCCCACGTCCATACACGCAGACGCCCAATGCTTCCTTGTGTCTTATTGCGGCTAAGCCCCGCTGAGCAGGAAATGACCTTGGACCTGACAGGCACAAGCGCCGAGAGAACAGAAGACGCGGCGATACAATCGTATCCCGACCAAGGAGTACAAAATGTCCGGCCACTGCAATCCATCCTCTCGATGAAACCCGCAAATGGTACCTACTGTTTGATACTGTGCATCTTCTGAAGTGCATCAGAAACAATTGGATATCAGGTAAGAATTTTTTTTAATTATTTTTTTTTTATTTTTTGCTTAAGAATCCTTATATATAGATAATTTACTGGCATGTTTGATGAAACATTTCAATTTTAGAGATTGATTTTTTTAATTTAATATTTCATTTAAATTGTGTTTTTGTATACATGTGTGACGTGGCTGTATAATTTATTAATTATTAATATTCATTGAACATTACAAAAACAAAAGATCTATTTAATATAAATGGAATCTAAATATTGGAGAAAAGATTAAATGAATAATTTATAAGAACAAAATGAAGTCATTATATTAAATGTTGTGTGCATATTGTTTATTTCAGAAAAATGCCAGAGATTGACCTTTGGTGATGAACAACCCACTGGATCTTTTCAAGATGTGAAGAAGCTGTATGAATCAGAGAAAAACAGCATCTTGAAGACGACACCACTCACACGAGATTCAGTTCAACCTTCAAAGCTGCAGCTACAGAATGTCAAACACGTTCTAAAAGTATTCAATGAGAAAGTGGTTGCAGCACTGAGAATCCAAGGGTCCCAAGATACAGCAGATTTCATTCAAAGTGTGCTGAATTGGTGGAATCATGTAAACGTGTCATCCAAAGGCCAAGACGCCCGACTCAAGGATCCCCACCGGGCAGTGCAAGTGTCATCATCTACAACCCTGGACACATATGCTGAACAGTTTGAAGCTGCAAATTCTGGCCATGGAGCTTCTCGTGTTGAATGCTTGACCCACGACACCAAGAAGGCGCTGGTCCAAACAATGCGAGGTCTAGCTGCTTTGTGTAGGCATCTCCTGGATACAGCTGGATTTTCGTATGTGTTGCTGCGGGAAATCCAAAGTGACCGGATTGAAGGGGAATTTGGCGTGTACAGACAGTCAACAGGAGGCAACGCGTTCATGACCGTTGGAGATGTGTCAGGTGCTGCAAAGAAACGCCTAGCTAGACATGCAGCCACCTTCCTCAAATCTGTCGAGATGGATGACCAGCCGAAAGTTCATGATTGCATCGGGCCACTAATTGTTGATGATGCAGCTTCAATTGAAAACAGCATCTCCGATGTCACGCTCACCAACAACGAGAAAAGCTGCTGTGCCTATGTTGCTGGATGGCTGGAGGGGAAGTGTTCAGAAGACCTCAGTTTCAGTGATGAGGAACCCCTGGTGAATAGTGATGTAAATAACTTCATCCAGGAGGTGTCACGAGGCTCTCTCACAGTTCCTCATGAGTGTACATACCAGCTGGTTGAGGTTGGGCTGTGTTTTGTGAAAAACGCCCACCATCGTGCATGCTGTTGCCGGAGACTATGTATGATACTGTCAACCATGGGATCATACTACAACTTGGACAGTGTGTCACAGTGTCAGAAACTGCTCAGATCTCTGTCAAATGTTCTCTTGCATGGACTGCACAACCTGGAGAAGGACCAGCAAAGGAATGGAGTGCTCCTGCAGACATCAGTCAAGAAGGCGCGTATGTCGGAGTAGGTGGTGAGTCAATAATTTCTTCTATGGATTAATTACTATAATGTCAATTCAGAGGATTTATAAGAAAACAGAATGCTCATTTTAACTTCAAATATTAGCATGGCAGGTTTACTTGCAACAAAGTCTTTTCTAATTAACAGTATCAAATATGCCTTATCATGACCCATTACTTAAGGTTTTGGTCCCCAAAAATCTTGTATGACATAGTTTAGTACCTTTAAATCTTACATAAACCTTGCCACTAAACAGTTAGCGGCTTAATAGTCTGTAAATAACACTTAAGGCAGAGGCATGCAATGGCCTTCGCTAGCACAGGCTGGGCATCAGAAGCCCATCTCCTGTCTTTAGTACTCCTTGATCCCGACATAAGACTGGACCCTGCAAGGATTTGAAAGCGATCATACTGGACATCAATAACACCGCGTCAGGAAAACTGCACGGATTTGAAAGCGATCATACTGGATATCAATAATGCTGCGTCAGGACTACAGTTACATGCACGAACTACACTGACAACATGTCCTAATGTAAGGAATAAAATGCGACACACTGAGAGGAATACACCAAGGATTGGACTGAGAATTGTAGGCCGGTTCCCTGATGAGTAAATCGGAGCCTGTAGTTACTAACTACGAATACCGATCGAAACGCCCCCGAGTGCTTCACATTCTTCTGCTCGGATATTTTGAGGCGTCGGGACCAGAGTGACAGGATGCATACCTGGGTGGGACCGGTCTTGCTTTTTTTATGGCAGTTCCTTCATGATCTTTCAGAGCGTCCGTCATGATTCTTTCCAGGAAGATGTTGAAAAGAGTAGGTGAGAGTAAAAATTAAATGTTAAATGTTTAGGGCTTAACGTCTTTTGTCCACCACGAGGGTGATTTCAAAGACGGGGACAACGAAAATGGGTCTGAGCAAATTTTGACCCAAGCTGGAGTCGAACCCGGGACCTTTTGGTCTGGAGGCAAACGCTTTTACCACCGAGCCACCCAGCTCCCCTAGGTGAGAGCAAGCAGCCTTGTCTGACTTCAACTGTAGTCCTAAAACACTTTCCTATTTTGCTGTTGAAGCAGACTGCGCTAGTGGCCTTGTTGTAAAGGTTTGCTATGACTTTGATCAGGTTGGCATTGATGTTGTATAGCTTCATGGTGGACCAAAGGGCTGCATGCCACACCCTATCAAACGCTTTCTTCAAATCCACAAAGACATGATAGAGGTCCTGCTGGTGCTGGAGGTATCTCTCACATAGAACTCTCAGGTTGAAGATCTGCTCAGTTGTGCTGCGCCCTGATCTGAAGCCTGCCTGTTCCTCAGCTATGATTTCCTCTGCCTGTGGCTTCAGCCTGTTCAGTAGGATCTTTAACATGACTTTGCTTAGGTGGGATATAAGACTGATCGTGCGATAGTTCTGGCATTGATGTAAGTTGCCTTTTTTGGGGAGAGTTATTATAAGTGATTGGGTCCATGCTGTGGTCCAATCCCCTGACTGCCAGATCTTATTGCAGATTGTTAGTAAGGCGCTTATCGTGTCTTCTCCCCTTTCTTGGACTAGCTCTGCAGGGATGTTGTCTGCTCCTGCTGCCTTCCCTTTTTTCAGCGACTTCACTGGAGCCTCTACTTCTTCTCAAAGGATGGGATAGTTGCCATTGTTGGTCACGGGTGGGTTGACAAGTATGCCTGGGTCCCCTGCAGCTCGTTGGTTGTACAAATCTGAGCAGTACTCAGTCCATCTCTTCAGTATGTCTTGGTCTTCCGTAAGACAGTTCCCTTCACTATCTTGAATGATCGAGGAGCGTCCTTGTTTTACACTGGTCAGGTCTTTCACCAGCTGGTATGCTTTTTTTGCTGTTATTTTTGTTCAGATTTTCTTCTATGTGTTTACACTGATCTTCAATCCACTTATTCTTTGCCTTTTTCATGCTTTTCTTGATATCCTGGTTAATTTCCCTGTATTGTTTAGCTCCTTCTACCTCTGATTTCTTTTTCTTTAATTCTCAACGCTTGTCACATAGAACAAAGATGTCAGCTGTAACCCAAGGTTTCTTTGCTTGTCGGTGTTTGCCAAGGATCTCACTGGCTGCTTGGGTTACAACAGTGTTAAATGTGTCTATCAGTGTGTCCACGTCCATGTCTTCTGCACCTAGAAGTAGCAGTGGTGCGAATTTTCCTCCTATTTTTGCCTGAAAGGCTTCCGCTACCTCTGGGTCTTTCAGCTTCTCGACGTCAAACTTGATTCTGGTGGGACCCCGCTTGTTGACCTTCTTTAGGCGGAGTCGGAAGGTCATCATTACTAAGTCATGGTCGCTTCCAATGTCTGCTCCTGGAAAACTTCTTGTCTTGGCAATGTTCACACTGGTTTGGAAGCGTCTCTTCACCATGATGTAGTCAATTTGGTTATGGTGCTCTCCATTTGGGCTGTGCCATGTCCACCTTCTGGATGCTTTGTGCGGGCCAAACGTGTTCATCAGCTTTAAATCGTTTGAACTGGCAAATTCCAGGAGCCTTAAGCCTCTGTTGTTGGTCTCTGCATTGCAGTAATGTCCGCATGTACCTTTCCAGTTCCTAGCAGCATCCTCTCCTATTTTGGCATTCCAGTCTCCCTGCACCACAAGAATGTCTTTCTTGGGGGTCTGGTCCAGAACTTCTTGCAATTGGTCATAGAAGTCTTCTATTTCCTCATCACCATAGTCTGTTGTTGGGGCATAAACTTGCACAATGGTGATATTAAATGGGGTTGCCCTCAAGCGTATGGTGATAAGCTTACTGGAGACTGGCCGACAACTCATGACGGTGTTCACGATGTCTTTGTGGATGAGAAATCTGACACCCTGTTCGTGTTTGTCTTCTCTGCCACTGTAGTACAGTTTGTGGTTTTCCTGGGTTGATGTTTCCCCAAGGTTTTTCCATCGTACTTCGCAAAGTCCTAGGATGGTCCAATGGTATCTGTTCATTTCATATGTCAGTTCCTCTACCTTTCCAGGCGTTCTTAATGTTCTGACGTTCCCAAGTGCCAATGCTGATGTTGTTTCTGGCACGGAGTTTTGATGGTGATGGTGCACCAGTAACACACTTAACACCTCTGCCCTGGCGCAAGACAGAAGGCGCGGTCCTTGTTCCGGGCGACGACCAATCCGGTATGGATTGAGGTAAGGTTGTATTGCCTGTGGTGTGTCTTGGGCAAAAGAACCTGGCGGAGCCCATCCCTCTCCAGGCTGTTAACCACAACCAAAACTCCATATAACTTGTGGCTCGCCTTGGTCCTGGACACGTGGCCGATGAGACCCTCATGGGACTCTTTTGCCCTGAGTGGTGACTTCATCAAGGAAGTTCATACACCCAGTCAACACAACAGAGATAAAACACATGAAAACCAATTGCAATATCAATTGCAAATGTGCCCAAGTACACTAAAAACAGAGGATGCTAAAAGAAGGGGATATCTGTGTTGATTGGAAAACAAATCCATGAATCGGAAGAGCTAGGGGCCTCAAAATTTGGAGCATAGAATTGGCCCTATTATGCATGATTGACAGCTATGATACAACTTGAAGAATGCCAGCTAGTTAATTGTGCGCTGATGTAAATTATCCCGCCTAACGGCTTCCTCGTGCAATTTTCATTTGATGATAGGTACTGCAATACATCAATGCACAACTGTCGAGCATCCTTTCTTAAACAAAAAATTCATACCTTCATGAAATCATCCTGGAGAACAGTACACAATGCGTCGCATGTATCCATGACAATCTTGTGAATGGTACAGTCAGAGATCCGGAACATGAACATGAGATCAGTAAATGAATTGCCTGAAAATAAAATGAGTTCATTATCAATATGATGTTAATTTCAGGGCAGTCTGGTCTAGCAGGTATTGCATGAAATGAGCACCAAAATAGACATGCTTGTGCACTCAGACACCACCACAGAAACCACCACTGCCTACTCACCAAAAAGGTTTACAATTACTAGTACTAGTCGCAGTGCAAATTAATTAAGACTAGTAATAATACTACTGGCAGCAAATTTTCTCTTAAAATACACAAGTAAAGTGCACATCAAATGTTTGCTTGCTTCAATTGTATTCACTCATGAAGTGTGCGTGCACTTTGCCGGTAGAGTACGATACAAAACAAAACTGAGAAGCGGTGAAAGACACAAACCTGTCCCAAGGTACCGCAGAGTCACTGCCAGACGCTCCCCTGGTGAAATAGCCCGTGACGGTATCTTTCCGTTTTATTTGATGTTCCACTCGGCTGAGAATTTCACTGAAGTTTTCAAATGTCATCCTCAAAAATGACTTGTAGTCGCGTGAATCTTCCGCACATAGCTCTTGCACAAGGGTCGCGTATGCTCCCAAAACTGGATGCTGAAGTATCCACTCATTCGTCCACACTCTTTTCTACTTCTTTCTAGCGAAAAAGGAAATAGCGCATATGCAGCTTGCTGAGAGCTATCGCCGTGTACGGTGAAAAACTATCAACCAGATAGAATAGTCCGCCGATAGTTTTCTATCGTCAGGTCAAAACTATCCACATGTACGACTGCCTTAAAGTGTAAAGTTATGTTCATTACTGTAGCACAATTCCTAGTATACTGTCTTTGGGATGCCCACTTTGCTAGTTGTTATTTATCAAAATACAGGTTGGGTACTAAAATATAAATTGTTAAACCCAGAATATACATTTTTCTGTTTTAAATAGTTTGTACATAACATGACAACATCATGTGTTGTCAAGTTATGTTCAATCAGTTGTGTTTGGTTCACACATTGTCTTCCAAGTTAGTCTGATCATGCCTTTTACTCTTTGTTGTGCTGGCCAAGCGTGATAGCTGCCATGATATAATAATATCATAATTTAATAATAACCAGCCATTTTAGTACAAAGCTGTTCAAAAATAACCAGACATATTAGGCTGATGCTAGCTAAAAACAAATCACAAACATGGACACAAATTGAAATTATTTGACCCTCTCTGTTCCAGTTCTTTGGGATTTGTTCCTGAATCGAACGTTTCCGAGGCTGAAGGAGGGTCTTTCCCCAGCGGTGAAAGCAGCCAGAAAATGGATGCTAAACACATGTTGTAGTGCAGTACCCTGACAGGTTGTACCCTGGTGAGCAAGGTTATGTCAGCATACTTGTGCTTACGAACGATAGCAGCCAGGAATCTTTTTAAAGTATTTGAAATCAGAAAAATGTGGATTTTGAACATGTTTTAGCTCCATTTAAGTTTGAGATGGAGACATTGAAAAATTATAAAAGGTTGAAAAGTACGGCCGAAACAAGTGGAACTGGTTGTCACTGGCCAATAAAGAAAAGGAGTTTGAAGTTTCCTTAGGAAACTTGTCACAGGAAGCTTGTTATGGGTTGCTTCAAGAAAGCGCTGTGATCATTATGCAACATAAATAAAGCAGTCTCTTTTTTTTGTGATTGTCGGAGTAGATCCTCTGGGGGTCAAATTCCTCAAGCCTCACCAGACAAAACAAGGAGTATTTGTTCTACCCTGAAATAGATGACATCCAATGATTGTACATTGCTTACCGTCCCAACAGCAACAAGGCTTTCTCAGGACGTGCCTGCACTGCTTGTGAAAAAAAAAAAGAAACAGAATATTGAATGTATGTCGCCAGCCGGTCCAATACGTTAAATAAACCTATGCCATGGGGCCTAAATAAAGTTTAGACCATTTAGCAACACACATCCAATATCAAGAGCTACAGGCAGTGCAGACAGTTGGGAGAGTTTTAAAAAGACAAATACAGGTGAATGAACCAAGGGTAGACAGAAACACATGCCCCAGAATAGAGGGAAAAAAACCACCCTGTGGGGCTGACCAGGGTGACCATGGGAACTAAAAAGTAGTTAACCCCACCCAAGTCCCCCAGGGCAGACCCGGGTGGGGGTTAGATGATATCCAAGAAGTAGGGGATGATATGATTGTAGCGTCAGCTGTAGATTTCCTGCCACTCTCCAACAGTGCACGTGAGTGGAGAGTGGTTGGGTTTGATATATTTTAAATTGCTTCTACCATGTTTAGTTAGTTAGTTATTTGGGTTTAACGCCGAGCAGGCAACTAAGGCCATCTCACGGCGGGAAGGTTAAAAATCTGGTCAGCCAGACTAAAAGAACGATCTTAAGACATGATGTAAATATACCTTAAAAAAAATATCGGGCTAAAATGTCGCACAGGTCTTTAAAGAAAACGTCGAAAGACTCTCAAAAAGGTCAAAATAATAGAAATATCATAGTCTATAAACGCTCAAATCTTATTAAAAATATGGCACTCTCTCAGAAAACTGAAGATCTTGTCCGGGGGCACATCCCGGAACAAAACCTTCAAGGAGTCTGCTGTGAAATGTTTATGCCTTGTGTCGATTAGATCAGCACAAAACAAAAAGTGTTGAACAGAGTACTGCTCGTCGCAGGCATAACACCATGGACGCTCCTCCTGTTTAAGTAAGTAAGAGTGTGTAACATACGTGTGGCCGATGTGGAGCCGAGCCAGGACAGTCTCCTCACGGCGGCTGCCGCAGCGATAAGGTAGACCGTCGGACAACTTAGGAAGGGCTTCATGCAGCTTGTTAGCTTCCTCTTTGTCCCACTCGGACTGCCACTCACGGGCCACATACGCACTAGTCACATGTCTAAAATCACTATAAACAGTCTGTGCGTCAAGGACAGGGTCATTGCGTGCATCGTTGGCAGCAGAATCTGCGATCCTGTTGCCTTCGATGCCCACATGCCCTGGGACCCAAATAAAAATGATGTCATACTATTCTTTCATCAAGTCCGCGTGGAGCTCTCTGATCTGCACCAGCAGTGGGTGGTCATTTCCCGTGCCATGAGGCGGTCCGTGGCGCAGTGGTTAAGGCGCCTGCCACCAATTCCAAAGGTGAGCGGTTCGATACCGGGTTCCGGCGTTGGACTTTTCTCCTCTGGTAAGTGTCACCGTTAATTCGGGCGGACCGTCGGGGGTTCTTTCTCCGGGTACTCCGGTTCTTCCACCCCCCACACTTTGGTACCGGTCTCAGGCCACTTTACAAATTTCAAATACAAGCGATCAAAAATCTCTGTAACTTCAGTAGCTGACTGGCCCTTCGTTTGTCTTGTACTATGTTTGTCTTAAATGGCGTAAATCCGTGTCTGTTTCGTGAGTGTGTTGGGTTTCAGGCGCGGCGCTTTGAGTCGATTTCCCCAAAATTGAGAAAAAGCGCCTATATAATAACGGTATTATTATTATTATTATTATTATGAAGGGCCTGCAGGGCAGAAAGAGAGTCAGACAGAATCAGGAAGTTCCTTTCTCTAGATCGATAAGCATGCCTGAGTGCCAGCAGAACCGCCTGCAGTTCCGCACTAAATACAGATGAGTGGTCTGGGAGGCGGTGCTTAAATGGGCGTCTAGGATGGCGAGAGGACACTGCGGCCGCAGCCACTCTCCCATCCTCAGACTTTGACCCATCCGTATAGATACGACAATAGCCAGGAAAAATTGAAAGCAGTTCATTGAGGCTCTGTTGGTATATGGCTGGTGGAGTAGAGTCTTTCTTGTGGGCAGTCAAATCCAGCAAGATATCAGGAACTGGTAAGAGCCAAGGTGGAGTGATGTGTTGCAGGGATTCCGAAACTCTGTCCAGGTCCAATCCGGCCGCCTGCAGATGAGGTCGGACACGGAAAGAAAGTGGACGGACAGCTCCCGGATGGGTATCGTAAATCTCTGCAAACGACGGGTTAAAAACACAATCATAGGCAGGATTGTCTGGATGGGCCTTCAGTTTCAGAACGTAGCTGAGCATGAGGCGGATGCGGCGGAGCTTGAGAGAAGGCTCCCCTGCCTCGGCATACAGACTAGGAACTGGAGACGTCCTGAAGGCCCCAAGACATATCCGCAGACCCTGATGGTGAATTGTGTTCAGACGCTGTAGCACAGACTTGGAAGCTGAGCCATAAACCACAGAGCCGTAATCCAGTTTGGACCGAACAAGGGCCCGATACAGACGAAGTAAGACAGTACGGTCCGCACCCCAGTCAGTACGACCGACGACACGAAGAATGTCGAAAGCCTTCTGACAAGAGGTTCTAAGGTAATTAATATGGTTGCGGAAGGTAAGTCTTTTGTCAAAAATTACCCCCAGAAACTCTGCCTCCTCAGCCACCTTAATTGGCACTCCAGCAATGCTCAGGCTAGGTTCTGGAAAAAATTTCGTCTGGTTAGTAAAATGCACACAGTCTTGGAGGGTGAGAACTTGAATCCATTGAGAGACACCCACCGCTGGATGCGATCAACGCACAGCTGCAAGCGCCTCTCAAGGGACGCAAGTCCTCGACCACGTGCACACAAAGCAAAGTCGTCAACAAACAAAGAGCATTCAGAATCATCCTTGACGGCCTTTACAATGTTATAGGCTTAGGGGCAGCAGAAGGTGGTGCCACCGGACCGGTAGCGTCCGCCCTCTGCGTTCCCTGGCTCCTCGTCACCACCGGAGGAGGGTTACTCTCCAGGGGCGAGAGGATCCGAGGCTCCGCCCCCAACCAAGAAGTTGGGGTTTGACAAGAGAAGTCTCTGGTGGGGCGCTTGCCTGCCACCGCAGCACTGAAAGTATACACAAAGTTGTTATTTGAGTTTGGCGCAGCCTCAGCTGCACCAGGACCGTCAACCAGTTTTTTTGCGTCCGCAAAGGACAACCCCTTCTCCACACGCACCTGCTAAATCCTGCACTCGGATATCCAACGAGGGCACTTCTTGTCCGAAGCCATATGTGCCCCCTGGCAATTCACACACAGGGGGATGGCTGTGCAGGACTCGGCAGAGTGTCCGGGCTTAGTGCAGCGGGCGCACAGAGCCTCTGCCTGGCGGCATGTCTTCTGCCCATGGCCATACTTTTGGCACTTAAAGCACCGGAGAGGGAGAGGGACGTACTTTTTCACTTTTAGGGAGTAGTAACCTCCCCAGATGGTAGTAGGAGCTGTGGGGGTGCCAAACGTCAGGATGATGGTAGGGAGACGGATCTCCCTACCACCTCGTTTGGAAACGAAGCACCTGACGTAGGTCACCCCCTGTGACTTAAGGTTCCGTACAAGTTCATCTTCAGACAGTTCGGCCAATGCTTGATCTTTAATCACTCCTTTTGAAGAATTCATCGTTTTGTGGGGAGTGACCTCCACTGGATAGAGGAGAGCCTCAGTAGGGTAGCCCATTGGAGTGTGCCCGGGTACGGCACTCCACCAGCAAGTCACCAGACCTGAGACGCTGGGCCTCAGGCCTGCCAACACGGCTCCTGAGGGTCTCCCCTACCAGGAAAGGGTGCAGCTTGGAAACAGACTTCTCTTTAACTTTGCTGTGGATAATGAGAAAGTGAGGCCAGACGGCCGAAACCTGAGGCGTCGCTTCCCCACAATCGGAGTCGCTATCATTTTCAAGGTCAATGTCAGTGGCTATGTGCCGCTTTGGTGCCAGTTTTGGTTTTTTGATATTTTCCATATTATAGTATGATAGATATTCATCCCCCGGGGGTCCCCGCCCGCCACCGAGCCCAACAAGGGAAAGTGCAATTGTCGGCGGGTCTCCAGCCGACGCACAATGGAGACTCCCGAAAGATATACTCAAGGGGGTAAGCCCGATTGAACCGTTTGAGCCACCACCTTCTATCACACTGTTGAATGCAGGGGAATACTGGCGTAGAGCACTTAATCAGCATCAGAGGCTATAGCATGGTGCTCCGTATAACAACCCGCATGTCAACAGGGGGATAGGGCTCGACGTGACAAGAGCCGATTGACTAGGCCGGTACGACTAGCCTCCCGTTTAGGCAGAAGTCAAGGCCAAAGTGGAGTGTTTCAGCCACCAGGATCCTCTTCTCCCCCGACACGGGTCTCCAAGCACGGCAAACACTTGGGATCCAAAGGACCAAAAGCTCATGAGTATTTTTAAGGACCAATCCAACATGTTAAGACCTGGGTTAGCACAGCTCCTTAAAAACTGGACCAGTGAAAAAGACTGAACAACATATCTGCTGACATCAAGTCCTAATCCTGGACAAAGATGGCACCCGTCTGCTAGCCCACTCACTCAGGGACTGAGTGGACTACCCACCCACACCACGTGGAGGCCGGTGCCGGGTAGGCTCTACCATGTTTAGCTCAAGTACGAAGCTAAAGTGAGTACTTTCTGTGTCAGTGGTCTGCTGAAAAACATCGGTCATGGTAAACTTAGGTCAAATGGTGCTAGATTATATTTGTTTGAAAGTGGTACAGAAAAGTGTTTCTTTGCGGAGGATTTTGGGCAAAAGGTAGGCTCCGATGTCTCACAGCCCATAGCAAGCATGAGCAGTGGCGAACTAAAATCAGTTTTCAAGAGTGTTATTAGTAAATGTATTGTTGGTGTTCTAAAATGTATTGAAAGTTTAAATTTTTTTCACTTGGTGCTTTCTCACATTGTGGAACCACATTGTGCAGAGATTTGAACCCCATGTTGTAAAGTTATGTACAAACATGTACAGATTTGTTTTGCTACTTGCTTTAAACATTGTAGACACAATTATTAAAATTGGAAAATGCTGGGGTCTACTGACCACATAATTTGATGTAATCTCCCATTTTTATCTTTTATTTTGAGTTTAGTATTGATAATACCAACATGTTCAGTTGTAAAGTTATGTTCAAACTTGATATTTTCACTCATTATCCCCTTGTATTATCAATTTCAAACCTGATAATTACATCACTGCTGTTCTGTAGTGTAGTAGAAAGCTACAGGTGATTGTGATTTTTATTTTCTGGTTCTTGTCCATTTGTGGAGGCACTTTTTTGCTGAAATTTGAAGCTTGTGGTGTAAATTTATGTACACCACAATTACAATATATGTATTTGCTGCTTTCATTACTCGTTTGGACACAATTTTGGGAGGAATAAAAGTGTATTTGTTAAAAACACATTACTTGAGTAGTGTTTTGTTATTTTTGGATTTACGCATGTTAGTTAAAGAGCCTCAAGTTTGTTCGTCACGGTGTAAAGTTATGTTCAAGCATTGTGAGTTTCTTGTTTTTAGCCTTCATTTCATTCTATGTTGTGAACGGTGTTTTCTTCCTAAATTATTCTGTAATCTACAAGAGTTTAGTACATAATAAAGGGAAAACACACCATCTTAATTGACTTTCTTTGCTGTGTTGTCAAGGATTTCAAAATTTTTGTTCATAAGCAATTTGTCCAATTTTTTAAAAAAAGTTTATAGCTATTGTGTTCACACTTATCTCAATTAGGATAGTTTAGAATCTATCACTGTGCAATTGAAATTGTGTGTTTAATACCACACACAATTAAAATATAATTTATGCATTTTTTGCATAAATGTATAGCTGAGTGTAAAGTTACGTTCAAACAATTTCAGTGTTGCACCAGTGTGTATCTATTCACCCCATCAAACTTTCTTTGAAGTTTAAGCATAGCCTAGTAAGGAAATAATAACATGAATCTACTTTGTGAAAGCTAGAAAATGTGTTTTATAAATGTGTGACGGTGTAAATGTTATGTACAAACCATAACGGTTTTTCGCCAATTACACCCAAACGACTGTTTATGGGGAAATTCTTTTGGGGGGTCATGTTACTTATGACTAAACATATCACAATGATGCAAAATGATGCTCATATGTTTAAGTTAAAAATCAGAGACCCATGTCACACTCTTTGGACACCCAGTCGCACTCTTGACCATATATATGTCAGTGCTAATGTCAGCTGCTAAGAATTCTTGCACTGCAGCTTACTGCAAACGTCTATATGCAGACAAACTGCAAATAACACAGCAGCAAAATAAGTTCCTCTTTTGTGCAGTAGGCTACTGCTAGCAAGATAGGGTTTAATTTTAAACAAAGTACTGCATGAACTTCCAAGCGTGTTCACATCAGGGTTCCAAAATAATAATAATAATAATAATTACGGTATTTATAATGTGCTTATCTTACAATAATTATAACTCTAAGCGCGCACTCACAACTCGCACACGCACGCTTTAGACAATGACTCACGTAACACAAATAGTGAAAATACATTACGACGGTCAGCTTGGGGTGGGGAGTGTGGTGATATAGTGCTAGAACTGTTGAAAGAGGTGAGTTTTGAGGGCGGACTGGAAGGAGGAGAGATAGATAATATGACACTCCCAGGACAATACATTCAATAGAGCCGCATCCGTCATTAATTTACGCTATTTTTAATAACAAAATTCAGTTATCCCATTACACTCTCGTTATTTCCGAATCAACCCTTTAATTTTTAAAAAAATGATGAGCATGACGGATGCGACTCTATTGAATTTATTATCCTGGGAGTGTCATATTATCTATCTCTTATCCCAATCAAGTGATGTCAATCGAAACTTAATACTTATTAACAAGTTACAACTAACTTCTAGGAACCTGCATAGGTAACCTTTAAGAACTTATTAATTACTTACCCTAAGTTCTTACAACAACTTGACTCAAGTCACTGAGACAGATTTATCAAGATACAAGGACAATAAAAAAACTTTTTTTTAATACTCAGGTGGTGGTGCTGATGGGGTTAAATAATCAGGCATGACATTTTTCTGCGAAATGTATGACATTAATAAACGATTACCAAATCTGATTTTTATTTGTTTAAAAGATTGTGTAGTTTTTCTGTGGTTTCCTGTACCCCTATCCTTTTTCCCTCTGCTAAAAAACTGGCCTTAAGTTCTTCAACATTTACGGGAGATTGACTACGCATCTTATTCTGTATTTCAGATTTTTGTTGTTTATAGTTATTTAAGTCATCCTGGACTCTCTTAAATTCTTCATCATCAATTTCATTATCATTCAATGCTTTACTGATAATAAGTTTAAGACTGCTCAGCTTTGCACCCGCCAAAGTACTCAATGCTTCATGTTTTTCTAACTTTGTATGAAACCTCTTGTTTATGGCATCCAAACCAAAGCAAGTCAGGCATGTAACAACGCTAACAGACTCAACTGCTATTCCAGCCAAACTCCCAATTCCTGTGGCGAACAGAGCTATACCTCCTACAGATAATCCAGCTGAAACTGCACCAATAGCCATAGAAGTGTTTTGAACAGAATTAAATACTGACTTATACCTCCTTTTGCACCGTGAGTACTTAGCCTCTTCACTTTCCAAATATTTCAAAGATTCTGTAATATTATTTAATCTGAATGCATCTGCCTGTAATGTTTTATCTGAAGCAATTGGCACAGCTGTCACCTGAGGATCAGGCGCAAGTGATGTTTTAGTCATCACATTTGTTTCAGTCGGCTCAAGCTGCTCAGGTGGTATTTGTGGATACAAGTTCACCATTTTTTATTGACAAATATTTTTTAATCAGCAATTACATTTTGCAACTCTTCAAAAGTATACAATTTGCTGGCATAATAAAATGCAACAAGATCAGTTTTTTGATTGTACATTGCTTAACGTCCCGACAGCAACAAGGCTTTCTCAGGACGTGCCTGCACTGCTTGTGAAAAAAAAAAAAATAAACAGAAAATTGAATGTATGTCGCCAGCCGGTCAAATACATTAAATAAACCTACAACATGGGGCATAAATAAAGCTAAGACCATTTAGCAACACACATCCAATATCAAGAGCTACAGGCAGTGCAGACAGTAGGGAGAGTTTTAAAAAGGCAAATACAGGTGAATGGACAAAGGGTAGACAGAAACACATGCCCCAGAATAGAGAGAAAAACCCACCCTGTGGGGCTGACCAGGGTGACCCTGGGAACTAAAAAATACCTAACCCCACCCAAGTCCCCCAGGGCAGACCCGGGTGGGGGCAACAAGATCAATGTGTTCAAGGTTTATGTAAGTTAGACGAACAAAAGTTGTTTTGTCAACCACCACCTTGACAGTGGGAATACTGCTTGAAACATTAATAACATCATTATTTTTTGTAATGGCAATAAAGACCTTTGATGATTCTGTTACTGTTTCATTCCATGTAAGTTTAATTCCTTGTGCAATTTGATTGATTGATTGATTGTACATTGCTTAACGTCCCGACAGCAACAAGCCTTTCTCAGGACGTGCCTGCACTGCTTGTGAAAAAAAAAATAAACAGAACATTGAATGTATGTCGCCAGCCGGTCAAATACATTAAATAAACCTAACACATGGGGCTAAATAAAGCTAAGACCATTTAGCAACACACATCCAATATCAAGAGCTACAGGCAGTGCAGACAGTAGGGAGAGTTTTAAAAAGGCAAATACAGGTGAATGGACAAAGGGTAGACAGAAACACATGCCCCAGAATAGAGAGAAAAACCCACCCTGTGGGGCTGACCAGGGTGACCCTGGGAACTAAAAAATACCTAACCCCACCCAAGTCCCCCAGGGCAGACCCGGGTGGGGGTGCAATTTGAGCCTCTTTAGCAGAAGCAACAGATTTCATGATAATTTCAAATACTATTGTCGCTTCTCTAGCCACGACTAAGCTTGCTGGCATATACACAACAGAAGTATCTGATCTACCCTTTCTAGTTGTAAGAAGATATCTCCGTCTCTCATAATTTTCAACTTTCAGTTTTTCTCTGCTATTGTTGTCTAGGGAAAAACTTGGAACAAGGCTTACAATAAGCGGCCCAGAATTAACAACCTTCCTAAACACTAAGGCACCTTCGTCATCAGTGTATACATAAGGACTAATAAATTCAATCTTTATGTCCCAGTCAATTGTGGGTGGTGGAACAGGTACAGGTGAAACCACCCACTTATTTCCCACATGTATTAAGTTGTAAGGCGCATTATTTACAGGTGGAGTAGGTACAGTAACATCACGAAGCTGACCAAGTTTAGGAATCTGTTTTTCACCATCTTTCATGTCAACAATTACTTTCCTCTTGTACATGCCATTTGAATCAAGTTCAAAACCATATATTTCTCCAATTTCCCCTTCCTTCTCAAAATCCTGCACGTCTGCCAAATCTTTTAACTCTGTTACTGGACATGCAACTGGTATGATTCTAGGCTTTGGACCAAGACCACTCATTTTTTATAAACAAAAATAAAATTATTTAATTTCTAACACAACACTAAAATCATGCATAAGAACTGGTTTACCATCCTGATTAGTTACAGATATACTCAGTGACTCAAAGAAACTAGAACCTAATTTCTTAAACTGCAAATTAGGAAATCTAACAACCACACTTTCACAATAGGGTGCAGTTCCAGTTGGTAAGCATCTCAACAAAGTTGATGGTTTTCCATTGTGTACATTTTCAGTCGTGTTTAGTTCTTTTAAATAAACATTTAGAAATGTGTGTACTGACAAATGAACAGGATATGTTCCAGTTATTTTAGTTACAACTGGTGTATAATACCATCCACTAGTACCATTATCTGAAAAACCCATTACCCAATTTACAGGCATTGTATTTCTGTCTATTAAACCAAGTAAATATGCAAGTTCAGTTGAAAATAAAGGTATAGTGCCTGTAGGAATTTCTAATTCAACAAACAAGTTAGCCTGATTTAAAGTTGCTTTAATTTTTAAATTATTTTGAAACCAGGTAGCTAAAGTACAAAAGTCATAATACCCAGATGGTATAAAGTGTGTATTAGTGTCCAAGCCACTATTACCAGCATTAACATAACTCATATAAAAACTTGTATTATCCGTTACATTAAACCACTTTACTGTATAAAACATTTCATGGATAGCCACAGCCTTGTTACCATCTCGATTATCGATTCCATTAGTTAGCCACACTGGTTTGCTCGTGTCAAGATTTGTTAAGGTTATAAACATTTTTATTATCACATAAAAAAAAAAAAAAAAAGGATGGAATTTAAATCACCAACAATTGCCATTGTAAACGCGTTTCAATTTAACGTGGATGCCAAATATAATGTTGCACCAACTTATGACCAGAAAATAATTCAACTAAATCAGCTTGATATAGCTTTGTCTGAAGGAGATCTATTTCAAGTCAAAGTACCGAATCCGTTTGATCATTACCTAAACCCTCCAATAACAGATGACTCAACTGCAAGAAAGTGGTCTTCAAGTCCACTACAGATGTTTCAAAACCAACTTAACTTTGCTATACTATGCTCAACTACAGGCTGTGGTGTTTCTTTTACAGACCATTTGAATCACCCAAACAAACTGATTAGGTCTGTCTATCGTTTCCACATGTACTACCAGCTTAGACGTATACTGTCAGAACTGCATACCCCTCTGCCCACTGAATCCAGTTTTAATCAGTTTAACAATCCCATGGATTTGAAAGCATTTGAACGGATTTGTAATGAGTTTAACATCAGTACAAAGTATGACTTCACACAAAAACTTGATGATCACAATGGTATGGGTACATTGTATTACGCTTTGAGTCACAGACAATACCCTCAAGATTATTACCCTGGTTACACTTCATTCTCATCAAAATCAGAAGTCTGGATAGGCTCAATAGAGCAGAAACAGACTAATGCGTGGACCACATTTATTTTAGATAAATCTGACGGATTTACTCAAGCGGGAGTCGAGCGCGTAAATGAGTCTATCAGAACATATGTCTGGTGTATACTAGGTGCACAGTCACTAACAAAATCAAACATTTTGAATGGAAGTGGTAAATTTGAAGCACAAAAACAGTTTCTTGCAAATCTTGAAGATTCAATCAACTCAACAGTTGATCTCCCATCAAGCATACAGCGTTACCAAGACGTTTTAAGATATGCCAGATCAAAAATTGACTTTGTAGTTGGAATCGGGTTATACATGTTACCATCTGACCTTCAACTCCAAATGGGAACAATAACAAATTATAATAATGAAATCATTGTTGCAGGTCGTGATCAAAAACTAGGTCTCAATCAATCTGTAAACTTAGGGGCCACAACCACACACCTACAGTTGTTAAAACCATTACAGACGGTAACACCCCTGGCCCCGGCCCCAACACCGGCACTCATAACAATAACCCCTACACCAACCCCTGACACCCATGAGTCGGAAAGAACTGCATTGGTAATAGGTCTAACAGGATTAGGGGTTTTACTTCTTTATCTGTTTCATTAAATAACCCACTATTAACCCTCCTACTGTCACCAAAAAGACCCACACATGTTCTGCCATAAACCCTACTGCCTTTGCCGCTGTACTAATCAGCCAACTGACAACAGTGCCTATAATGCCAGGCAAAGCGTCCATTGCTTTCACAGCCAATTTCTTAAGCAAGTCTGATATGTGAGACAGTTGTTTCTTTACCCACGACTGTAAGTCTTTTGGATCTGTGGGGACTGGGGTTGGTGGTGCTGGAGGTGGAGAACC
>BTPG01000001.1:133346793-133509761 GCA_036245525.1 Semisulcospira habei
AGGAGCAAGGTAATTCCCAAACTTGTAAAACATAAGGCATGATAATTTACCAATTGAACTAGAAACTATGGGGTTACTTTCTAGATCATTAGAAAGGTTGTCAGTGTCTATCGGTATAAAGTGATTAAACAGCTTTTGTGTATAGGTAAATAAGAGACCTGCTTAAATCGCGTGTCATTAGTGAGGCAATATGATTTTCATATTTAGAATGAAGATTGATTAGTTCCTCAGAAGTTAAAGACTCTATGTCTTCTATCATGTATTGTCTTCCTAAATAAGTTTTTGATTTACCTGAAACAACTACAGACAAAAGTTGTTGTTTCTTATATTCTAAGTCTTTATTTTCCACAGCATTGATATCGTTTAGAAGAAGGAGTTCGTCTTGGTTCATTTTATAATTTAATATAATAAAAAACATTAATTATTTAATGATTATAATAAAACGTCTTATTAAATGATAATGAAATTGACGATGAAGAATTTAAGAGAGTCCAGGATGACTTAAATAACTATAAACAACAAAAATCTGAAATACAGAATAAGATGCGTAGTCAATCTCCCGTAAATGTTGAAGAACTTAAGGCCAGTTTTTTAGCAGAGGGAAAAAGGATAGGGGTACAGGAAACCACAGAAAAACTACACAATCTTTTAAACAAATAAAAATCAGATTTGGTAATCGTTTATTAATGTCATACACTTCGCAGAAAAATGTCATGCCTGATTATTTAACCCCATCAGCACCACCACCTGAGTATTAAAAAAAAGTTTTTTTATTGTCCTTGTATCTTGATAAATCTGTCTCAGTGACTTGAGTCAAGTTGTTGTAAGAACTTAGGGTAAGTAATTAATAAGTTCTTAAAGGTTACCTATGCAGGTTCCTAGAAGTTAGTTGTAACTTGTTAATAAGTATTAAGTTTCGATTGACATCACTTGATTGGGATAAGAGATAGATAATATGACACTCCCAGGATAATAAATTCAATAGAGTCGCATCCGTCATGCTCATCATTTTTTTTAAAAATTAAAGGGTTGATTCGGAAATAACGAGAGTGTAATGGGATAACTGAATTTTGTTATTAAAAATAGCGTAAATTAATGACGGATGCGGCTCTATTGAATGTATTGTCCTGGGAGTGTCATATTATCTATCTCTGGAGGAGAGCGAGTGTTTTGACGGAGAGAGAGTGGGAGAGTGTTCAGCCCTGAAAGTCTAAAATTTTGCCCACCAGCCTTTTGCTAGTGACTTCCAAGTTTTACTAGCCAAACTGAAAATGTTACTAGCCAAAACTGAAAATTTTACTACTGAAAATAGCCCCCCAACTCAACAATATAATGTACCACAAGTGTTTGACGCCCAATGTTAGAGAGTGTTTTCTGCCCTGAGGCATTGAAAACAAATATTTGAACAGACAATCATAACCAAGTTAATGTTTATGTCCTGACTTCAGGCTTTTGATAGTATCAAGTGGAGAAATAACTGACAAAGTCCCCATGTGAACTGTGGTGGGATTTTTTATTTATTTATTTTTTGTAAGTAGAGCTGGGCTTCTGTTTGCACAACAGGTAAAAGGGTCTGTAGACCCCCAGGTATAAATTTTAGAGGGTAAACAGATCCCAATCCTAGCATTATAGAGGGTCCTCAGATTTATTTAAGAAAAACTGCATCATCTGTATGTTCCTTAAAATAAATTATCCCCACCCGCGTCTGCCCTGGGGGACTTGGGTGGGGTTAACTACTCTTTAGTTCCCAGGGTCACCCTGGTCAGTCCCACAGGGTGGGTTTTTCCCTATATTCTGGGGCATGTGTTTCTGTCTACCCTTGGTCCATTCACCTGTATTTGTCTTTTTAAAACTCTTCGAACTGTCTGCACTGCCTGTAGCTCTTGATATTGGATGTGTGTTGCTAAATGGTTTTAGCTTTATTTAGGCCCCATGGCGTAGGTTTATTTAACGTATTGGACTGGCTGGCGACATTCAATATTCTGTTTCTTTTTTTTCACAAGCAGTGCAGACACGTCCTGAAAAAGCCTTGTTGCTGTCGGGACGATAAGCAATGTACAATCAATCATTAAAATAAATTATCTCATTTCGCTCTCTCCTCTTTAAATGTGTTGTGACAGTGTGTGTGTGGTAGAGTCTGATTTTGATGTGTATAAGTTGTGTATCAGAGGAGAGAGAGAGAGAGAGGAGAGAGAGAGAGAGAGTTTGCCTTAGTAACTTGTAGTAGGTAATGTCCCTTGGTTTCACTAGCTGGTCAGCTTGTAACCTTGACCTTTGAATTTAACCTTTTTGAACTCTTTTAGCTCAGGCTGTAAACTTACAGATGTATTCGTGTGCTGCACGTGAACAGTGTTCACACAAACCGGTTCAGCTATTTACCATTTAACCATATGTCATTTTTTACCTTGGCTGTTGAAGGAGCAACATCTATTGTCTTGCTCTGTATGTCTACATTTTCTGTATCAGTCTTGATGTTGGAGAACCATATTTTCTGTAAGTACAATTATTTGATATTTTGCTTTATTTGAAACTAAGCTATGTTGGTTTCACTTTCTTTTTATTGTAAGATCGGGTTTTGCTGATCATTTTGGGGTTTTGTGGAAGCATGTGACTTACCTGTAATTTACCTGAGCTTGATGTATCAGTATAGTTCCAGGGTAGTAGTTTTTGGTTATTGTCAGCTTTAGTAATTCATCAAACCATGTTTTGTAGCTGAAATTAGTTGGTTGCTAGTTTCCAATCTTTTACACTTGTGCCATGTTGAAGATGGTGAACATTGTTTTCATAGAGTTACATGTTTTAGTGAGTATGATGTACATCTGTTCTACTCATGACTAGTAGTCTGCAACTGTTAGTTTTGATTGCATTGTTTCTGTTGCAGGACAAGAATTATTATTGTTACTTTTCCTACGTGTCCTAATAAAAAGCCGAGAAAGCAGAACCCACCCCAGCGTTGCCTTTCATCAATATAGGAGACAACTGCTACAAAATGGCGCCCAATGTGGGGCATCCTCTCTGCAAATGGGCATCCTCTCTCTAAATGGACTTCGCCAAATGGACTTTCCTGACTTTGCACTCATGGTGAACTTTGCCAGTGAAATGCTGTTTGCATCAATATGCTTTTAGCAACAAATGTACCGTTGTTCCAGTGAATCTATTTTTATCTCGCATGACTTTCATAATGGTGTCTGACAATGAAAATGATGTACTCAGCAGAATTCAGGCCAAAATTGATGACCTTTTTGCCGCCGTTGAAGAGCATAAAGGGGACATTGGTTATCAGTTACCAGATGATAGGCCCGAGCCAGTGTGTTGGTGCTGTGGTGAAGTCGGCCATCTCAGTTTCGCCTGTCGTAAACAGCTGCAGGTGATCGAGGACAGGCGTGATGGACCTACTTGTTGGCGCTGTGGCCAGTCTGGTCACTTAAAGTTTGCATGCCGCGTACGCCTTGATCACTGCCGCCGCCGCCAGCCGCAGGGAAACGAGACGAGGTCTACAGACACCAGGGGCGCGCTGTGGACTTCACCCCCGCCAGTCGTCCCTCTCAACGTCCGGAGCGTAGTGAACTGGTTGGTTCGAGTAACGAGGTCGACGTCATCGTGGACGGGTGGCGCACCGCCGCCTTGCTGGACACAGGAGCCACCATCTCCACCATCAGCCGCAGTTTTCACTCCCAGCATCTTCCTCACGTCCCCGTGCACAGCTTGGACTCTGTGCTGCACGTGGAGTGTGCTGACGGACAGATGCTGCCTTATGACGGTTACATCGAGGTAGAGGTGAGAGTGCCTGATCTTGGCACTCAGCATTGTCTACTACTCGTGGTTCCGGACAGCCAGTACAACGCTGCCGTTCCCGTGCTGTTGGGTACAAACATTCTCACTTCATACATGAACAGGTGTGATGAGCCATCCAAACGTAAGTCTTTGAACACTCAATGGTTTTTAGCATTTCGCTGTCTCAAGCTGAGAGAGAAACAGTTGTTACGTAACAAGAATCGCATTGGACTTGTGAAATGCGCGGAACGTGACAGAGTGGTAATCAAACCAAATAGCGTTGTTACTGTGAATGGTTTTGTTGCCAAGACTGTTGATCATCCTGACACTTGCGCTATGTTACAAGCATCTAGTGTTTCCCAGTTACCTAGTGATCTTGATATTGAACCTGCACTAGTGAAATGTGTGTGTTCTTCCAGTAGCAGTAGCATTGTACCTGTTACCATTTCCAATGTTACTACTAGGACTGTTGTCGTGAATCCGAAAGCAATTTTGTGTGAAATTCAACCTGTAGCATTAGCTGATCCTAACATGACTTTCAGCCATGATTCAGTTCCGGTCAACATCAACACTCAGTGTCTGGATGCTGATCGAGCTCGCGCTATAGAGGCGCTTCTCCACAAGTACGTCGATGTGTTTTCCCACCATGACTTGGACCTTTGGCACACCACTGCTGTTCAGCACGAGATCAACGTCACTGACGAAATTCCCTTCAAGCAGCGACACAGACGTATCCCGCCAGGCATGTACGAGGAGATACGCGAGCATCTTCGTCAGCTTCTAGCAGCAGGGGTGATCCGCGAGTCGCACTCTCCATGGTCCAGCAACGTCGTGTTAGTGCGTAAAAAGGACGGTTCGCTGCACCTTTGTGTCGATTATCGTCAACTCAACCAACGCACCATCAAGGATTCTTACGCCCTTCCACGGATAGAGGAGATGCTTGACACACTCAAAGGGTCTTGTTTCTTCACTGTTTTAGACATGAAGAGTGGATACCATCAGGTGGAAGTGTTGGAGGAACATAAGCAGCGAACAGCTTTCACTGTGGGCCCGCTAGGCTTCTTTGAGTATAACAGACTGCCCTTTGGTCTAGCTAATGCACCAGCAACTTATCAGAGATTAATGGAACAGTGTTTGGGTGATCTCCATTTAAACATTTGTCTCATTTATTTAGATGATTTGATTGTTTTTTCGTCTAACTATGTTGAACACTTAGAGAGACTGGAACGTGTTTTTGCCAGATTGAGAGAATGTAGACTGAAGTTAGCACCAGGAAAATGCTTCTTTCTACAGGAGCGCGTACGTTTCGTGGGTCACATTGTGTCCGCTCACGGTGTTGAAGCTGACCCAGAAAAGACTCGGAAAGTTAGAGACTGGTCGACACCTAGGAACCCGGCTGATGTTCGTCAGTTTCTTGGTTTCTGCGGATTTTTCAGACGTTTTGTCAAGGACTTCTCCAAGATAGCAAAGCCCTTGAATGATCTTCTCCCTTCCATGTCGACCAAACGTAAAGGAAAACCCAAGTCGAGAGAAGCACCCAAGAAAGAGTGGTGTTGGGGTCCTGAACAAGACAATGCTTTTAGACAACTGAAGGCAAGTCTGACATCACCGCCTGTGTTGGGCTATGCAGATTATCAGCTACCTTTTGAACTGGAGACTGACGCCAGCACTAGAGGACTGGGGGCTGTGCTCTTCCAGAAGCAAGAGGGACAGAAACGCGTGATTGCGTACGCCAGTCGCAGTTTGTCCAAGGCCGAGGTCAACTATCCAGCACACAAGCTAGAATTTCTTGCGCTGAAGTGGGCCGTCTGTGACAAATTCAATGACTACTTGTATGGCCACAAATTCACAGTTACTACTGACAATAACCCTCTGACCTACGTCTTGACATCTGCAAAGTTGGATGCGACAGGGCATAGGTGGCTTGCAGCTTTGGCAGTGTATGACTTTGACATAGTGTACCGCCCTGGGAAAAGCAATGCTGCAGCCGACGCTTTGTCACGCTTACCTTACTCTTCTGCAGATAGTCAACGTCAGGAGTCAGTGTCAGCAGAGTCTGTCCGCGCCATATGCAACCCTATCCAAGACGTCCCGTACATCGAGGCGCTGTGCATGTCTGCTGAACCTCTCCAGGACTGTACTGTAGTAGGCCAGACTGTCAGTACCACTACGCCAGACTACTGGAGGATTGCGCAGTGCAGAGATGAAGTCCTTAAACCTTGGATAGCCAGCGTCAGGCCAGGAATGAAACCTCGAAGACTTCCGACTACGCCAGTCAACAGTGCCCTTGCCAGAACTTTTGACCGCTTGAAGATGGTTGATGGTGTTCTATATAGAGAAGTGGACATAGACGGTACAAAGCGACATCAACTGGTTTTGCCCTCAGATCATGTTACCCGAGCCCTTCGTTCTGTTCACAATGATCTTGGACACCCAGGGAGAGACAGGACTCTTTCACTCTTGCGTGACCGCTTCTACTGGCCCAGCATGCATAAGGATGTCGTCGACTGGATAGACAAGTGCAACAGATGTCTCAGACGTAAAACACCTACCAATCAGAAGGCACCATTGGTCAGCATCGTCACCACGCAGCCTATGGAACTCGTGTGCATGGACTTTCTTACCCTCGAGACCTGCAAAGGAGGCTTCCAGCACATTTTGGTCATCAGCGACCACTTTACTCGCTACGCCTGGGCTGTACCTACCAAGTCCATGACCGCTAAAGTTACAGCTGATGCTTTCGTCAAGCATGTCGCTTTGCACTATGGCTTTCCTCAGCGAGTTCATACTGACCAGGGAGCAAACTTTGAAAGCAAGCTTATGAAGGAGCTTTGTACACTTGCCGGTGTTCAGAAATCCCACACTACACCGTATCACCCCATGGGTAACGGTCAATGTGAGCGTCTGAACCGCACCCTTCTGGACATGCTAGGAACTCTGCAGCCGCAACAGAAGACTGACTGGAAGAAGCATGTGGACGCCTTAGTACATGCATACAACTGCACCAGACATGAGACTACAGGGCACAGTCCTTTCTTTCTTATGTTCGGACGAGAACCTATTCTTCCTGTTGACAGTGTTTTCGGCATCTCTCGTAATGACCAAAGACAATCTTTGTCTGATTATGTCACCGGACTTCGCAATCGTCTGCAGACAGCCTATGAGACTGCATCGAAAGCCATTAATGATGCTCAACAAAGACAAAAGCAGAACTACGATGTTAGGGCGAGAGCAGCAACTCTTCACCCAGGTGATCGCGTCCTAGTCAGGATCGTAGCCTTCGATGGTCGTCACAAGATCGCAGACAGATGGGAAGAAGACCCCTATGTGATTGTCAGCAAGCCAAACCCTGACATTCCGGTTTTTATTGTACAGAAAGAGAAAGGTAGCAAGAAGAGAACTCTACACAGAAATCTTCTGTTACCTATTGGGACACTGCCGGCGCAGGAGAGGCCAGACCCTGCACCGCGGCCTGTACCTGCACCCAGACGTTCAGTTGTTGGTCCTAAGGTGAGGTTGGAGCCTAAACAGCAGATGGTTCGACACCAGCCAGAGGACAGAGATAGGACAGAGATGTCCACAGAGGAAGAGGATGAGGAAGCGAGTTGTGTATTGTGGCTTGAGAATTCTGAGGCGACAGCATCTGGTGGGGACGCCCATATCCTAGATGAAGAGGATCTAGATGTCGAGCCTGGAGCTCAGGATGGAGATGGTGAGACTGAGCATGTGAGTGATGAGGAGCCACAGGGGTCATCTAGTGAAAGAGGACCCGATATTGATAATGAGGATGATGATGAGGATGAATGTGATGATGATAAAGGTGAAGACAGAGACAGTTCTAAAAGTGACGAGTCGGACGACGAGCCACCTCGTAGGTCAGCTAGAGTCAGACGACCTCCAACTTGGATGAATCAGGATCAGTATGTTCTTACGCATCAGCTGATCAAGGAACTTCTGCACTTAGTTGATCAGTCTAGTCAGGAGTATTGAGGTATTGATTTACTTGCTTCAATTTAGGTATTTCCAGTTTCACAGCTTTATAGTGCTGTAATTGTCGTTTTTTGGTTATACTTTTTCTTGTGTATTTTGACCATCATGAAGTATAAGTATGATTTCAGAGTTTTTGCCAGGCACCGAGTGAATAATGCCTTGTTTGTGGAGAATGTGTCATTGAACGTTTGACATTATGAATTCTTTTTGGAGAATAGTGTCATTGAACTCTTGACATTTTGAGTTAGAAATCAATAATTTCAATGTTTCAAAGTCATTTTTGGTTTTTGTACAGTAATAGTTTTTGTTATTCTTTGCTGTTTTTACCCAGCGTCCATTTCAAATGACGAGGACGTCATTTCTCGCTGAGGGGGACAGTGTGGTAGAGTCTGATTTTGATGTGTATAAGTTGTGTATCAGAGAGAGAGAGAGAGAGAGAGAGAGAGTTTGCCTTAGTAACTTGTAGTAGGTAATGTCCCTTGGTTTCACTAGCTGGTCAGCTTGTAACCTTGACCTTTGAATTTAACCTTTTTGAACTCTTTTAGCTCAGGCTGGAAACTTACAGATGTATTCGTGTGCTGCACGTGAACAGTGTTCACACAAACCGGTTCAGCTATTTACCATTTAACCGTATGTCATTTTTTACCTTGGCTGTTGAAGGAGCAACATCTATTGTCTTGCTCTGTATGTCTACATTTTCTGTATCAGTCTTGATGTTGGAGAACCATATTTTCTGTAAGTACAATTATTTGATATTTTGCTTTATTTGAAACTAAGCTATGTTGGTTTCACTTTCTTTTTATTGTAAGATCGGGTTTTGCTGATCATTTTGGAGTTTTGTGGAAGCATGTGACTTACCTGTAATTTACCTGAGCTTGATGTATCAGTATAGTTCCAGGGTAGTAGTTTTTTGGTTATTGTCAGCTTTAGTAATTCATCAAACCATGTTTTGTAGCTGAAATTAGTTGGTTGCTAGTTTCCAATCTTTTACACTTGTGCCATGTTGAAGATGGTGAACATTGTTTTCATAGAGTTACATGTTTTAGTGAGTATGATGTACATCTGTTCTACTCATGACTAGTAGTCTGCAACTGTTAGTTTTGATTGCATTGTTTCTGTTGCAGGACAAGAATTATTATTGTTACTTTTCCTACGTGTCCTAATAAAAAGCCGAAAAAGCAGAACCCACCCCAGCGTTGCCTTTCATCAATATAGGGAGACAACTGCTACATGTGTGCGTCCTTTCCATGATACTGATTCTTTAACTGGTGAGCTATCGCGCAAAAGCGTGTCTGCCTTGCTCTATCACACACAGAAAAACATATATCTATTTATTTATTTGTATGATCATTTGATAATGTATTGTAACAGAGAATATAGCGTTTTCTGCTGAACGCGGTAGATTGACAACCAATGTGTGATTTGTCTAAACTTTGTGTGTTTGTGTGTGTGTGTTTGTGTGTGTGTAAACTGATGTACTTAAAAGTTTGTTTCAACCCATTTAACCACTCAGAAAGACGTGTTTCTCCAATTTTTGCCTAATAACTGTGTACCAGAAGATGAATCGACCACGATTTTTTAAAAAAATGACAAACTTATTTCTGTTCAAATTTCTGGACTTGCTTTTTGAGTTTGCCTCGGTGCTCATGCCATTCGAGTGCCGTCGTGCTTTAGCCATGGAAATACACTCAGCACAGCCATGAACTCTGAAAACTGTGTCATAGCGGTGGTGCCACACACGGCCCAGGGGTAGAATTTCTGGTACTGTCGCTTGTCGATGGAGATGTCGAAGTGCAGTAAAAAAAACCAACGTTGCGTCCCTTGTGACGCACCATTTTTTTTTTCATGCGTCCTTTTTCAGTTTTTGTGCGTCTCTGACGCACACATGTGCGTTTTGGGAAACACTGTTCTTCTTAGCGATTATCAAGATCAGATGGTGCCAGATTGAAGAATCCGAAGCATTCCAGCTCTTCCTTTGCTTTTTCTCCGCCATGTACAACTTTGTTCAAGATCGAAAGTGAAACGCACAATGCTGTATCCCATGATAGTATGTATGGTGACGTCACAGCAGTAAAGCGTTCAACATGTAGCGCGCACTTTGTAATAACATGCTGACACCACACATTAACTAACAGTTTGCCCGCCCTGTTACACTCGCACGGACCCCAGCGTCGGGTCGATTCTGAACGCAGCCGCAACTGAGCGAGCGGCTAAACGAACCAATTCATAACTAAACTGAAATAGAACGATTGTCACCGACCTCTGTTATGGTACGCACAGTTCGAGTGACGTGTTCGGCTACTGCCGCAAAGTGATGTTAGAGGCGGCTGTCAGGTCACGCGCCGGCGTACCTCATGTTCGGCTGGCGGTTAGCCGTTGGATTGGAAAACGCACGAGCGCACTCGCATTTGGCGAGTGGTTTTTTTTTTAATTTTAATCGCCAAATTTTTTTTCACTCGCCATGGCGAGTAAATTACTCGCCATTTTCAGGGCTGGTGTTCCAGGTGGATGGACCGTATACTGAGAAGGAGCGGGGGCCGAAAGTGCTGAGTTTGGTGTGGAGGATGAGGAGGCGGAGAGGGTCGGAGGCGGAGCGGAGGGAGCGGGGAGGAGTGTAGGGGTGAAGTAAGTTGGAGAGATAGGCAGGAGCGTAGTTGTTCAGGGATTTGTAGCAGAGAGACAGAATCTTGTATTGGATGCGTTGGGGGATGGGGAGCCAGTGATTTTTGAGTGAAGGAGCTTGAGTAGGGGAGTGATGTGGTCGGATTTTTTCTTTCTGAGGACTAGGCGGGCAGCATTGTTCTGGACGCGCTGGAGAGTGAGAGTGGTGGAGTGAGGAAGGCCGGAAAGGAGAGAGTTGCAGTAGTCGATGCGAGATAAGATGAGAGAGACAGCTAGTTTGGTGGCAGCTTCGGTAGTGAGGTATTTTCTGATCTGACTGATGCGGCGGAGGTGGAAATAACATGCCTGGGCCGTGGCCGTGGTCATGGAAAGAGAGGGAGATGGGGGTGCTGTCGAGTTGAAGGTGGAGAGAGGGAGGGAGCTGGGAAAGTTTCTGGTGAGTGCCTACCAGCAAGTTTGGTGGGAGAAAATTCCATACTTTTTAAAGACGTCTTCAAGACTAACACAACAGTTTTCCAAAGCTCACTAGTATATATATGCCAAAATTGTGTGATAATGGAACATGGTACCTATTTTGCGGGACAAATTTTTTAAAATGTAAGATATGTTGAGGCAATCTCCCTGGGTATGTGTGCCTCGTCTTTAACAGTTGAACAGTCACACATACAGAAATAAGATAACACACATAAACATTGAAACAAAAAAACCTAACACAGATATGGTATTCAAATTCTTTTGGATGTTAATGTTTACTTACCCAAGAGTGAGGACACACAGAAATAGGTGATAGAATTTAAACTTGTAATATAAAGTGCACACGTCTTATTATAGTCACAAAATAGTAATTCATGATAAACGTCCAAGTCATTTGACATAGTGTACAAAATTTAAATCACTGCCTTCTGTTCAATAATAAAATGCAATACTATTACTAATGTTCTTTTAAAACGTTAACAATTTCATTTGTAGTTGAATGTAGCTGAGGAACAGGCAGGCTTCAGACCAGGGCACAGTACAACTGAGCAGATCTTCAACCTGAGCGTTCTATGTGAGAGCAGAGATGTTTAACTCCCAAAAAAATGGAGTAATGGGCTATGCCAGAAAGAGTAATCTTGGGTAAAAAGAGTAATGCTTTCTGTCAGCACATTTCATCGTTCTCAAACGCAATCTCACTCAACAAGTTCTTACAAAGCCTTGCAGTTTTTATTTGCACTCGAAATGAGATACAAGTGAAAAGAAAAGAAAAAATCACTGTGTTATACTAATTAGTCACTGTGCTTGTCACTGACACAGTCCTACACTAGACACTACTCAGCAGTGCTGGAGGTGGTCATTTCGTCTCTGGCTTTCAATTCCTTGTAGTAAGCACTTTTGAATCTGTCCAGTTGTTCATTAGAATACTGTCGTTCACCAAAACTGCCAGGCCAGGACTTGAGCAGAAGAAGGCTCTCTAGTGTTTTGTCACCCAACAACAGTCGCTGGTCAGTTCGGTTTTTCCATACACACGAAAAGACGCGTTCACAGTGAGCACTGCTGTGGGGTATGGTCAAGATGCTGCACATGACTTGCAACAGCTGAACGAAGCTAAGCTCTCCTGTCTCATCCATCAGTTGCCCTAGTTTTGTCCAGGCATCATCAATTCGGCATTCCTTGTCTGGTATGCTTGCCTCCTGCAAGCACTGGTAGGCGCTAAATTGCTTCAACACTGTCTCCTAAAATTATTAAAGCAGATTGAAAGAAATAAATTAATCCAAGTATGTAACATGTGGTCAGTGGTAAGTTCAACTCTGCGATAATTTCACACAAAGTAACTTCAGCAACAATGACGTTTTTTTGCAAGGCATCTTCAGTCTTCGGTCTACTTGCAATCATAAATCCGGTGATTGGAACTGATTTTGATTTTGCAGAGCATTTCCCAGCTTCTACCTTGTGACTCTTGGTTGTGATATGTTTTGTGCAGTCATATGAACCACCATGAGCACAGCTGAAGTGCCTAGAGCAAATTTTACAAAAAACGAACTTCTCGCCTTTTGTCGCCGGGCCAAGGAAAGGCCACGTTTCGTAGTACGATGATCGATATTTTTGTTTGACAGCATGGGCCTTTTTTTTCACAACTGGAGCGGCAGTCTCCTCGTCCACTGATTCAGACTGAGACTTCAAAATTTGTCGTACAAGATCTTTTCATTATGCTGGTTGTTGTAGCACGCTGATTGTTGAAACAGTTTTGCGCCAAAAGTTAAAGGATCCAGAAATAACGGAAGCGATGAGAGAAAATGCGCCACGACAAATGTTGGATCTGGTCATGGACCCGGTTATGTTTTGAAGTAGGATTTGTTTGATCACTTTCTAAGAAAAAAAGCGGATTGTAATATGATTTCAAAAATCGTAGTTTTTGTTTTAAATAATCGTAACAGTGTGAAAAAAATCGTAGTGGCGTAATCTATGCCAAAAATTGTATGGGTAAACATCTCTGTGAGAGGTACCTCCAGCACCAGCAAGATCTCTATCGTGTCTTTGTGGATTTTAAGAAAGCATTTGACAGGGTGTGGCATGCAGCCCTTTGGTCCACAATAAAGCTATACAACATCAATACCAACCTGATCAAAGTCATAGCAAACCTTTACAACAAGGCCACTAGCGCAGTCTGCTTCAACGGCAAAATAGGAAACTGGTTCAGGACTAAAGTCGGAGTCAGACAATTGATTGTACATTGCTTAACGTCCCAACAGCAACAAGGCTTTCTCAGGACGTGCCTGCACTGCTTGTGAAAAAAAATAAAATAAACAGAACATTGAATGTATGTCGCCAGCCGGTCAAATACATTAAATAAACCTAACACATGGGGCCTAAATAAAGCTAAGACCATTTAGCAACACACATCCAATATCAAGAGCTACAGGCAGTGTAGACAGTAGGGAGAGTTTTAAAAAGGCAAATACAGGTAAATGGACAAAGGGTAGACAGAAACACATGCCCCAGAATAGAGAGAAAAACACACCCTGTGGGGCTGACCAGGGTGACCCTGGGAACTAAAAAATACCTAACCCCACCCAAGTCCCCCAGGTCAGACCCGGGTGGGGTCGGAGTCAGACAAGGCTGCTTGCTCTCATCCACTCTTTTCAACATCTTCTTAGAAAGAATCATGACAGACGCTCTGAAAGATCATGAAGGATCTGTCAGTATTGGAGGCAGAACAATCACGAACTTGTGCTTTGCGAACGACATTGATGGCCTTGCAGGAACAATTAGTTATTTGGGTTTAACGCTGAGCAGGCAACTACGGCCATCTTATGGTGGGAAGGGTAAAAATCTGGTCAGCCAGACTAAAAGAAAGGTCTTAAGACATGCATGTAAATATACCTTTAAAATATGTTAGGCTAAAATGTTGCACGGCCTATACCCTGGGAGGGGTGACAGGCATAAGTAAGTATAATGTTGCACAGGTCTTTAAAGAAAACGTCGACAGACTCTCAAAAGGTCAAAATAATAGAAACATCATAGTCTATAAATGCTCAAATCTTAATACAAATATGGCACTCTCTCAGAAAACTGAAGATCTTGTCCACATCCCGGAACAAAACCTTCAAGGAGTGTGCAGTGAAATGTTTATACCTTGTGTCGATACCATGGCTTTTTAATGCAGCTTCACCCATGTTGCCGATTTTGATATCCTTCTCAAACTAAACACATCGAGCTTTGTGCAATGCTCCGTCCGACGCTGGCACTAACCAAGCTTTGAATTCACTTTTCTCTAGCCATAAATAGCTAAAGATGAACTTCCCCATTTCTATCTTTAGCAAAAATCTGTGCGACTGTCCATGCACAGGATGAAAGGAAGTTGAAAGATTCTAACTATGCATGTGTAGCTTTTCTGCAAGGGAAGTCACTGCGGAAGAAAAAAAGGGGAGTCTTCTAGCGCTAGCTTGATGAACGATCAGCTTCAGACATACTTATGAATTACATTATATAGTCTTCAGGTTACGTTTTCAAATTTAAGATTTCTCTTGTAAAATAAATTGCATGTCAGTGTAAGATTGTCATATTTTTTTAATTTTCCAAAACTTTTCCATACATAAGTAAGTAGCGGCTAATGTCTCTGTTTGTTTGTCTATTTTGACAAAGGGTATTTACCCGAAATATTAATAAATTGTATTGTACCGTTTTTTTCTAAGCGTGTTTCTTTCTCCGTTGGGTACTTCCATACATAGCTTAACACAAATGAACTTTCCATAGTTTTCCAGCCATGGAAAAGATTTTTGTATTTTCCATATATCTTTTTCAGACTTCCATGACTGTACGAACCCTGTCACATTGTGCTGTGTATTTTTTTTAGTATAAAGTGTACTGTACCATCAGTGATCCCTGAGACTGCATAATTGGCACTAATCGCACAGTCACAACATAGCTTGTCAGTACAACTGATTAAAATTTATAAATGTTACAGCATAAAATAATTAACCAAGTTCCGAAACTTTGTTCAGCCATGACAGTTCAAACCAAGTGGTATGGCACTCTTTCTCTTTTACACTGCAGCATGTTGCACTTCGGACATAAGTTTCAAAGATAGAGTCTGTGTTGTGGGTTGCGTTTTGGTGATTTGGTGTCGAAATGAAACGGGCAAAGCGATGGTAAAGTGAATGAAAATAAACGTGACAAACCTCTATCAAGACGTAAAAATGCACACAGCAACTTTACACTTCGCTTTTTTTTTTGTGTGTTTGTGGAAACAAACAAGCTTATGTAGGATAAATAAAAAAGAACTCATCGGCACATCGAAATTCACAGCAACGAATCCACGTGTAACCATGTTGTATCGTAAGAAGTACCCACGGAAAAAGAAACACACTTAGAAAAGACAGGTACAACACAATTTATTAATATTTCACTGTAAATACCCCTTGTCAAAATAGACAGAGAGATCAGCCGCTACTTATCTTCATTCACAGAAGGAAAGTGGCAACTGAAGGTGACTAAAATAAAAGAAAAGGAAGAACAAATGTGCATAAAAAGTAAAAATGACGTCGATGAAACACTCATAAGTGAGACTCGGAGAGAAACTGAACACGAGAGACAAGAGTGTGTGTAAGTGCGCGCAGGAGCGAGCAAAAGGGAATGCGTGTGTGTGAGGCCAGAGAGAGAGTGAGAGAGAACGAACGGGGAATACCCTTGGGCACGAAGTAGGCTGAGTGTCTCCATGTTTGTCTCGTTTTCCTTGTACTAGTATGCCTTCATCAGCTTTTATCACTGGCTTGCTTTCTAAGCGTGTTTCTTTCTCCGTTGGGTACTTCTTTGCATTTTACACGCTTGGCAGGACATCTTTTTAGTCTGGATTGATATACATTGTATATCATGTTTTGATCATGTGATTCGGGATACCTTATTATTGTTGATTAAGGATATTTGAGTTCAAAGCAAGCTTTTTCGTAATTGTTTCTTCTCTTACTATATCTAACACTAAGTGTGAAAATATTAATTTAAAAAAATAAATGAAATCCTTTTTAAGTTACAATACAGGAACAATGAGACCTGTGTAAACTACTGATCCCCTGTGAATATGGCTGTGACAGTCCTGGTTTCCTCTTCAGCCGTACTGGAAACGTGCTACAGAAAAATGTCTTCATCCTCCGGCGGTTTAAAACGAGTGCGCACTATTTTTTATTCATACTAGACTTTATTTTGATATATATACCCAAACTTTTGTTACTCTCTAGAAAATCACTATTCACTATCTCGTTAACGGCTGATCGGCCATTCACAATCGTCTACACCTGAATATATAATAAGTACCTATAATACCTATAATAAGTACCTATAATACCTATAATGATTGATCTCCATGAGAGAAGGCCGAAAAATACTTTAGGCTTGCTCAAATTGGTGCAAAGAACTACATAAGTATAGCATCTTCATCAAAAAGAGTAATCCGACTAACTTAAATCTGCAAGAGACATAAACCCTCATGAGCCCCCGCTTGTCGCGGGGGCTCATGAGGGTTTATGTCTCTTGTAGATTAAAAAAAAAATCAAATCAAAAGCACAAGCCTACGTGACCACAGCGCTCCTCTCAAACTGTCAAAGACAGACCAACAGTAAGAAGAAATGCAAAATACATCAAACTCAGTGCACAAAATCTCTCTTAGAAATATGCCAAAAGGCAACAAACATTTCTAAGCAAAGAAATAGTAAAATGTATGACTTACAGTTACAGAGGCCCAGCAAGACAAAACTTTTGAAGATAATTTGACGCTCAAAATAGATGGTCTCTTGCTTGCTCTGTTCCAGTTTACTGTCCCACTGGCACTAAAAATGATGGGTCCTACTAAAACCCGGAATAACCCGGAATAACCTGTCCTAAGCTAAAATAACCATATCTATAACTATTATTGCGTACCTAAACTCAAAATAATCATGTGTTAAATGTTTGGTTTCCATTAAAGTTGATTTAGTTGTACTAGTAATGGCCCAGCAGAGGGCAGCCACATATTTTAGCAGCCAGCAGAGAGCAGTCAACAATCTCAGCAGCCACAGTATGATATACCGATGATGACAAAATAGAAAAAAAGACTAGAGGCAATTCGCCAAGGGACGTAATCCCGAGACGCCGAGAAAAGTGGAAAGGAACAGCCAAAGGTTTCTGCAAATCTTCCAAAACTGCCCTCATATTATTATCTGAAAGAACAGCCAAGTGTGTTCTGCAGGGGAGGTAAATCTGTAAATCTTCCCAAAAATAATTATAAAAAAAAATTGGTGCTCAGAAATCTGGAAACCATGCACTTTTATCCTCTTCACAAAGGTGCAACCCTGAAAAGTAAGACTGTTGTGTGTTTTAATGGTGTGTGTGAAATTTGCAAAAGGGGCCATGATTTGAAAATGCTGGTGAAAGAACAGCCCTCTCAAAAACTGACCTGTATGATTGTCCCCGTGCCAAAAAAGCAAACTTATCGGTGATGAATGATTTAAGATCATTACCTCGTGTGTCATGAAGCAGGGACATAGCGGGCATGAGAAAAGTAGTCCGGCGGTTACCAGAGAAAGTCGGAAAGTTTTAAAACTATTTGAGGGACGATGGCAACCAGAAGCTTATTTATTGATACTAAAATGTTAACTCTATTTTAAAGAAACAACATTCACGTCCAGACAGACTTAACTATGATATACTGGCTTAGAATCAATCATTGGAAAATGTCACAATTGTTTAAATCCTTCAAGTGGTCATGGGTAAACCAATCAATTAGTAAACAAATTTGCCTTTCTGTAGTTAGAAGATCACAACATGTCAGAGTTGAAAATCGTTTGTTGTAGATGAGACTTGCGAAACAAAATTAAAGAAGAGATATAATCCATGAAGAAATGTTCATCACAAAAGCTTTGCATCTCAGCCCTGAGTCAACTTTGACAGCAGACGCTATAGTGTTGCACAGGATTTTTGAAGCACATTGGTTTTTGACACATCCAGCTCAGAAAATGTCCCAAAAACTGTTTGCCTGCGTGCTGCAGAAGCCACAAAGTTGTTGGCAACACGAATCAAGCTGAGTGGGTCAGTTTTAGACTTGTGGTCGTGAAGTGCCATTAAATGGTTCAATCGAGCCTCGTGCATGCGTGATCTTTTTCAGTTTTGGGGAAAAGGTGTCTGTACATCGCACACAACTATTTGATGGCTTGATGTGACCAGCCGTATTCGGCATCCTGTCTCGAAAGACAATGGAGTATGCGCTTGCTGGGTCAGTCACTGGAGTGACCTCTCCAGTGCGCAAGCCTGGGCGAAGTGTATGGAGATCCTGGGATGCCCAGTCGTCAAGATCCCCCTCTCGGCCTCGCTGATGTATCCAAAGGAATGCAAAGCAGTACGTTTGGCACCAGTTTGGCTGCAGGAGCTGCCAGAACAGTGCGTGAATACAGGCAGCTGTCTGCCTTCGGGGCTCCACTCCTGATTTGAAGGGTTTACTCCCCCACATTTGGCCGTTGGATCCAACCTGATCTCCTCCGTCCTCTAGCCGTTGGCTGTCAGAAACAGCTCATCCGCCTAGTGGTGCAATGTGAACACCACCCCCTCACGTGGTTTAGCCCACCAGCTGAGGTGGTTTGCCAGGGTGTGGCGCTTGGAGCCAGCACGTGAGAGATTAAGGAGATGGATGAGGACCAGTGATGCCCGTCCGTCCTATGTAGGACGCAGCTGCCGAACAGCAAAGGTACTACCTCTATCCAGAGCCCCCTACACCAGCCGTATACCCTTATGACAATTCACAAATCAGTCACATTTTGTGTTAGCTGTCAGGTGTATTTCGGGCATGTTTAAGTAAGCCTTTATTGGCTAAGGGCTGCTTTCATCAGCGTGCTGACCCTTTTGTTTTTGTTGAGTAGATCTTTGTTGTTAGGTTTTTATAGTGGTAGTTTGTTTTGTGGTTCATTTTGTATTGTTCAAGAGGACGTACTCTCGCTCACACTGTCACTTGGAAAGGCTAGTGGAGAGTGGTGGTGTGTTCTTTTCATGTCGTGTCCTTAATTTTGATTGTTGGTGGGGCAATTCCGTGGTTGTCTGTGGTGTTTCAGTCGTGGTTCCATCTAAGTATTTGTAGCGCTAGTTGATCATGTTGTAGGCGTACAAAGCTTTGCTGTATCTGCCCTCTTTAAAGTATATGATGAGGAATTCTAGTCGTTTCCTTGCTCACCCTTGTCTCTGCAAAGGCCCATGAGGTCGACCCATTCAAAGAATATCGTAGGGTTCAGACCATTGTACAATATGATGCGGTTAGCAGGATCATGTTCTTTGAACGTGTGGGAGGTTTTTCGTCCACATGTATTTTCTTTTTTTTTTCGGCCATTTGTGTGCTGGTCCTATGATTTTTTGGATGTCGCTCCATAGTTTGAAGGTCTGGCGTTTTTTTCGACTGTTTCTGGTTCATTCCGTTTTCTTTTCCCCGTTGTTTGGGGAGACTTTGTATTGGTTGCGGTGTGGCGCGTATGAATAAGATATTTCCAATGCCCGTTGGTTTCTTATTGGGAGGTCGTTCTGCTTCGTTTCAGTAATGTGTCATGAGGCTGTTTCCGTTTGGAGCTGGCGTGCGGCTTTTAATTTGATTGAGCTAGTGGTGCCTCATGTTCTTCTTATTTATGCTTTTTACCACTGCTAAATTGGTGGAGCTAGTGGTCAGTGCAGAAGTCTTAGTGTTGTGTTGATGCACTTCGGCCCAGTAGCTTTCGTACTTGGGCCGGCGGTTTTGACACTTTTCTGTTTACCAGCCACTGCTACGTGGTGCAGCTAGTGGCGCAAACAAAGTCGGTTGCCATTTTTGGTAAACATGAATACACTTGCGAAGTTTTGACACCACGACAGGTTCCTCTCTCTCTCTCCCCCTCCTCTCTCTCTCTCTCCCCCCCCCCCCCCCTCTCTGTCTTTCTCTTTTTTTTTCTTTTTTTTTTTTGTTTTTTTTTTTTTTTTGGGGGGGGGGGGGGGTCGGCCAAAAAGTACTCCGGCGGTCGCCGGAGTGGCCCACTACGTCCCTGGCAGTGGCTACTGGTCACGCGGTTATACATTTAAATTGGGAAGTTCAGGAAGTGCAAGGCCCCGTGTTTCCAAGCAGACATCAAGAGACTGGGAACCACCTGGAGTACAATCGAAGGAGAAGCACAGGACAGGAGTTGCTGGAGGTCTCTCGTCGACGGCCTATACCCGGGTAGGGGTGACAGGCGTAAGTAAGTAAGTAAAGGCCCCGTGTTTTTAAAAATAATTTTTGCCTTGTTTGAAAATTTGCAGTTGGGCTGAATGTTGGAATTTGCTGGAAATTTGTGGTTAGCTGAGAGGAGACATGTTTGGTGCTTTGATTCATACCATCCTGAGCTTATCCAGTGGACAATTGTGGGCCTATGTTGAGTTGCCTTTTGACGTAGTGATTTGAGGGGCACACTGTTTTCAGCCTGTGCTTGGGTGTGGGGTTGGTGTAGGAACCAGTTTCATAGCCGGCCAAGAAATGAGATGGGTCAGCCCGTGCTGGTTTTTTTGGTATTTTGTGCATGGCAAATGTGCAGCTGGTGTATCACTAGGCAGGCATTGTCATGGAACCCCCAGGGAAAGAGGAAAAGAGGTAGGCCGAGAAACTCCTGGCGTCGAGACCTCCAAGCAGACATCAAGAGACTGGGAACCACCTGGAGTAGAATCGAAGGAGAAGCACAGGACAGGAGTTGCTGGAGGTCTCTCGTCGACGGCCTATACCCGGGTAGGGGTGACAGGCGTAAGTAAGTAAGTAAATGTGCAGCTGGTGGGCGGTAGCGGGTTTTTTTTTTTTTTAGGGAATTGAAAAATTAGGGGATGACTGGGACTGACTAAGGCTAAGAGACTGGACAGTACGGAAACAGCACTGTGGTCCGTGGCCTACTCAGTATCTCATGACGGCCGTATGCCGTATCATTTTAAGATGGCGGCTGACGCGCCGACGCTGCTAGGCAACGCGGAAACTTCCCGATCCCTATTAAATTGGCCCCACCGCGACCCGTCCTAAAAAGTCCCTTTTATAAATAGAAGGGACTTAAAACCAAAGTGGCGCTGCCGAAACACGCCCGAATGCCGGTGAGCAAACGGTAATATTCTCAAATGGGTCGGTTAACAGGTTGCTCGGCTGTGTAGCATTTCCGGTTTGGCCTTTCAGAGAAGTGTTTACGTGTGCGCGTTGGAAAGTTTTTTTGCGAAGTTTTCGTGTATATGCATAGATATTTTGTGTAGCCATGTCCGACAGAAGTGTTGCTGGAAGATGGAGGCATTTTCAGAAAGTGTTGAAAAAAAAAGTGTTGAGAAATAAAACAGTAAATCATGAATGTAATAAAGGGATGAAGAAGTTGCAGATAAAACCATTATTCAAAATCAAATTTATTTCCTTTATTTTTATTATATTTTGTGTAGCCATGTCCGACAGAAGTGTTGCTGGAAGATGGAGGAATTTTCAGAAAGTGTTGAAAAAAAAAGTGTTGAGAAATAAAACAGTAAATCATGAATGTAATAAAGGGATGAAGAAGTTGCAGACAAAACCATTATTCAAAATCAAATTTATTTCCTTTATTTTTATTACACTCAGTAACATCTAAACAAATGTGTTTTATTAATAAAATAATAGATTAAAAAAAAATTATTTACTATTTTACAATCTCTAGAACTAATTTTACAAATTATTTATGAATACAGTGCACACAGCTGTAATTAATACAAGATACTAGATTTAAAAAAATTATTTGACAAACAGTTAAAATGAACAGTTTGTATGACAAAATGATGTTGCTCATAACATAAAATATGAAATTAAAACTGATGTGAAATGCACTAAAGCTACATACACTAATTCAGGCAGAAAAATTCATTCGCCCAAGAGCAAAAGCTTTAAAAGTTTGTCCTTGTCCAAGTTTAATTGTAGGGAAGAAAAAGTTGTGCTTTGCTTCCTCTTTTTTGCAATTTATATTGCTCCTAAACTTATATTAAGAAACTTATATTAAGAAACACAGTATAGAAAAAGTGATTAAACCAGTGGGTTTGTTATGTTCAAACACGAACAATAACGGCGAATGAAAGATTTGTGGTCAAAACATGACATTTGCAACAAGTCATACAGCTTTTTTTGGTTGTTGTGGCAACCTTTTACTGCGCAATGTCGGCCGCTAGATCGGGAACTTGTGTAGGGTTTTGTATTCACATCTTCCATGTTTGCAAGCAAAACAGGAAGTCGTCCCCAGTAGGTCGAAGGTCATATTCAAGATGGCCGCACCCATCATTTCTAGTTAAAAAGACGTGGATGTTTCGAACAGTCTGATTCCCATTCAGAACAAGACTATTACGAACTTGCTTTAGCCTCATGGTCACGAGCGAGTGAGACTGAGAAAAGCTGTTCCTTTATCAGTCTGGCAGAAACGACGCCGTTTTTGATTCGCGTGGCAACCACGCCTCGTCAGCTTGTTTAGGAGGGCTGATATCAGGTCAGAACATTTATTTCGGAAGTATTTCGTGAACACGCTGTGTGACTGTTTCACGATCGTTTGTTTCGTGAGGCAGTTTTCATCGACTGTTGTGCCAGCGTCATGAACGTTTTTGTATAAACCGATGTAGGGAGAAAGTTCACAGTTATACCAGTCTTCGCACATTTGATACGCGACGCTTGCGGATACGCGGCAAAAAGCTGCGTATCTGCTTTGAATTTAAGCCGTGCATTGAACGTGTTACGGTTTCTTCAGACTTCAGGTACTGACTCACGCTGTCATACAGTAGTAAACACAGTCACGACAGTCGATTTGTCACACCACATGTAGTGAGTGAGCTACATTGATTGAAATTCAATGTACAGTCGACTTCACTTAATATAAGGTCGGATATATAACAACATTTTCTGATTCTCTGAGGTGCAATCCACACTATTTCTTGTAAGTTTCTTCGCATACATCATAACCTTTGGATAAGAACAGAACAGTTAAGGTCTCCAGGTGGTAAATTTATGTCTGAAGTTTAATTTAATATGTCTGATTTGGGGAGTTTGACTCATAAATTTACCCAACTTTGCACCCAACATCTTCACACCCACTGAATTTACTCATCTAGCCTGGACTCGCTATAGCAGGAGATGGAGCAACCATGATAATTCATGATCCATCTCCTTGAACTGGTACATAGTGGTTATGTGACATCCAAAATGTGGGAAATTTGGCATTAGGGTCGAATGAGTGAACTGGTAGTACAGGCACCCATGTGTGTGGCAGCTCCTGCTTCCATTTAAACCTTCGGAATACACCAGTGTGTGTCACAATAAGTTTGACTAAAATAGTTCAAGGGTAGTGCCAGAATAGTTTGGCGCCTCTAGATGCCACGCTATTATGGCACCACCAATAAACTAAAGCCATCGGTCTATATCCTTCTGTACATACTATAAGTATAATGTAGCTTGCATATGGCAGTGTACAAATTTGAAGCTTTTAGCCTCAGCTTGATAGGGGTTAACTCATTTGCGGCCAGCCGCATCAGGATGCACGGCCTAAAATTTATTGAAGCTAGGGTAACACACATGTGACTGTTTACATTTTAAACAAGTTTACGATGTCCTAAGGCAAGGTGCAAAAGGAATGGTGCAGTCTTTATGTGAACGCTGCAGTACAAAGCTTTAGTTGCTAGATCTGGTCTGTGATTTGGACCTTATTGCCTCTGGTTGTAAGGTCCAAAATCACAGACCAGCTGTATGCTGGGTGAACATGCATTTTGTATCTGAGCGAAACCACTAAGCTCTAACCAGCAAGACATGAGGATGACGTCCTTTTTTATTTAGCAGGGCTATATATGCGGTCATACTCGGCCGCCGGTTGTCACACTCGCACACACATGTATTCACACACATGCACAATAGCTGTTTGCTAGGCACTGTGTACCTGTCATGTGTAAATGATAAACCATGATCTTTAACTGCAGTCCAATGGGCAAAAACCCTCGGGCCAATGTCGAACGTAGTGGGCCCATGCTCAGCCGTGCATGGGCCCTCTGCGTCCGACATGAGCCCGATGACCTTTGCTTGCTTGCTGAGGATAGGGTAGTGCTTAATTGATTGACTTGGTGGCCTTGCAATGATCAGGTACCCTCAAGCTTCTCTGTATGTTTTATAGGTGCTTAGCTTTCTTGCAGCACCCATAACCTAGTGCTTTACATCAGTTGATGGCTGTTTCAATGTCCCATTGCCATTGTTATAGCTTGAGGGTCTGTTTTATCATGACAAAAAACCAAAAGTGACAACCAAAGCTTTGGCTGTCGATAGTGGTTTTGTCATGATAGTTCCTGTAGGAATCACCATGACAAAAACCGCTACCGATGGACAAAGGGTTAAATGATGGCCGAGGACGCATGCTGCCATGATCAGATCAGATCAATCTGGCAAAACGGTCCCTTGAGTCCTCGCTGGGAGTGCAACATGTCTTTGACCTGAGGGGCCTGAAGGCGCCAAGCTCATCTGACACTACCCTTGAATTATCATGGTCAATCTGTCTCCTGCAAGTGGTACATAGTCGTTAGGCAACACCTCCAAATTGTGGAAATGGGGCCTTTGGGCTGAAATTCATGCCCTTGCTATGAATGAGCACAACTTGCCCTTCTTTAGTAATACTAATAAAAATTCAAAATAAATACTTTTTTGTTGAGCAACAGCAACCAAACAAAGTTTACTTGAAAGGTCATTAAACAGGGTATTTGCGGGTATAAATTTTGTTCAAATCAACTGAAATACTTAGCCACACTGGATTGTGGAAAATCAGTGAAAAATGCTGTCTGCCCAAGCACCACAAAGAGGTTTGGAGTACCTACCATTAGTATTAATGGGCGCAACTTACTTCTGTTGACCTGATTCTGATTGAGGAAAAGCCCTTGAGGAAAAGCCCTTGTTAGCTGTGTGGCTTATGATGTTTGCTCGCTGTCACCAACTTACTATAGTCAGGTCCTTACTGTAAGGGAGCACAATGTTCCTTACTATTGTTGGGCTCAACCAACTGCCTTTGACCTGACTCTGATTTAAGGAATAACTCCCGCAGTCAGCTGTGTGTCTGATGAGTGTTGCTTGCTATTACTTAGTTAGGTCCTTACTGTGAAGGAGCACAACTTTCCTTACTATTACTATTAGTGGGCTCAACCTGCTGCCTTTGACCTGATTCTGATTGAGGGATAACTCTTGTTGTTTGCAACATGTCTGGTTGTTGTCGCTTGCTATCACTAGCTGATAGATAGACTAGAGTGCTCGTGATGCAATTCAGTTTTAGGGTCATCATTATCATGTGCACTGGGCTTTGATAAGATCTGTGCTGATCTGTGATTTTGGACTTTACAGCCTTGGGCCGTAAGGTCCAAAATCAAAGATCAGCACAGATTTTGTGTCGCTGTCTAGCGCAGTGTCACGCTCAAGTGTCGGGAAACAGGATGTTGCAATGTATTATGTTGTGTGGTTTTTTTTTCCTGGGGGAAAGTGGAACATTCAAGTGTCTAAAGTTTCAAGTGTTCTGTGACATTTTCTGAAGGAAACTTAATTCTTTCCACGGTTAGTCCATGGAGCACATCCTTATCCTTGTGGTTTAAGTAAATATGTAAGTGTGTATGTCGCTGTGGGCTCAGTGTTTGTGGATAATAAGTTTTGTAAAGATCTGTTTATGATTATGATGATGATTACTACTATTACTACACATTATTTTTATTGTTGTTACTATTATAGCACAACGTGTTTATCCCTTTCACTTTCGGCCCCAAGGTCCCATTTCTAAAATTTTAGAGGTGTTGCCTAACGACTGTGTACCAGTTGCAGGAGATGGCTTGGCCATGATAATTCAAGGGTAGTGCCAGATTAGCTTGGTGCCTGAAGGCACCAAGCCAATCTGGCACTATGCTTGAATTATCATGGTCAGTCCATCTCCTGCTGTAGGGATCCGGGACTAAAAGGGTTCAACTTTTTAAACTACATTGTAATGTGTTTTTGAAACGAAAAATGGCCTTAGTTTAAAAGACGGCTGCTTTCTCTAGTGAAGAAGTTTTGAAGGAAGATGAAAATCTCACATTTTGCGAAAATGAACTTGATTACTTTTACCTTGAACAGGCTGACTCCCGGTGAGAGGATTGTGTTTATGGAGACACTCCAGCTTCAGCGAATTTTTTATGACTATAATAATGTCTGTTTCTAGAGAATGAAACATAGTATTCTGATGGGCCTATTTATTATTATGGTTGACTTGAAGATAATTGCCACTGAACATTGTCGTAGCCACAGTTGCTATAGCCTCGGAGTAGTGTGCGCTGCTGATGACAGCAGCCTTTGCCAAATGTAATGCACCACAAGTATATTCCTTCACCCTCCTGAACTGGATTTTTTAAAATTTCAGACTAATCAGATGACATTATACAGATTTAGATTTTTTTGTCAACCTTCAAAGCCCTTACATGCTACAATAGGATGGGGAATGACCATGATAGTTCAAGGGTGGTGTCAGAATAGCTTGTGTAGGCGCCAAGCTATTCTGACACCACCCTTGAATTGTCATGGTCAATCTGTAGCACTTCTTGCCTAAGAAAGATAAGTATGTCAATTTTGAAAAACAGTTTTAACCTGATAATGTAATAATATAAGTTATTTGTAGCAGGGGGTTGCTACACAGACTCTTGTAGGCCTGAGGGAGGTCAAAGGAACCATTGTACCCTGAAGGCCTGAGGGGTGCAATGGTTCCTTTGACCTCCTGAAGGCCTACATGGGTCCGTGCACCAAGCCCCTGCTACCAATAACGTATTTGTTTTCATTCCTCCAATGTTTTTGTAAAACAAATCAACACGAAATCTTCCAACCTGGATCATGCCAGACATGACCTACGACAAAGGAATATACATTTATACTTAATAGAATTATGACGTAATTTAAAATCTTTCATGACGTTTCCGTCTCCAGTAGTGTGCCTGTTGTTTCAAACAACACTAAGGAACTATGTACTTTAGACCGATTTAATGATCTTTTATAGAACAAAGCTGGCATCCAAGACGCGTCAGAAAGAGCGCTACAAAAAGTCGGCCATTTGTCGCTGCAAGGGTTTTTGTATCCCAGTCACATGGTACGGTTTGCGCTAAAATTGGTCTTGTGACGTAGGGATGAAAACAAATTATATTGTACTTTTTAAGCGTGTTTCTTTATTTCCTGGTTTTTCTTGGTGTTGTTTGTTTTGTTTTTTGTTAATCAATGCATTTTCTGTTTTTCCTCATCAGATTTGTAGCTTCCCTCCATCATGTCGGTGCAGTATGAGCCGGTTATCGACGAGCTGTCGAGTGAAATGTCCGACACACCGGATACCTACTTTATGCGCTCGTCAGGCGGACGACGGAAGAAGTGGCCCCGGATCATCGGCATCGTGCAAATTATCATCGGCTTTCTTATCGCTTTCTTGGGTATGATTGTAAAGTTAGAATTTATTGTTTTACATTCACCCCTTCACTCCTGGTTTACAACAAAAGCAGAACCCAAATGCAAGATGCTTAGATCCTCATAAGCCCCAAGCAGTTGCGGAGGCTTATTAGGATCAATGCCTTCTGTTGATACCCTTTGTATCAATGTTCCTTGGACGATTGAGGCTGTTTGAAGAATTGACAGAGATTTTATGAACGCAGTCTACATCTAGTAGGAGTAAAGGAGTTACCTGAAAACGACCTTCTCCAGGCAGGAAAGGGTTAATTAGCTGTATCTCCTGTTAATTGTTCTTAGTCTGTATCTTAACCCTCTTGACCCCAAGACCGCATGTCCAAACTTTTGGAGGCGTTGTCTGTCGACTATGCACCAGTTGTAGTCAGATGGATTGATCATAATAATTGAAGGGTAGTGCCAGATAGGCTTGGCGCCTTCAGGCGCCAAGCTCATCTGGCACTACCCTTCAATTGTCATGATCAGTCCATCTCCTGCTGCAGGGTCCTGGGGCTAAATGGGTTGATATGGCTGCGCAAAAGGGCTCACTGAAGTTAGAATGACGTAAAATAAAAACTTTTCTTCTCGTCTGTACGCAGGAGAGTTCCTTCCCTTATGCTCAAAAGGCGGCGGACAACCTCTGATATGTGTGCGTACTCGCAAGGATCATGAAAAGAAGAGTGGAAAATAGAAAAGTCTTAGTTATGGCACGACAACATTGATAACCTTTTGTGTCAGCAAATTTTAGCATTTACAGTCATGGAACAGGTCGCTTTAAAGCACCATTATGCGTAAATCTAAAGACAAATTTCAGCACCGTTTGTGTTCCTTATGCCTTGTCGACACACCTAATGAACTTTAACGGCGGTTTGGACATGCAGCAAACACACATGCGTAATCGCACTTATTTATTCTGCGCAACCGTTAGCATGTCAATCTACTTTTAGCTGTTTCTCGTACTGATACAGTTGTAATTATAGAATGGAGTGCAGTCGTTGTCAGGTTACTTGATATGAAGACGATGTGTTCTGAACTGGATTCACCTGTGTCCAAATGAACCATAACTAGACCTGTGTGTAGCGTTTCGTAACCATCTGTTACAAAAGGGTATATTTGAACAGTCACGGCGGTAGTGGGCCTTTAACCCATATCATTCGGAATACACCAGTGTGTGAAATAAGTTTGACTCAAATAGTTCAAGGGTGTTACGATTGTGGTTGTGTTGTTCTGTGAGAGCGTGCATGCATAAATTGTAGGAAACGATCCGATATTTATTTGAGCTATCATGATTGATTACGAATCACGTACCTTTTTCAGTAAGTTTCACTTTCGTTCACGCGTAGTTACTTACTTACTTACTTACGCCTGTCACCCCTCCCCGGGTATAGGCCGTCGACGAGAGACCTCCAGCGACTCCTGTCCTGTGCTTCTCCTTCGATTTTACTCCAGGTGGTTCCCAGTCTTTTGATGTCTGCTTGGAGGTCTCGACGCCAGGAGTTTCTTGGCCTACCTCTTTTCCTTTTTCCCTGGGGGTTCCATGACAGTGCCTGCCTAGTGATACTGGAAGCTGGCTTTCTCAGACTGTGACCAATCCATCCCCATCTTCTTCACCCAATTTCATTCTCTGCTGTTATCTGCTCTGTTCTCTCCCAGAGTCTGACGTTGCTGATCTTCTCTGGCCAGTGGATTTTTAAAATTCTTCTAAGGCAACTGTTTATGAAGATCTGTACTCTGTTGACAGTGGTTTTTGTCAATCTCCAAGTCTCTGCTCCATATAGGAGAACTGCTTTTACGTTGGAGTTGAAAATCCAGACTTCGGTGTGTTGTGATAGCTCTCTGGAACTCCACACTTTTTTCAACTGGAGAAAGGCTGCTCTGGCTTTACCGATTCGTGCTATGACATCTGCATCAGTGCCGCCTTTTTTGTCTATGATGGTCCCGAGATAGGTGAAGGACTCCACCTCCTCCAACGGGGTGCCAGCAAGCAAGACTGGTTCTTCCCTGGTTGCGTTCAGCCTCATTGTCTTTGTTTTCCGTTTGTGGATGGTGAGCCCCACTTGGGACGAGATGTCAGCAAGCCTTGTGGTCTTGTCCTGCATTTGTTGATGCGTGTGGGACAGTAATGCCAAGTCGTCTGCAAAATCAAGGTCGTCGAGCTGTGTCCTCAGTGTCCACTGTATTCCACTTCGTCTGTGCTCTGTGGTCCTCTTCATGACCCGGTCTATGGCCAGTAGGAAGAGGAACGGAGACAGCAGACACCCCTGCCTGACACCGGTTCTGACCTGGAGCTCCCTGGTGAACTGCCCTTCATGGATCACGCGACATGTCATGCCATCGTAGCTGCTCTTGATCAGGCGGGCGAGCTTTGTGGGTACACCGTAGTGTCGTAGGAGTTTCCACAGAGTCTCTCGGTCCACGCTGTCAAATGCTTTCTCGTAATCCACAAAGTTGACGTACAGCGGGGAGCTCCACTCCAGAGACTGTTCCACGATGATGCGGAGAGTGGCGATCTGGTCTGTACATGATCTGTTTTTCCTGAATACTGCTTGCTGGTCTCTCAGCTGGTGGTCAACGGAGCTCTTCATTCTCTCTAGGATGATCCTGTTGAAGACCTTTCCTGGTACTGACAGCAAGGTGATTCCTCTGTAGTTGAAACACTTGCTGAGGTCGCCTTTCTTGGGAAGCTTGATTAGGTACCCCTCCTTCCAGTCAGCTGGCATCACCTCCTCTTCCCAGATCTTTCCAAACAGTGGGTACAACATCTCTACTGTTGTCTCTAGGTCTGCTTTCAGAGACTGCTGGGATGCCATCTGGCCCTGCTGCTTTGCCGTTCTTCAAAAATGCCACTGCTCACTGCTCATCTGATCTCTTCCCGGCTGGGTCTGTCACAGCTGATGGGTAGGTCGGTCTCTGCTGGCTGGATGTCTGGGGGGTCGGGTGGGCTGGGTCTGTTCAGTAACTCTTCAAAATACTTGGCCCATCTGTCGAGTTGGTCTGCTCTGTCTGCAATAGGCTTGCCTTCTTTGTCTTTTACTGGTCTTTCTGTATGGCCATCACGCGTAGTGCGGAATTGATTATCTTTTGACACAGGGAGTTGAGTCCCGAAGAGTCTAGAAACTGCTCGAGTATTCATCACTGTTTACTGCGCGCATGAAGTTTAGCGGTCAGTTTTGTGCCCCAGTCATGTACCTTCTAAAGTTCTAGAGAATGCGGGCAAGGTCGTGACCTGTTTGGCCTAATTTTGTGTGACGTCATAACGCGCGGGGATTTCCCAACATAGGGGCTGGAAATAGCAGCCAGAGTTTTCTAGACCATTCTAGTGTAATGTTTTTCATTAATATTTAGGAGTTTTAGTTGCGTATTTTGTTCTGATTGGTTGTGTTGTACGAATTTCCTCGATTTTTCTGGAAAGCATTCCACTATAAAAGGATCGTGCTAGGAAGCACGTGTGTACATTGTTCAGTTGTAAAATTGCGATGTAACAGCGTCGGTACATTGTTCAGTTGTATAATTGCAATGTATCGTAATCACATTGACTTTGAGAGAGTACGCAAGGTAATGTGCTTCATTGTCAGTGACGGAGTTATGCAGTGAATGGTGATATACATTGTATGAGAGACGCATTGTGTCAAAGTGTGGACATTTTGCAGAGAAGACATTGTATCAGTGTTGGTGCATTTGTGAACGCATTTCGTGGAGATCGCATCGCTGTAATAAAATATTGTTGGAACTGTTACTCCAGTATTGTCTGCAACCTTAAGCCACGTGTGACGGGTTGCAGCTGAATGAAGTCTCTTTAAAAGAACCTTACGTGCGTGCCGTCTGGTGTGATATCATACTACGACCATGATCCAACCACGTAACAAAGGGTAGTGCCAGAATAGCAAGCTGTTCTGGCACCACCCTTGAACTAAAGCCATTGGTCTATATCCTTATCTGTAAGTACTGTAATGTAGCTTGCATTTTATATGGGACATGGATTTAAAGTCGTGTGAGCAAGAGTTATAGATCCTCATGAGCCCCCGCAAATGTGGGGGCTCATGAGTATCTATATATCTCTTGCAGTTGGGTGGTGTTTCATTTCTTTCGATTTGAAGTTTTTAGTCTCAGGATGATAGGGGTTAAGGTACTTGTGTGTGTTTAAATTTCCTTTCTTAGCTTGCAGCTTGCTGTCAGCCTCTTTTCCCATAAAGCCCGGACACACCACGGTAGTGTGACATACCGAGCGACCATGATAATGCAAGGGTGGTGTCAGAATATCAGCTACCACCCTTGAACTTTCATGGTTGTTAGGACAGTCCAAATGTAGGAAATTTCTGCTTTTGGGCGTTTAAACTTTTAGTTAATTTTACTTATTTTGCATGCATGGCTGACATTAGTTTTGAAAAATTAACTGACAGAGAAAAAACTCGCTCTTTAGAAATAAAGCAAGCACAAAAATTGTAGGAAAATAACAAGAAAGAAGAAACTCATTTTGGAATATCAGTGTATCGTGCACAATGCAGGAAAATAATCGACAAGAAAGAAACAAACTTTTTGAGAAGCAACAGCTAAACAAGGCCAAAATAGTTTATTTCTGAAGCATATTTATTTCTTTATTGGTATTTCCTTGCATTGTACATCCTGGCAGTCACCTGTTTGGTCTCGACCTCATCGGACTAGTTTTATTTTTATGTGCAGGTGCCTTGGAGTGTCTGATCGTCCCTCTGGTAGAAAGCAAAAATTCCGATGACCCAATCATCCGTTTCAACAAATCTACGTGTTACGGGGCTGGGCTGGCTGCCGGCCTCGTGGTAATGAAATCAACACATTAATTCCTCTGTAGTGACGGCAATCCAGCTTCAAGAGACATAGATCCTCATGAGCTCCACAATTGCAGGGGCTCATGAGGATCTGTCTCTTGTTTGATACCTCGTTTTTTGTGTTGGTCGACAGTATGGCGGTCAACAGTAACTGTGTACAAAAGGAACCCAGTACGGTCATATTACAAATGGAGGCCGAAAAACACCCAGCTACAAGAGGTACAGATCCTCATGAGCCCCCGCAGTTGCGGGGGCTCATGAGGATCTATACCTCTTGCTGACAGTGCCTTCAGTCTGTGTTCTTGGGACAACTAAGACTTTTTTGCTGTTGAATCAACGAAGATCTACAAACACAGTCTGCATCAGCTGGCTCTGAACAGTTTGAGTAATGGCAAGTGTCAACAGTGCAAGAAATGCCTGCAACTACTTCTTCCGTCGGAAATAATGTTCAATGTTCGTTGTTTCTCCTGCCTTGAAAGTTTTCAATGTAGTCTTTGCTTTTCAGGCGACCTGCCTAGGGTTAATAATTTACGATACCTTCATCACAGCCCCCGCCCGGGTCTACCCTGGGGGACTTGGATGGGGTTAACTACTTTTTAGTTCCCAGGGTGGGTTTTCCCCTCGATTCTGGGGCATGTGTTTCTGTCCACCCTTGGTCCATTCACAAGTATTTTCTTTTTTTAAACTCTCCCTACTGTCTGCGCTGCCTGTAGCTCTTGATATTGGATGTGTGTTGCTAAACGGTCTTAGCTTTATTTGGGCCCCATGTTGTAGGTTTACTTAACGTGTTGGACTGGCTGGTGACATACATTCAATATTCTGTTTAGTTTTTTTTTCACAAGCAGTGCAGGCACGTCCTGAGAAAGTCTTGTTGCTGTCGGGACGTTAAGCAATGTACAATCAATCAATCAACCTCCATCACAAAGCATAGTATGTCTTAGAATAACGCTGCATGGAAAGGACAGTGGTAACTTATTTTGGAATACTTTTTAAAAATAATTTTGTTTTGTAAGTTGGTGAGTTCCTCTGTTGCATAATATGAGGAGCGCTAGAATACCTCTTATTTGTGCCTTCCTATGCAGATTTTGTCGAGAAGGGTAGGAAAAAGTCTTAGTTGAGAGCCACTTGTCAAACTTGAGGAGTGAAAGCCTGCCCTGGAGCAGGTCACTTTGAACTGTTGATATTAGGAAACATCTGTTACGCTTGACAGTGTTTGCCTGGGTTGGGAAGCAAAGTTGCAGTATTTAGAACTTCAGAAAAGGTTGTTTGTTTTTTCAAAATGAATTACCGATGGCATTACTATATATATGGAATACTCTCTATAGCCTAACGATTTCAGCCCAAAGTTGTGTCCTCTACACAACTGGGGAGGAGACACCGGGGATCCACGTACAGGAGCCCGGGTGGCCTCCCCTTACCAACCTATCCTGGCATGCGTGGCGCGACAGTTTCTCAGTTTCACTCTTAGCTCGACCGGGTACGGTCGTGCGTTAGCCTTGCTCCGTGTTACGACCGGTTCTTGGATATTCTACGAACTTTCCTTGGCTTTTGCCTTGCTACTGTGTTTCGACCGGTGTCTTCGTTCTGTTTTTTGCCTGGCTTTGCCGGGTGCACTAGTGCTGTGCTTGCGTCCTGCAGTGTACTGACTTGTGTTCAGTGAATTGACGTTGAACTTAGGGCCGACCGGTTTTCTGGGCGGTGGCCTTGTGCCGTGGCTAGTAACTGTGACTCTTCCTCGTGACTGTGTGCCTAGTGGAGTGAGTTTCGGCGCTTCGTGAACTTTCCACTGGGGACTGTGGCAGTCTGACTTTAGAGCGTGTGCTCTTAGCGCCGTACGGTGTGGACTTTCTGTGCACTTTCGTGGACGCGGCCTCGGGGCTCCACTAGTAATAATAATAATAATAATACATTGTTCTTGTATAGCGCTGTTCTCCAGGAAAACACTGGACTCACTGCGCATGCACAACAGCACACCCTTTCTCTCTCAGACACACACACACAATTATACACTGCTTTAAACCACCCCATCCCTTCCCCACACCTTACATTCACTTCCTCTGGGATCAGAATAAGTGGCAGTCAGTCAAATATGAGCTAAGTGTTAAATGCCCTACAAAAAAGAAAAGTCTTTAAGTGAGCGTTGAACTGTGACAATGTGGGCAGATTCCGCATTTCAGTTGGCAGCGAGTTCCACACACTTGGGGCTAAAAAGGTGAAAGAACGCTCCCCGACAGTTTTCATGTTAAGCTTCGGGATTTTTAACAGTTTTTCACTGGAGGAACGGAGGGTTCGTGATGGCTGATAAGCAGACAGCTTGGCAGAGAGGTACGGTGGGAGAGATCCGTCAAAATGCAGATAGGCGAAAATTGCAATTTTGTACTGGCAACGGAATTTGACGGGCAGCCAGTGCAGCTGCTTCAGTAGAGGCGTAACGTGGTCTCTCTTTCGTTTCTTCAAGATGAGACGCGCCGCATTGTTTTGAATCATCTGCAAGCGTGAAATCTGATCTGCTGGTAAACCTGCCAGTACAGAATTGCAATAATCGAGCCTGGAAGTAATGAATGCATTTACAAGTCTTGACGCCGCACTTTCTGTGAGATATGGTCTGAGAGAAGAAATTCTGCGCAGCTCTAGGAAACCAGCTCGGCAAACGCTACTGATATGATCATGCATGGAGAGCGTCGAATCAATCTTCACACCCAGATATTTGACACATTTCTGGAAGGGAACGCTGCAGCCACCAATGTTTGCGAACTCGCCGTCAATCAGACTAAGGCGAGACTGAGAGCCGGCAGGCATGACTTCGGTTTTGTCAGTGTTAAGCTTAAGTTTTCTAGTAACTTTGACTCCCTCGTGACTTTGTGCCTCGTGTAGTGAGCGTTTCGGCGCTTGGGTGAACTTTTCAAAACTGCGTACTGTGTGCGGCGGACGCTATGGCGGCTTCGTTAAGGAAGTTCTGCCTTCTGTGTGGGGAGTTTCAGTGGCTTTCCGACGCTAACGCTGCCTGTCTTCCTGGCTCAGGCTGCTCTTTCGACAGGACCTGTGTCGTCTGTGCTGATTGGTGTGAGGACCGGTGGTCTCTATTGTGGGACTTCTACAGACGCGACCGTCCTCCCCAGCCCCTACAGGCCCCTCGGACTTCTCCACAGGTGGGCGTCTTTCCGTCGGCTCTTCGGACCCCTCTTCGCTCCGTCGTCCAGGCCGTCTGGCCGCAGGTAAGTCTCCTTTTTTAATTGTAACCACCCAGAAACTCCCCCCCCCCCCCCCCCCCCCCCCCCGCTCCGAGTCTCCTGAGCGGGGCAGGCGATTCTTAGAGTCACGCTCCCCACGCTCTGTTTCTTCCGGGCGTGGCTTGAGCACCTTGAGTTTGCTCCCCCCCCCCCCCCCCCCCCCCACCCCTCGCTCCGCCTTGTCTGAGCGGGCCAGGCGAGCTGAGCGTTCTTCCACGCCCCCCCGCTCCCTTTCTTCCGAGCGGGCTCTGCGTGACGAGCGCAAACATAATAAGAAGGGGAAAAGAGTATACAGCAGGGCTTCTGCTAGGATTAATTTCGTTGGGGTCCCCAGGACCTATTTATCAATATTTTAAGGGGTCCCAGGCTAACTTTAAGGGGTCCCTATTTCATGTATAAAAAAAAGTGAATTTGCATTGCATTGCACATACTTGCACGTTACTTTACAAGCGGCGTGGTTTCTGCCATGCAGAATTGTAGGCTCAAACTTTTTTCTTTTGCGGTGGATTTTCATTAATCGATGAGCTCGATGCAGCAGAGGAGCACGATGGTGAAGGGCTCGATGCACTCGATGCAGCAGAGGAGCACGATGGTGAAGGGCTCGATGCAGCAGAGGAGCACGATGGTGAAGGGCTCGATGCACTCAATGCAGCAGAGGAGCACGATGGTGCAGGGCTCGATGCACTCGATGCAGCAGAGGAGCACGATGGTGCAGGGCTCGATGCACTCAATGCAGCAGAGGAGCACGATGGTGAAGGGCTCGATGCACTCAATGCAGCAGAGGAGCACGATGGTGCAGGTTCATTTTCTTCATTTTGTTTTTCGTTTCGTTTTTGTTTTAGCCACGCTCTCAACGCCATGTTGAAAGAAGCTCTTCCGTGGTGGAGATAAAATCGGTTGTCGGAAAAAAGCAAGGGACACAACTCTTGCATCCTAGCAGACGACAGCAGTGAATAGCGTTGCGATTATAACTATGCTGTCGTTGATCGAGTTGTTTGCCGTTTTATGAAAAAAATATTGCGTCCCCAGGGACCCCTTAGACGAACATTCAGTGCGTCCCATTGATTTTCAATGCGTACCTTACGCGTTTTTTTGCGTTATCAGAAGCCCTGATACAGAGAGACTCTCCCTCACGCTCCGGGTCTTCTGAGCGGGACCCGAGGGCTAGACATGGGCCGCCGCCCTGCTCCGATTTTTCCGAGCGGACCCGGCGAGCTACATCGACGTCCCCCCCCCCCCCCCCCCCCCCCCCCCCCCCCCCCGCCCCGTGCATACCAGGCAGGCTGGGCGAGACTTAGGCCCGCGCCCCCCTCGCTCCAGTTTTTCTGAGCAGGGGTCACGTGCCCAACTAATGCTCCCTCCCCGCTCTGTGTCCCCCCCCCCCCCCTCCCCCAAGCGGGCCCGGGGTGACTTTCATTATTCCTCACAGGACCAGATTTGCTGCGTCGCTGACTTGCTTCCCCCCCGCTCGCGGTTCCCGAGTGGGTCGGGAAAGCCAGGGATCCCCTTCCGCGCCCCCTTGTACATTCCGGGCGGGGTTCCAGGCTCTCGCGATCCCCTCCCCGGCTTTGCGGCGTAGAGGACTCAGACAGCCCCCCCTTTCCCCACGACGTTCTTTCCTTCAGGCCTCGCGGGCGGCTGCTCCTGTTCCGCGCTCGCGCCGTGGCCATTCGCTTTCAGCAGAACATCATGAGGAAGCTGGCTGAAACACAATGGGGAGCCAATGAAAAGATCCTCAAATGTATATTGTAACGCACGCAGACTTGCCCACAGTCGTACGCACAGACTCTCACGCAACGGACGCATACACCGCCACTGACTCAGACGGGCGCATTCATGCGGTAAAACACAACACACGGGCTCCCTTTCTAAAGTAACCTTTATACACTATAAATGAAAAAGAACGACTTAAATAACTATCAACTATATACAATGTTCTACTATCACACCACACGTATCACAGTATCTTTGCCAGGCTAGGTCTTAGTCTCACATTGCCTCCAACCTGTTTGATGTTGTTGTCTGGTTACGTTGGTCCTTCTCACGTCTAGGCGTGAAAGTCCTTCGTCGTACGCGTATTGCCGTCCTGTCTCTTTGGGCACGGACGTCCTCGTTCTCGTACGGTACCCTCAGATCTCGCTTGGACTTGGGTGTCTTGGTTCCCAGTCAGACTCACTCTCAGAAGAGCTGGAGGGATGACCTCACGTAGGTCCCACCTGCGACTCGACGTCTCGGCGTCCGTCGTTTCCACTCTTGTTACAAGAACTCTGAAATCTAGGCTTCAGAGTCTTGGAATGCGGGCTAGGCACCTCGAACACAACCGTTCCATACAACAAAACAGCCCGCAATAACCAAACCAGACCTGACAGTCACAGCTTCCGCCTAGAACTCACTAAACAGAACTCGCTACAAAGACCCGTGCTAACCATGTCTTACAGATTCCCACGTGCGTCTAATGCCACCCAGACTTTCGGCAACAAACCGTTAACAAAAACCGTACCGTACTAATCCTACTCGTTAGCAAAAACCGTACCGTACTAATCTTACTGTGCGAGCACTATGCACGAGCATAGAGCTTCATCACATATATCAAGGCACAATGAAGACCACACCTTGAGTACGGATCCAATGCATGGTTCCGTCGTGAGATGGCCTTAGTTGCCTGCTCGACGTTAAACCCAAATAACTAACTAACCAATGCATGGTTGACGGCAGCCCAGTCACACCAGCAGACCATTGACAGAGTTCAGAACCAGGCACTGCGTGTCATCTCCGTCACAATGAGATCCACACCAATTGAAAAGATAAAAAACACACGTCGACTTCACGTGTTAGGCGGGTGGTCGACTTGGACCCGGACATTCTCTGTCTACTTCCAGCGGATTCGGCGTCAGCCCTCGCGGGGGATTTGCCTTCCGACTCCCCCGCCCCTTCTCTGCTGGTTCGTAGGTCTCCGCTTCCGGTGAAGACGGCCCTCCGATCGACTCGCTCCGGTCTCTGGGAGAGGCTTCCTGTCTTATATACTCCAGCCTGCTGCCTGACTTTTGTCCGCCTTCGCCCCCGGTGAAGAGACTAGCTTCGGCCATGGTGGACGCACTTCGGCCTGCTAAGCATCGCAAGTCTCTCCCTCAGCCTTCCGGCTTCTGGGACCTAGCAGAAGCTTTTGCCTCACAGCTCCGCCTGGACGCGTTTTTCACCGTTTATCGTTGGCCAGCGGGTTTCAACGTGAGTTTCCGTCGGGTCTGGTACGCTAGACACTCCCAGGCTTTCGCCATCCCTCTCCTCCGGTAGACTCGGCGGCCATCAACCAAACGGGCGGTCGCAGGATTGTTCTGAACTCTTGGCCACGCCTGCTAGGCAGGATCGCTTCCTTGGTACGGAACTTCCTGGTTGTTCCGGCTTCCTGGAGTTAACTACACAAGCCGTTCTGAGCTGTCTGGAAGACACGTGGGAACTGGAGTCCTCTTCCCCTCTTCGTGACGTCCAGTCCATCCTGATAGCTGCTAACCGGTCCGCCTTCCTTTCTTCGACTTATACCATGGCGGCGGCAGCCAACTGTGACCTCTGGTGGCGGGACTATCTCCTGCGTCTCTGCTCGGATCTCCCCAAGTCGGTGAAGACTCAGCTCCGCCAGGCTCCACTCGGACGTTCGCAGCTGGTTAGAAACGTGGCAGAATGTTTAGGAAGCGTCAAGGACCGGTGGCACCGTTTGAACTCCACCTTACGCCGGCTACCCTTGTGGACCCAGTCTCCACACGTCCGGCTCCAGGCAGACGATCGGCACGGAGAGGTGAAGGCCTGGCTCGACTAAGCAGCGACTGAAGTAGTCTCCCAACACGTCTCGTCAGTGTTCTACAACCACCTCTTTTCGTCCCCAAGCCTGGGGGCAAGTGGCACCCAGTCTACGACCTGTCTGCGCTATACAAGTTCCTTTCGGCAGCTCCCTCTCGAATGGAGACAGCCAGACTCTCCGCGCAACCTTCCGGCCGATGGACTTTGCTATCAGCCTCGATCTTCAGACACGTCCTTCTCGTGCCAATTCATCCGTCTTCGCCTACCTAGGTTTTGCCTTTGGCAGGATCGTCTACCAGTTCTGAGCTCCCGCCTCAACATCAGTCCTTGGGTCTTCACGCGGATCCTCGACGCGGTGATGGCCAGCTTCGCCGAGGCCGTCCTTCACTTCCTGGATGTCTTGCTACTGCGAAACTTTGTCGCCGCAACTCTCAGGAGGACAGAGACGCTCTGCGTTCTCTGCTTCGCCGCCTTGGGTTCTTAGTCAACCCGGGCAAGTCCGATCTCACCCCTTCGCGCCGTTCCTGCACGTAGCAATGTATTCCTGACCAACTTCAACCTGGTCCGCCTGCCTTTGGCGCGGCGGCAGAAGATCGCCAAACTTGCTCGGCAGATAGAGTTAGGGGTCTCCTGCACGGCCAGGTTCTGGCTTCAGCTCCTGGGACTGCTCAGCACGGCAGCGGACTCGTTGCCCTTCAGCCGGCGCTATAAGGTGTTACGATTGTGGTTGTGTTGTCCTGTGAGAGCATACATGTGTTGATCGTAGGAAATGATCCAATATTTTATTTGAGCTATCATGATTATGATTCACGTACTTTTTAGTAAGATTTTTTTCCAGTTGTGCAGAGTGGATTTCACTTCATTGATACGTTAGTTTAGTCCAGAACGTTCTAGAAAGGTCGCACTGTCTAGTGACCTCGGTTTGTATGACGTCGGTAAATACGGAACAGTTTGTAATATTTTGCTACATGTTGTTTTCTGTGTGCGTGAATTGAGCAGCCGTTTTTTTGTGTTTTGTGAATGATCGCGAAACTTCTAGAAGAGTATGCTAGGGCTACCCTACTTTTATGTGACTTCATTACACACTAGGATTTAGAGCTGAAGTTAGCAGCCAAATTTTTGTAGCCTGTTATAGTGATTCTAGAGAATTCTTCCTTTGTCGATATTTATGAGTTTCAGTTGCGTGTTTCGTTCTGATTGGTTGCATTGTTTTATTTCCGTAGATGATTCTGGAAATTGGTAGTATATTTAAGGAGGGCGCTGGGAAAGCTAGTTTGTACATTGTCTTGCTTTGTCAGTGTAGAGACACGCAGTTTATCGTAGGTACGTGGCCCATAGAGGGTGTACATTGTGTGAGACACTGCGTATGAGAAGTTTTGAGTTGCCAGTGTGGACATTGCAGATGAGACTTTGTATCAGTGTTGATGCATTTGGAAGTGCATTGTGTGGATATCGTATCACTGAATTAAAATATTGTTGGAACTGTTACTCCAGTATTGTCTACATCCTTAAGCCACGTGTGACGGATTGCAGCTGAATGAGGGTTATTTGAAAAGAACCTTACGTGTGTGCGTCTGGTGTGTTTATCATACTTCGACTACAACTCCACCATGTAACATAAAGAAACAAGAGAGTAGGCTCGCGGGCTGCAGCTACACCTCCCCCTACACCTCCCCCTTCACTGGCGCCCTGACGGATCTGGTTCTGTTTACCCCGCGGTGGGCGGTTCTCGCGTGTTGGCGTCGGGCGGGCCCCTGCTCTCCCCTCCACCCCGGTGGTCACGCTGCATCGATACGAGCCAGTCCATCTGGACCACACACCTGTTACCAGACTTTGCTTCGGGCCTGTGGCCTCGGGACTTCGCAGACGGACATGTCCACAGGCTGGAGTTGTAGGCAGTCGGTTGGCCAGAGACGTGGACCAACTAGGGGAGACAGACATCTTTCGACTGATCTGCTCGCCTTGGGAGACGCAGCATGTCGACCTTGCCTCCAAACTTCCAGCTTCCGCTCTTGTCTCTCTAGTCCAGGACCCTATCGTCTGGGCGGTAGACACGCTCTCCATTCCTTGAGATGGACTGATCTCTTATGCCTTCCCCCCGTCGGTGCTGGTGCCGAAGTTCCTGCGAAAACTTCTGGGATGTTTCGTGGTTCCCTTCCTGGTGGCCCCCCCTTCAATTGGACCAAGATCTGGACCACGGATCTGCTCGCTCTAGTGACGGACCCCCCCCCCCCCCCCCAAGAGCTCCACACCCTGCCCACGATGCTCAGGCAGCCTGGCTCTCTTCCACCCGTGCCGGAGCGCCTCCTCCTTCACGCCTGGAGGTTGTCCGGCAAGCCCTCGCCGCTAGAGGTTTCTTGGTTGCGGCAGTGGCGGCGACTGCAGCAGCCCGCAGACTGTCTACCAGGAATTGTGCGAAGGCAAGTGGAGAGTCTTCCAGTCGTGGTGCTCCGCCCAGCGGCCCCCCCCCCCCCCCCCCCCCACGTGTCTCACTACCCCCCGACTGGCGGATTTCCCCCTATGGCTCTTCGACAACCAAGGCTTAGCACCTTTTACCATCAAGGGTTACTGCACCATGATTGCAGACACTTACCTTCCGCCCAAGCAGATCCACAACTCCAAGCTGAAAGGATGGCCACATATCAACACAACCCTGACTTCTGTTTCAGAAGTTTAAACACGCTTTGCTAGGGCCATGGAAGAGGCCCTCAAGGACTGCCCAGGAAACAACGCTGAAGAGAGGTGGAGCCACATTCGTGACGCCATCTACATTTCAGCCATGGCAACCTTTGGCAAGAGGGAGAAGAAAACCCAGACTGGTTCGAAGCAGGATTAACCGAACTTGAACCAGCTATCACAGCCAAACGTGCAGAACGGCTAAAATACGAGTGCGAACCTTCAGAGAAGGCTATAGGTTCCAGCCCTTGCACAGACCTTCGGACATCTTGGTTGGTCTTTGGAACTCGGATGTCCGGTCTCCCATCCTCTCATTCCTTGGTGAGACCTCCCCTGAGTACTGACGTGGCCAAATACAGACCGCTTCGAACCCCTGCCCTTGGCACGGTTCGCTGTCCTGACCCGGATAACGTGTTAAGGAGGAAAATATGAGAAGGAAAAGGTGCTCACCACGGCTTTTCGCGTGAGCGAGCTTCTTGCGCTCTCGGAATGCCCCACTTGTTGGCAGTTCGAGCCTTTGGCTCAGTGCGGCTTCTCACCGACCCATCCTTATGGCCTAGAGCCGGCCTCCATCGGCTGCGCCCCAGTCGCTGACCTTACGTCCGATCAGAGGGACGACCGACCCCACGGGTTGGGTCTATAGGGCCCAGTCCGGACATTGCAGAATTCCTGCATTCCCGCCTAGGGCGTACCCGCCTCTTCCTACCACTTCTTCAGGCAGGCCGGGTTTCTCGGCCCAGACAGTTCGCCCTGGCTGCGGTGGGTGACTCGTTGGCCTACCAAGACCTCTCTCCGGATGGGGATAGACAGGTACAGATCCAGGTGCATGAAGTACAAGCAGTAGCCCCCGGCGCGGCCTTGACCGCAACTGCTCAGTTAAGACATTGGGACGGCGGTAGGCGGGCGTGCGGACTCCCCCTTTGCCTGCTTCTACCTCCACGACCTAACTGGCCAGTGTGACTCCCTGGCCATGGTGGGTGACATCTAAACGGCCCAGCCCTCCCTCCGCGCGCCACAGGCGCCATAGACACATCTTAACTGAAATCGTCGGGGAGTGGTCCTCGTGGGCCGGCGGAGGATGTTACATACAGGGGGTTGGGTGTCGGCACCCTCCTCCTCTTCGCTATTCTTCCATATAGCAATGCCATCGGTAATGTATTTTGCAAAAACAAATGAATTTTTTTTCTAAAATGTATTTTTTTGATAAATACTTACCGATGGCATTACTCGGAGGACCCTCCCACCTGCCCCGCTTGCCTCCTTGGCTAAGTGATTGGCTAAGTGTGAAACTGAGAAACTGTCGCGCCACGCATGCCGGGATAGGTTGGTAAGGGGAGGCCACCCAGGCTCCTGTACGTGGATCCCCGGTGTCTCCTCCCCAGTTGTGTAGAAGACACAACTTTGGGTTGAAATCGTTAGGCTATAGAGTGTATTCCATATAGTAATGCCATCGGTAAGTATTTATCAAAAAAATACATTTTAGAAAAAAATTCATGTTTTAATACTTTTTGCTCCAAGGTCCCATTTCTTTCTCCGTCTATGGGTCCATCCACCTGGAACACTCTCCCACTCTGTCTCCGTCAGAAACACTCTCTCTCCTCCTTCCAGTCCACCCTCAAAACTCACCTCTTTCAACAGTTCTAGCACTATAACATCACCACACTCCCCACCCCAAGCTGACTGTCATAAAGTATTTGTGGTACATGAGTCATTGTCAAAAGCGTGCGCGAGTTGTGAGTGCGCGCTTAGAGTTATAATTATTATAAGATAAGCGCATTATAAATACCATAATTATTATTTATTATTATTATTTCTCAAATTTGGGAGGTGTTGCCTAAGAACTATGTACCAGTTGTAGGAGATGGATTGATCATGATAATTCAAGGGTAGTGCCAGATGAGCTTGGTGCCTTCAGGCGCCAAGCTCATCTGGCACTACCTTTGAATTATCATGATCAATTCATCTCCTGCTGCAGGGTCCCAGGGCTGAAAGGGTTAATGCGAGCGTGTGTGTGTGTTTCAGATGGTTTTAACAGGCAGCACAGCTATCAGAGCATCAGTAAGCAAGAGGAAAACAACAGTAAGTATTTGCACTAAGGGTGTAGACATTGTGTGTCCTTCACTCGACTCTTTGTTCCCTAGGTTTAGTGAATCAAGGGAGACAGCCGTTCCCCTCGCGTGTTGTCCATGCAGGTGCTTCCCTCATGTGTTGTCCATGCAGGTGTTTTCCTCATGTGTTGTCCACGCAGGTGTTTCCCTCTTGTGTTATCCATACAGGTGTTCCCCTTGTGTGTTGCCCATAAAGGTGTTTCCCTGCAGGTGTTCCCCTCATGTGTTGTCCATACAGGTGTTGCCCTCATGTGTAATCCATGCAGGTGTTTCCCTCGTGTGTTGTCCATACAGGTGTTTCCCTGATAATATATCCATACAGGTGTTCCCCTCGTGTGTTGTCCATAAAGGTGTTTCCCTTGTGTGTTTGTCCATGCAGTTGTTCCCCTCATGTGTTGTCCATAAAGGTGTTTCCCTGCAGGTGTTCCCCTCTTGTGTTTGTCCATGCAGGTGTTCCCCTTGTGTGTTTGTCCATGCAGGTGTTCCCCTCGTGTGTTCATACAGGTGTTCCCCTCGTGTGTTGTCCATACAGATATTTCCCTGATGTGATATCCATACAGGTGTTTCCCTTATGTGTTATCCATGCAGGTGTTTCCCTCATGTGTTGTCCATACAGGTATTTCGATGATGTGATATCCTTACAGGTGTTCCCCTCGTGTGTTGTCCATACAGGTGTTTCCCTGATGTGATATCCATACAGGTGTTACAGGTGTTTCCTTGATGTGTTATCCATGCAGGTGTTCCCCTCGTGTGTTTGTCCATGCAGGTGTTCCCCTCATGTGTTGTCCATACAGGTGTTTCCTTGATGTGTTGTCCATGCAGGTGTTCCCCTCGTGTGTTTGTCCATGCAGGTGTCCCCTTGTGTGTTTGTCCATGTAGGTGTTTCCCTCTTGTCCATACAGGTGTTTCCCTCGTGTGTTGTCCATGCAGGTGCTCCTCTAGTGGCATGTGTTCCCCAGGTGTCCAAGACTTGTGACAATACATCGACTTTCATGTATTTTAGCAGCTGTATTGTCTCAGAAGGGGAAATTTGGGCTGCCTTCCAAAGGGAAAATGCATTGTCGCAGTGCAGCACGATCTGGTCTATCTAGATTTTACAGAAACGTGTGTGTAAATCTGTGATTTCAGACTTTACTGTTTTGTCGGTGATTGTAGACATTGTATGAAGCCATAGTGTCCAAAATCACAGACTAGCACACATTTGGGCAGCGGCTGACGGTGACTGCCTGTTTCAGGTGTACAGATTTTACAACCTGACCATCCTGACGCTGTTGGTGTACATGGCACTCGCGCTACTGCTCATCATCGCGTACACTGAGGGCTGGACAACAAAAGCTGCTTTCCCTGTAAATGTTTTTCAATATTTTTTCAAGAATTGCAGTTTTTATACAGAAATGGTTGAATTGTGGGAAGGGTAGGGTGGGAATCAAGTGTAATCACAATGCCAGAGAACATCTCACTGAAGAAAGAAACATGCTTACATGAGACAGTTACAAGGCAGTTTATTAATATTCAAAATACAGACAAGTACACAGACATGCTTACAAGAGGCAGTTACAAGGCAGTTTATTAATATTTCAAAATACAGACAAGTACACACTTTACTCCTGAGCTTATTGCGATGGCAGGTGGCAACGTCCCACCAAGAAAAGAGAAACGGCAAACTGTTTAATTGTTTGTCAGTCTAATTGAAACAAATGTTGAAATATCTGAAATATTAACAATTATCTGTAACTGTCTTTTTTTTTTAAAAAAAGAAGCACCCAGTGGAGAAAGAAACACGCTTAGAAAAGGCTGGTATTACAATTCTAGAGACAGATCGAGCATGATAGTTCAAGGGTGATGCCAGAATAGATTGGACCTGTGGGCGCCAAGCTATTCTGGCACCACCCTTGAACTATCATGCTCGATCCATGTCTTGCTGTGGTGTCTCAGGGCTGAATGAGATCAGCGTATTTTTGTCTTCGTTGGGATGTTTTGCAGTCCCCTTTTTTAGCCTGGATTTCAAAATGCCATACTTTATGTTTTAACACAACAGAAATATGCTATATACAGATATTTTCTTAACCCATTTAGCCCCGGGACCCTGCAGCAGGAGATGGATTGATCATGATAATTCAGGGGTAGTGCCAGATGAGCTTGGCGCCTGAAGGCACCAAGCTCATCTGGCACTACCCTTGAATTATCATGATCAATCCATCTCCTACAAAAGGGTACACAGTTGTCGGACAACACCTCCTGAAGTTTGGAAATGTGGCGGGGTGGTTAAGAGGGTTAAAGTGGGACATGGGCAGCCTGTGGACTTTTCACAGTCATGTCAAGTTTTCAACTGTCACCCAGAAATCAGGAAAATGAGTAATCGGGAAACTGTATCCACTTCTCTTTTCTGTTCCTACAGGCAGACAGCAGAGTGTACCAGGTCCACATGTTCGTCACCATCTTCACTGTGCTTGGCTTGATGTTCGCCCTCACAGCCTTCGTACAGTATTATGACACAGTCTGCTGCGGGGAGCTCCGACTCTGGCAGTGGTGGGCGGACGCCCTCTGCGGCCCATGCTTCAGACAGGTCAGGGGCAGAAGCGTTGATCGAGACGGGAACGATCTTCTCACTAGCATTTCTTAGTTATAACAGAACTTTCAACTTTCCACATTAAGTGATCCCGCTTGGGTGTGCAGCTGCCGGAACTGTTTGCAGCATCGGCAGCTGCCTGCACAAAGGGGTTAACAACAATACCAGCAGCTGCATGCTTAAGGGGTTTACACATTCACTCTCTAGGCGTGACAGCAGATGGATCGGCTGCAGGTTTATTTCAAGGGTAGTACCAAATTAGCTGGGTGCCTTGTCGGGCGCCAAGCTAATCTGCCGCTACCCTTGAACAATCATGGCTGATTCATCTCACGCAGTCCTTTTAAATTCCTCTGAAAGGTGACAGAGACATTATTGCTTCTAGGCGTGAATGAGAGAAAGGGCTGATTCTGGAGGACACGATTTTTGTCAGATTGTACAGAAATGCGCAGAGAATAAGCTAATAATATTCTTCTTTGAAGAATGTTAGTAGTTTTTATCAAAATGCAGAACAATGCAAGATTTGTTCATAATGATTCAATCATGAATTTCTTGATATTTCTTGGTTTTGCAAGAAGTGTCGATATTTTGTATAATCATCAAATAATTTGGCCCTGAATTTACTTTCAGTCATTTGGAAGGAAAGGCAGAGCTTTACACATTTATTTTATGATTCAGCATCGACGAGCGTTTCGTTAACATTTGCTAGCTTGCCTGCATTATTTATTTATGATATTTAGTCCAGGCTCATTACCACAGGAAATGTAAAGACCATGAGAGCTGAAGGGTGGTGTCAGAATAGCTTGGTGCCGTGAGGCACCAAGCTATTCTGACACCACCCTTCAAGTCTCCATGGTCACTCCATCTCCTGAACTAGTATGCAGTGCTCAGACAACTTCCCAATTCAACCTTCACGCTCAGAGTCTGTACTCATTGTACTTTGATGACGCCAACCCAACTTACAACTTGTATGAAGGCTCGAAAGCGGGCTCTTACAACTTGTATGAAGGCTCGAAAGCGGGCTCTAATTTCATGCTGTGTTATTTTCCTTACTTGTCACTAGTCCCCACCTCCGTGCTGGAGTTTTTCAATCTGGGATATGCATCTCACGTGGCTTTGCAATTTCTTTTCTCTTCCTTCCATTTTGTTCCTTATCCACCTCGCTTGGGTGACGGTCTTCAGTCCAGGAAACTTGATTCAGCTTGTTCAAAGTCCCAGAAAACTGAATTTCAGCCTTTTGCTTCAGACAGAACAGCCCTTTGGGCAGCCTGTTCCCTCTGCAAAAGGCGTACGTTCTTATGAGCCCCAGCATCCGCAGTACTGTACTGGTGCATCCGCAGGGGCTTGTGAGAATTTAAGTCTCTTGCTGATTATGGCTTATGGGGCATGTTTAGTCTGTGGAACATTTTCAGTCATGTCAGCTTTTTGTGCTGTCGCCCATAAAACTATCATAGCTCTGTGTTAAATTATGAATGGGAAAGATTTCTTGCAATATGTAAGAACACTTCATGTCCTTTTATAATTTAGCATATGCTGTTCAGCTCGTCTGATTTAACTTGCCCCCTGTGTGGGATAAGCAAAGTGTTTTATTTGACTTGATGATGCTTAGCCCTTTAGCAAGGTCAGACCAGCGTGCGAATGCTTGGAACAATTTCGCATCATAGCGTGAAGAAAATGGCTGGACAGAATTTACGATGAAGAAAAATGTTAAACTACTCCGAGACTTTCAGGATTCTAAACTGTAGATAATCGTAACTCATTTAACACCGACACGCCACGGCAAGACATGGATCGAGCGTGATACTTCACGGGTTGTGCCAGAATAGCTTGGCGCCCACAGGCGCCAAGCTATTCTGGCACAACCCGTGAACTACCACGCTCGATCTGTTTCCAGAAGTGTAATACAGTCTTCAGGGGGCAACTTCAAAATTGGCGGATTTCGGTCCTGGAGCAAAATGTGTTTTGCCTTTGTTGGTAATTACTGCAGAAATCATGTAGACAAAATGCATTGCGTACTTCCAAAAGGTTAAATCTTCTAACGTAAAGAGGTGTTGTTTTTTTTCGAAGTCATTTTCATTTTTTTTTTTTATATGCCAATTTTGAAGTATGTTCCCTCTTGCTTGTTCAGCCGTGTTCTACATTGCTAACATAGTCTTTTCTCTTTTTGACGCTTTTTTCTCAGGCTCGATCTCGGCAATCTACGGAGTCGCAGTGTTCCATCAGCTCCATCCCGCCTGCTTTGCTTATATAGCCGCACGCCGATCCGCTTTCTTGCTTTCCCGATGTGATGTTCGTCAGTTTTAATGCATTAGCACGTATTCTGTCTACCCACAAACCCAACAGGGGAGGCAAGCGATGGTAGATGTGGAACACAGGACAAGGGGAATTACTCGGCGCTGAACAGCGCTGAGTAATTCCCCTTGGTATGTGTACACTAGTATTGTCTGGTATGTACTTGGTTGTACATTATTGTCTTTTCACAGGCCAAATGTCTCTACAACTTGGGAAGCGTTTTCTGCATTCATTTTACTAGGTACCGGCAGTCTATATGGCTGGTCAGTGTAGACCCAAATGTGACACATTTTTCATGTCTGATATCTATGTTGTTTGTTGATCAAAATCAATAAAATGCATACCCACATGTTCAGGAAGTTGTTTTCTTGTATTTGCTTACAAATCTGAATGTGTATGAGGTGTATGAAGTTTGTGAATGAGCTTGAAAAACGAGTACTTTGAGCGTCCGCGCGCCGCCGGCTGCCGTCTAGCCGCTGCTCCGAAAACGACACACTCGCGTTTCTTACACGATCGAATCCGTACTATAAATAGAAGAGCACACTAACGTATATCATTAGAAAGAGGAGATCGCGAGCTTTTTAATGATTATAACCAAGACGTGTTTTTATTTTAATTGATGATTTTGTTTTCAAAATGAAAGTTTCAACTTGCAAAATCACCTTCTTCGGTAAAAAATTTGACGCATGAGTGTGGGTTCATTGGAAAGCGCATTTTCTACAGCGTCCGAGAGTACCGGCTGTGTCACGCTCCTATAAATAGAACGAATTCGGTTGGCCGATATTTGAACCAACCCTCGAGTAGTGTAGCACACCGTACTACACGCTATGGCGGTCGCTTCGACTCTCTTCATTCCTGACCGATTGACAAAAGAACTTGGTAAGTTTTCGCTTTCCACACTCTTTGGATGATTAAAATTAGGTTGATATTGCCAATGATTGATTTTCTAAAGTGTATTTTAGACATATTTCGATAAAAATTCCGTAAGTTCAGAGTGTTGGGTGTGTGGAGACATCACATTTCACGGAAGAGAGCAAGCCAAGTAGACCCCGTCAGTTTGTATTTTTTACCCTTGGCTTGTAGAAGAAAATGATAACATAAGAACGCTATTCTTCATTCTTTTATCTTTTTAGATCAGTAAATCATTAAAAATAAAGTGTTTTATGCGCTAGGTTTAGTAAACGATTGAGTGAAATATCATGATCAAAATTTGAAGGCATGCTTCCGGTTGGAGTTACCGTTCTTGTCATTGTCGTCTGCTCGAGCTGTTTCATCAACACCTGTTGTTGTCAGTACAATTTTAGTCGGTGTAATGTGTGTTCACAGCATTATTTCAGAAGAAACTAGCACATTTTTTGGCGAAGATGAATTTATTCTAACCTTTAACCGTTCCTAGTGGCAAACCATCACTTGCAGTTGCAATGATAGTAGTTAGTACAGCACTAGTTTGATACACTTACAGGATGGGAAGGGGGAGTGAGTGGGAGTTTGTTCTAAATATTGTTGAACTTTTCTATAAAAATAGACAGTCCTATAAACTATACAATGGTCACTTTTTTTTTTTTCAGATGATGACTGCTATCAAAACATTTTACGGGTGTTTAGCCATGCTGGGGGGAAAGGCAGGCCACCTAAACTTCAATCAAAAAAGGTCACCAACAAACTCCTCCTGCAGTTATTCCATGCCAAAGAAGAAACTGGAATTTCCTGGGTCAAGCTTGAAGACATTCTTCAACAAAGTGAATGCTTTAAAGACTATCCTAGGAGAAAGTATCGAGGACTTCTCCAAGGCACGGTCAAACATGCAGAAACATTGTGCCCTGAAAAAGAGGTGGACCTCCAGTTTGTGGGTGTCCAGCTAGAGGAGCTTGGCATTAAACGACACCACCTGGAGGACTTGGATGCCTTGGCTAGACAAACCAGCTCGTTCAGCACTGTGACAAAGGGAATGGTAGTGGAGCTGGAACTACACCGTCAGTCTTTCAACAAGACATTGAAAGACTTGTCAAAGTGGCTCGCCGTTTTAGGAAAAAAGGAGGTAAGAATTTGATTAGTCATTTTTGGGTTTGAGAAATAAGCTTCAAGAAGGATTAATGCTGGTAGTTAAGACATGTTGCATAGAGAACAAAACAAGTGGTTAAATACTATATAAAGGTTGGACGTCACCAACACTACAGTAACACACTCAAAGACTTTGACACGTCAGTTTTTCATGTTGGTGACATTACACTTTGATGATTTCTTATACTGGCTTCTGATCTTGCAACTAGTGATGTCTTTCGCACTGAATGTAAAAATGCTGTATTTTCAGACTTGTGATCCTGCCATTCCACGGGAGATCTACACAAAGTACCAGCGCCTGCAGAAAGATTCATACATCAGCCAAGGAGCATCTGCCATCCAGACATTTTGTAATGAGCCTGTCTTCCTTTCAAGCCCTCTGCCATCTCCCGATCCAAACCAGGTGGTCATCAAACAGCTCCAAGTCACCAAGGCACAGATGTCTGCTCAGATTAAGCACCTTTGTGACGAAAAAGAATCAAGCAAACAGCAAATGCGCAGCATCGAGGAGAAGTTGGCCATTCTTAACGAGGACATTACCTGCAAGAATGCTGCAATGAAAGACCTGCACATGCAACTTGAAAACTGTGAGACAAAGCTTTCAAACGCCAACAAGAAAGTAAAGTGTCTCTCTGCAGAATTGAAAACAAAAGAAGACGGCAGTAAAACGATGACAAGAGAGGCATGGAGCATGAACCTCATGCGGCGAGAACGAGCGCTTGAGGCATTGGAGGCAGCTGCCAAGCAGCACAGAGATGGCAACTGTGAAGAAACGATTGAAAGATTGCATGCAGAGATCAAACGTCTCCAAGGAAGACTCGGCAAAATTGAATCAGAAAATGAAGTTCTGCGTGACACAATTGACAGCAGTCAGATTAACATCAGAACAAGAGAAGAAAATTCAAACAAATTCACATCAGCTGTGAGGAAATGTGTAATGAAACTTGCTGGAGATGCTGAAATTCCTGCTGCAAAAATTGGACATGTAATTGGGGCTGTGTGCAAGGAACTTTGCAATGTGACTTTGCTGCCCAGAGATCTGCCATCTGAGAGAACGTGCCTACGTATTTTAGATGCTGCCCATGTTCTTTCGAATGTTCAGGTCTGCACTGCCATCCTTGAAGCCAGCAATACAACGCTTCACTCAGATGGAACAAGCCGTGATCATCGCAAGTTCATGGGGCATCAGTTCGTGACATCAGATGGTCAGATGTTGAGTGCTGGCTTCACATCTATTGCGCAAGAGACAGCTGTGTCCCTCCTTGATGTGCTCATATCATTGCTGCGTGACTTGTCCGATGCCTATGCCAGTGATGAGCAGACAAGGGAACATGTGTACCTGGACATGGTTACATCCATCACTTCTACCATGTCTGACAGAGCCAAGAATATGAAAAGTTTTGCGTTAAAATTTAGTGAATACCGTCAAGAAATGACTGGCCAGCCTAGCAGTGGACTTGAGGTGCTGCACTGCAATGCACATTTTCTGTTGGGCCTGAGTGTAGCATGTGAAGAAGTGTTAAAGGAGGCTGAGCCTGCCCTAGGGAAACTTGGCAGAGATCAAGACCCGCAGTTCCAAAGGTACCACAGCACAGATTCTGCGACCAACCGGTACATCAGGACAGCGTGTGAAGTCCTGGGTCCAAGAGGGGATGAAAAAAATGGCTGCAAGGCCCACTGGGAAGCCTTCTGCTCTGAAAATGGTATAACTTCAGCAGTGACATCCTTCCGAAGCAACCGCTTCAACAATTTTTTCATGGCTGCAGCAGCGCTACACAGCCAGAGGGCTCTCATCCTTGACTTCTTGCAACACCACGTCCCCACTTCCAACCGGAAGATCATCAGCGTTTGCCTCGACAGCCAAGACAACAACATTGACAGCCTGGTGATTGCTGTGGGGATTCTGTATGTGAAGCTGACAGGACCCTATTGGATGCTGCTTCACAGCAACACGCAGTACCTTCAGTTTCACACTTTTGTCGAATCCATGGAGAGCAGTCTCAAAGCATGGATAGAAAACCCTGATGATCTCCTTGACCCTCAAGCTCATTCCGTCTTTCCAGGCTTCCGTCTGAAGGAGACGGGTGTGACACGAGGCATCTTCAACTTCAGTGAAGACCAAAGGCCGCTGGTTGCTTCAATCCTTGTTAAGCTGAGTGAGGGATGTCTCAAGGTGGTCAGACGTCAACTTGTGGACTTCCTGCCTGGGGGGCTGCACCACAATGTCCAGGATCCAGAGCGAAAAGAAAAACTTAAACACAGCAGCCTGACCAATCTGTTTGGCGAACAATGTTTTGGTGATCTAGATTTCTCAGTCTTCAAAAGGAGGAATGCTAGTGTCCATCACCACTCCACCTTGAATTCCTTGAAAAGAAATAAAACCATGGACTGGCTTGACAACCATTCACATGTGCAGCAAGAGGAGCTTCTTCAAGAAAGTGGGAAGAAGGCACAGCGATTCCGTGACCGTAGTCGCCAGTCAGAGTGCGATACCATCACACAGCTGCAGCGTATTCAAGAAGCAAGACGTCTGGAAGCACAGCACAAAAAGGAGGTGACAGAACAGAAGAAGATGGCAGTTGTGAGAGCTGTCAGGGAACAGGGTGGTCCTTGTCTGTCAAAACATGATGTAGACAGGCTTGTCGCAGGCACTCGCTCCAAGGTCCGTCTTCGAACAGCTCTACGAAATGAACTGCAGTACAATAAGCTTGTCCTGGGGTCAAAGAGCAAGCTGTTGAAGCTGACTGGCAGCCTGACTGAGCTCACGCACAACTTGAAGCTGTTTCTTGGGGCTGACAACTCGGCTGTTGGTGAGTAGGACAGAATTTTGTTGTTGCTAGTGCTGTAGCTCCGTTTTTATTGATAAAAAACTTAACGCTATTATTATAATAATGCGTAGTATAATAGTAACGTTAATTTGAAAAATTATCAAGAGTATTTCTTTTATTTGACCGTAAAGTGTAAGGTAACACGGCAAGGTGTTTTAATTGTATACCTCCCATCTCACGATAGTGCTTTGTACTTTCAACAGCTGCTGATGACACTGGTGTTAACATCCAGGTTGATGTCCTACACTCCCTGCCAGACTGTAACCTTCCAGATGACAAGCCAGGTGAAGATCAACTGAGCTCCAGCACACGCAGTGTCAAGAGGTCCCTATACTGTGATTCTGATGACACCTCCTCTTGTCCTGGTGAGAATCATGCTTTCTTTTCTCTTTTTATCAGTATCACTGAGTATCACTCTCTAACTGCAGCTGTATAATAAAAGTTATTTATTATTTCTAGTAATAGTATAGTAATACAATGTGATTCTACAATTGTGATTTCATTTTCACAGATAAATGACTGTTTTCAGACACGGATGATGACAACCACTCCCGGAACCAGCGAAAACGGGACAGCAGTACTGCACACTTCAGATTTAGGGAGGAATCCGTTGACCAGTTTGTGGCAGTCTTTTATGACCAGACGTTTTATCTGGGGCGAGTTCTGGAGGTGTCGTCGGAGATAAAGGCAACGGTCACTTTCCTGGAACCATGTGGGCTTCCTTCACATGCATCATCATTCAGATGGCCAGTTCCTGAAGATATTGCAGAAATTGACTCCATGTATGTCTTCTACTCTGGGTTCCTGTTGAAACCCATGAACAGCAGACTATCTGTATGGTCAACTGACAGTATACGCAGCATCAAGACAGCATACGCGGTGTTCAAGGAACAATATTGCTAATAATGTTAACTTGGAAAAGGACAGCCCCTGCTTCTTTATTTGTTTTGTTTTTGGGACATCTATGGACATAGTTATTTGTAATATTAACTAGAGAGTGTGTAATGACTGCACCAAACATTTTTAGAATTGGATTCCAGAGTTACGTTAATTATTGAACAGCTGAACATCCTGCGTTTTCATCAAAATGGCAATTTTGAACATCACACAAAAAATAATGATGTCTTTTGTAAGTTAAAATAAGATTTGCATAGCTTTCCACATGTCTTTCTGTCTTCAAAACAGCAAACCGTTTTCAAATCGGATGTTTAGTTCAAGAGTTATGCTCGTTTACATATGGGACCCGCAAGCTGTTTTTTGCGTGTCTTGTAACAGTTGCACAAATAGAATGAAAAGCCATTTTCATTTGCTTGTCATTTTATTCAGCAGTCACTGGGAAGCCTGAAAAAAAATGGAGCTCTTGTATGTATATACAGCTTTATGAAACAATATTTAGAAAGCTGATCATCCCAGTGCTCTTGTTTTGGTGTGACCCTGAAAATGGCACTTTGTGAATGGCCGAAATTTACAGATTTTCAATAACGTTTAAAAGCTTGTAAAATCCTTATTTTTCAAGCTAGACACTTACTTTTTTTTGCGTTTTGTTTGTTTTGTTACACACTGTCACCCTATCATGTTTTCTGATGACTGTGTGTTGATACAAATTTTGGCTGCCGGTACCTAATTTTACACTCGAGTAGCAAATTTCTGTCATACAGCGAGCAGGCAGGATGCACCTTGTCGGTTAACCCTAGTAGCCCCAAGGTCCCATTTCTCACATTCTGGAGGTGTTGCCTAACGACTATGTACCAGTTGCAGGAGATGGATTGACCATGATAATTCAAGGGTAGTGCCAGATGAGCTTGGCGCCTGGAGGCGCCAAGCTCATCTGGCACTACCCTTGAATTATCATGGTCAATCCATCTCCTGCTGTAGGGAGTTGGCGCTGAAAGGATTAAGTGTGTTATGGAAAATGAAACATGAAGAAAAGACAATATTGTATACCAAGTATGTTTGCTCTAATTTTTCTACAAGAATATGTTGTGAAATTTCTTCCGTTGAAGGATTCCAGCTATTATCCATCAAAACTAAAATAATTTAGTTGAATGAGGCGTGATGATGATTGTGACAATGAGACATGGTCTAATTTACAGTTAAAGAAAAATCATGTTTTCAAATAGCAAGAGTTCAGCTGTTAATCATAAATATTCTATTTGTATTGAACCTAAAATAATAAACAAGTAAAGAAAAAAATTAAAGAAGAGAATTAAGTGTTGTTAAATAGCGTTTGAAATATGATGAAGATTTTTTTTTTCACAAGCGCTAAAATCAGTGAAAATCATAAGCCTTGTTGGGACCGTAACTTTGCTTCTGTCATCGAAGTTGACGAGGCTTATGCTTTGTGTTGCTTTGCATCCATACTGGTACTTGAACGTATCTGTTCCGTTCTAAAAGATAACGTATCTGTTACGTTCTAACAGGAATTGCCACATTCCTTCTGCGAATGAAGATAAGTAGTGGCTAATCTCTCTGTTTGCCTATTTTGACAAAGGGTATTTACCCGAAATATTAATAAATTGTGTTGTACCCGTCTTTTCTAAGCGTGTTTCTTTCTCCGTTGGGTACTTCTTTGTATCTGTTATGACGTAAGTCACGTAGCTCAGCGAGACTGTGCTGGGGTTCCGTGAGTGAGCTTTGTCCTGCGTCTGCCACTAAGCAAGGTGCTCCGCTGTCGCAGAGCACCTTGCTTAGTGGCTGACGCAGGACGAAGCTCACTCGCGCAGCTGGCCCCTGCGCTTTGATTCTGGACCTCATAGCTGTTCATTGCAAGTCCCAAAAGACAGACCAGCACAGAATATATTGTGCAGTGTTTGTTATTCATGCATCACAGATTGAAATGCTCATAAAATTACTCATTCGCAGTAATCTGTAGCCGTGTTGATGATTTGTACCGTGTACATGTTGTGGAACTATGAGAAAATGAGTTCGTTTATTCAGATCTTATCATGTGAAATTTATAATTTTTTCCTAAAGTTAACTCTGTTGTGTGATCAGTCACCGGTGCTGTAAAAGGTACTGGTGGTACGCGTTGGAAGCCTCAACATCCAGAGGGCAACTCTTGGTATGACGCAGTGCCACCAGCGATACATTCACGTGAGCTGCTGAAACTGAAGTGCCATGCTGAGACTGTGCGCACAGTGTGTTTGACATGCTTACCGTGTACATGATCCTTGCACAGATTTGGTCCTTTGGCTGTTGGTAGGTTTTTGTAGAGGCGATTCCTACAGGACATCAGGGTGTTATTCCTACAGGAATCGCCTCCACAAAAAGCTACCAACAGCTAAATGTTAGCATGCAAGTGTGTTTGGATTATTTCTGCAAATGTGTGCATGGTAATTTTGTTTACTGTGCAAATGCTCATCTGTTTCGTCAACTTAATTTGTATGTCGGTCTGTGCTTTTGTTCCTTGTGGTTTCAAACATAAGGTGCAAAATTGCAGACCTGCACACGCTTGTACTACAAGTGAGTGTATAGTTTCATATATAGCTGCAACTGCAGGTCGTAGCTGCAGCTGCATGTGAAACCGTATCATTGTTTCCTTAAAAATATTACCGATGTCATTACTACAATGGAACAGACCTGCCTACCGTTACGGAGTTTTCCGTATTTTTACGGATTTTAGACCTAGAATACGAAAATACACAAAGGTCTTAAAAAATACGAATTTTGGCACTTTTTTTTTTTTTTTTTTTTTTGGGTAATAAGACGTTCGTTTTGGGTTTTAAGACGATTCATGTTTCACGTGGCGCCATACTTACGTAAGAAACAATTGAAACTTTTCACCGTCAGAGATTACTACATTAAGTTCAACCATGTCTGCAACGGGTGCCAAGAAAAGGAAGAAAATAAGAGCCCATGAAACTGACGATGAAATGGATGAAGCGTCAACGTCGGTTTCAAAGGAAAAGAAGCCTAAACGACAGCAGACATTCTTGTCTTCATACACGGATGAGTGGCAATTTCTTGTGCAGTCTAAGAAGGGGCCGACGTTCATCCACTGCTTGGCGTGTGTCAGATTTTAGTTGTGATCACGGTGGACGTAGTGATTGTGAAGAGGCATGTTGCCGGCCAAAATCACAAAACAGCCGAACGTCAGTGGAAGAATCTTCCAAAGACACAAAACATTACAGCTTTCTAAATTCAAAAAGCAGATCAGCTCAGAGGATAGCAAAAAAGAATTCACTCGGCAAGTCACAGATGCTGAAGTATGCACGGTGCAGTTTATTGCTGAATGCAACCTACCAATTGCTACAGCAGACAGAATGACAGCCATGTTTCAGACAATGTTCCCTGATTCTAATCTAAGATCGCCAAAGGTCAGCCATTTCACTTTTTGTTAAAAATAGATGTGTTATCGGTACCTTAATAATCAAATGTTATATGTTTAGAACAATGAAAATATTAAATTTGTTATTTAAAATTACACAAACTGTTGGTTCTTAGTTTATTTTAATATGGCCAAGGTAGACAATTTACTAAGCAGAACGTTCAGTAAGTTATTAACATTGTAAGAATAGTGAACCAATCATTGCTGCTTTTCTGAATGACTTGGTGTAGCCTACACAATTGAATTATTTAAACTTCTAAATTTCAAATAATAAAATAAAAAGTTTTTTTTAAAAATCAAGTGATTACATTACTTCTTCTTCATCTTCACTAAGTTACATGTATACTTGTCAAATTTCTACTTACGTCGATTCGCCGAGAGTGAAAATACGAATTTTGGTCCCAGAATACCACATTTTGCCAGTCAGAATACTGAAACTGAAAATCTGAGGTAGGCAGGTCTGCAATGGAACAACCTATAGCTAGCGTAATTTTAGCCCAAAAACTTACGATGTGTACCTTTAGGGCCAAGGGAGGCCACCAGGGGTGCCGTGACCTGGTACCCGGGTAGCCTCCCTTCCCACCCGTTAAGAGGTAACAGCCCGAGCAGCCAAGCCACACCAGTTCTTTCCTTTAGCTTGCAGCGTATAGACATGTTTGCTTAGCCCTCTGCTGTGCGGCTGTGTTTGGTTCAGGCTGTACTTGAATATCTTCGTCTATGGAATTCGTTCCCGGCCTGTGCTTTCGCCTTGCCTTGGAACTTTCTGGCCTTGTGTGTACCGACGGCTGTGTATGGTTCAAGAGTACTTGGACTTTCGACAGTGAGTTTCGTTCCCAGCCTGTGCTTCACCTTGCCTTGGAACTTTCTGGCCTTGTGTGTACCGTCGGCTGTGTATGGTTCAAGAGTACTTGGACTTTCGACAGTGAGCTTCGTTCCCAGCCTGTGCTTTCGCCTTGCCTGGGAGCTTTCTGGCCTTGCGTGTACCGACGGCTGTGTATGGTTCAAGAGAGTTGGACTTTCGACAGTGAACTTCGTTCCCGGCCGGTGCTTCGCCTTGCCTTGGAACTTCTGGCCTTGTGTGTGCCGACGGCTGTGTATGGTTCAGAGTACTTGGACTTTCGTCAGTGGACCTTCTGTCCGTGTTGTAGCGTAGGGTCGTGTTCTTAGACCTCTACTGTGCTACCTACGGCTGTGTTGGTTCTTGGAGCCCTTGGACTTCGTTAGCGTGGCTTCGTTCCTGGCCTGCGCGTCACCTTCTGTGACTTTAGAAGTGAGTGTCACGGGTGCTTCTTGCGTCGCTGCCGGAAGATAGATCCCTGGGCCGTGGGGCCGGTCTTCATCCCTCGTGGGAGCGCTGTCCTGCACCGGTTCCGGCTTGAGAGATTACGTCGGCTTCGCCGGTAAAGTTCGCCGGTTGGACGGCCGGGACCTTCGTCGCGGACCCAGCCTTCCTCTTCCTGGATGCTTCTGGGCCTCTGCCGCGCGGGCGCTTCTTCTTCTTCTTCTTATTCAACTACGGGTGCTACCTTCCCCTGTCCCTTGCGAGATGTCCAGGTAAAGTCTCGATGTTTGCCAGCGCCGCGCCTCTGGCGGCGTGTGCCGGCATCCTTTGCTATATCATTGCTTGTTTTTAGGAAAGCGATATTGCTCAGAACAGGATAGTGGGGAAGGGTGGAAGTGTGCGTGGTTTTTCAGGGACCGCTGTGAGATGGCCTTAGCCGCCTGCTCGGCGTTAAACCCAGATAACTATCTAGTCTCAGGGAACGTGGCCTTCTACTAGGACCAGTCGCTTCGTTGTTTCACTCTATGTTGCAGTGCTCAAGCCCGCATCTGCACACCATGTGGCGACTTGCAGTGGCCGAGTTACAAGCATGCGATCTACCTCCCTGGCGCTGGCTACGCTTCGGGACCCTCCCGTGATGTCTGCGCTCTGGGTGGAGGACCTTGGGACACCCAGCTGCGGAGCCTACAGCATGACAGTCCGCCCGTCTCCGCAAGCATGCTTCGGCCCCGGATTCAGCAGGAACACACTTCGCTGCCGGTGGGGGATGGCAGACAAGGCTCCCCCCTTGCGCACCCACTCTCTCGAGTCAGGTCCGCAGCGAGTCCGCTCGCCCCGCTCTGCAGAAAACAAACCCCAACACTCTACATTGGGGGATGCCTTGATCCCCCCTTGCGCACCAGCTCACTCGAGCCAGGTCCGCAGCGAGTCCGCTCGCCCCGCTCTGCGGAAAACAAACCCCTACACTCTACATTGGGGGACGCCTTGATCCCCCCTTGCGCACCAGCTCGCTCGAGCCAGGTCCGCAGCGAGCTAGCTCGCCCCGCCTTGCGGAACCCAAGCCTCACAAGTCCTCCGGCAGAACTGAACGCCTCTTCTCTCCGACACCAGAAGAAGATAGATAAGAGACAAGAGAAGCCTCGGCTTCTGCGTACGACCCTCGACATGCAACTACGGGTTCGCGACCGCCTGGACTCAGCTCCTCGCCCCTCGCCTGCGTACGCCCCCTCGGACTTCGGCGTCCTACACCGGACCCGCAGCCCAGCGTCTTCGGTTCTCGCCTCCCCTTCGCTCGCCGCTTCAGCTTCGCGGACGTCTCGCCCTCCTTGTCAGTCTTCCCCTCGGGCATCGCTGGTTCTTCTTATGTCGCCGCCCCCTCCGGTCGATGTCCTCCTGGGTCGTCCGTGCTGCTCGCCCTCCGGCCTCGTCTTTCCCCCTCTCCTTCCCCGGCACCCTTTCCCCACCCTCCCCGCTCCCCTCCCCTTTGCGCCGTCGGACACGTGCTCCGCCCTCCTTCGTACGGACGCTCCACTCGTCGGTCTAGCCGCCCGCGCCTTCTCTGCCGCTCGCCCGGGTCTCGCCCCGTCTGACGCCGGCTTCCGCCTCTCCAGCTCCTGGTGCGTCGGCCTCCTGCTTTGTCTGTCGTTGTGGATAGCAGCCTTCGGCGGATTCCAACTCGGCTCCCTCCTTCCGTTCAACCTCCACGTGCTCTCTTCTACGCCCTTGACCCTGCGTCCAGGACGCCCAGGACGGAGACCCTTTCCTCGCTCGCCGCGCCGCGCCTCTACTGTCTCGCGTCTTCCTCGAGCCCGGACGCCTTTCCCATCACCCGCTTGGACGTTGCTCTCCCCCCTAGAGGTTTCGTCCCTGCCACGCCCCTAGGTTCAAGGGTTCGTGTCACCGTCTCCGCCCCTGCAGCAGGATTCAGGCTCCGACGCGGGTTCTTCGTCACCGTCTTTCGCCGGCCGGTGGATTGGACATCGCCTTTCAGCGCAGCTGGATGCCGGACATGCACAGGCCTTGCTTCTGCCCTCTCTGCAGTGGATCCTGCCGCTCAGCAGCAGCTGGTGGACTTTGCGACTCGCGCCATTGCTTCCTCCCTGTTGGATTCGGACGGCGTTCCCCTCCGCGGCGCTCTCGCCTGTGCTGGACCCCTCGACTTGGCCAAGCAAGCGCTCGTCTACCTGGAGCTGGCTCTTCTCCTTCTCGCCGCTGTTAGGGTCCCTCCTCGCTCTGGCTGTTGGGAAGAAGTCCTGCCTTCCGAGCGGCGTGTCAACGCTTCGGCCTTCGATGCTCCGATGCCACGCCCTGCTGTGCTCGTCGTCCGCCCCTACCTCCCTCTGGACCTGCGGAGACAGCTGCGACAGGCTCCGCTCGGCATCCCCTCCTCTTCGGTCCTGGCAGTCTGTAAGGACGCGTTGAGATTCTTAGTCGGCCCGCCTCATCTCCTCCCGCTTCCAGCCACCCGCGAGGTCCTGAGTCGCGCCCTGCGGATCGCCGGACCCGCACAACACCCGCCCTTCCGGCGTTGGTGGTCTCCACCGCCCGCCGCACCCGCCCGACCCCGCCCTTGCCCCCGCCTGGCCTTGCACGGCCTCAGGCGGCGTCCGACCTCAACCTTACCGTTCCGCCATCGCCCGCCGCCTCCGCTGGGTCTTCGCCCGTCCCTTGGTCGGCGTCTTCGCCGCGGCCGGGCGGACTTCGAGCCCTCCTCGATCTACGTCGACGATCTGCTCGGGCGCCTCCGGTCGGCACCCTCCCGGGAACAGCGACGAGACGCCTTCTGGCCTCCTCGACACCCGCGGCTTCGTAGTCTTAGGCAACTCGGATCTCACTCTGTCCTTCTGCTTCGCACGCCATGGTTGGAGTTCCTGACGGATCTCGTCGGGTGTGACTCCCGGAACTGAGGATCTGGAAGTTGGCGAACCTGGCTCGTCTTCGTGCACAGCAGGAGACAGTCTCCGCCTGACCCTGGTTGCAGTTCTCTGGCCTAGTGAGCACCGTGGTGGATCTCCTTCGCTCGCGCCCTCGACCGGAGACATCGAGGCTCCCTTTCCAGCTCCTCCCTTGCTCGTTCCACTCCCCTGCGGCTAAGCGGTCCCTGCCTGGCTTGCGCGTGGAGTTCCTCTCCTTCGCCCCCCCTCCCCCCCCCATTTGTCCCTTGCGTCGACGCCAGCCATTCCGGCTTGGGTGCACACCTGCCAATGTGCCACGGCTTCTGGCAGCTGTCCACCGGTCCTTGCGGTTATGCCTTCAACTGGTTGGAGTTACAGGCAATACGGCAGCTCCCCTCCTTTGGAACCCCACCCGGGTCTGCCCTGGGGGACTTGGGTGGGGTTAGGTATTTTTTAGTTCCCAGGGTCACCCTGGTCAGCCCCACAGGGTGGGGTTTTCTCTCTATTCTGGGGCATGTGTTTCTGTCTACCCGAGGTCCATTCACCTGTATTTGCCTTTTTTAAACTCTCCCTACTGTCTGCACTGCCTGTAGCTCTTGATATTGGATGTGTGTTGCTAAATGGTCTTAGCTTTATTTAGGCCCCATGTGTTAGGTTTATTTAATGTGTTTGACCGGCTGGCGACATACATTCAATGTTCTTTTTAGTTGGTTGTTTTTTTTCACAAGCAGTGCAGGCACGTCCTGAGAAAGCCTTGTTGCTGTCGGGACGTTAAGCAATGTACAATCAATCAAACCCTCCTTTGGAAACCGGCTCTCGGACATCAGGACCTGATCGTCATTCCGACAAATCCGCTGGTGTGTCCTACGTTCAGAAGCAGGACGGGACCTGCTCCCCTTCCTCTGCCTTCTTCTTACCAGCGCCTCCGTTGGTGCAAGGATCGCCGCGTCTCTCCCCGAGCGAGATACTTCACGGCCATTTGCTTGTCCTTGCGGGCTCCCCCTCTTGGCACGGTCAGCGTCTCCGCGCCAAGTGAGAAGAAGAGGAAGAGGCGCTTCGCCCGGACGTCGCCCGGATGTTCTGCGCCATGTGGGAGACCCCCCCCCCCCCCCCCCTCTTCGTTTGTTTCTTCAAAAACATTACCGATGACATGACCTTATGGGAGATGTCTACTACTTACGCAATTCTAGCCTAAGAGCTCGTTGTGTTACCACACAACCCGGGAGGCACTCGGGGAACCCCGAGGGGGCCGAGAGTTATCTCCCGATACTTCCCATCTGGGACCGAGTACCCATAGTCCTTCAGTCAGTCTACTTAGGCTTACGCTGTTCAGACGTGTTTGCTCTAGCCTACGGACTTGGGATTTTCGACCGGGTCGCCGGTCGTCGACAGCCTGGGTTCTTCGCTTGAATTCTTCTTCGTCCGTCCTCCCTGTGCCTTGCGTGGCTCTGGTGTCCCCTTTTCGTTGGCAGCTGCCCTTTGGCTTCTTGGTTCCGGCCTGGGCTGTGCTGTCTGCTTCGCTGTGACTTCGCCGCGCGTGCCTTGGTTGAGATTTTCTCCCCCCTTCCCCGGTCCCGTTCCGGGAAAAGGTAAGGTAGTTGGGTTGGCCCTCGGCCGGTCCCCGCGCTGGGCACTGGTTGAGCAGGCTCGAAGGCGGTCTTCTTCGGCGCGGTTGCTTTGCGCCAAGATTCTTGACTTTTACTTGGCGGGCCTCGCGCCCGTTCCCTATCTCCTTCCGTGTTGGTGTGGCATTATTATTTAACAGGGTCAAAATCTCCCTTTCTCAAAAGAGGGCGTTTACGCGTGAGGAAAGGAATGAGACGTTTTTAGCTGGAACGGTCATTCTTAAACGGCTCAGATCCACAGGTGGTCAGCTTCGTTTTCCAAGATGGCGTCTAGCGATGCAGAGCACCTTTTCCTCGCGGTTAAAACCTCTAATGGAATGGGAGTGGTGGGAAAGATCGGTGACAGTTAAGTCTAACTTTATTCGGGCGCTTACCTACTCACTTGTTCCTCACCTACTCTTTTTGTACCTTGTGGGGTTCGGGGAATGTGTTATGCTCCAGCATTTCCTTGACGCATTGCGTTGGTGAGTGTGGCGAGAGCCGACGCTTACTTTGGTACTGTGTCGGTCACGTAATGCCTGGTTTGCGTAATGCAGCCCTGTTACCTTACTCGGGGGCTTATTAGGTACACGATTTGGCTGGTGGGTGAACATTCTTGTGCACTTTTATACTTGGCATCACATGTTTCTGTTCTTGGATATCAGGCGTTTGCCTACTTGAGCGCAGGGCCACTGGTCGCCACGCCTTGCTGCCGTTTTTTAAGGTCCAAGATGACCTTTTTGTGGCTGTAAAAAAAAAAAAAAAAAAAAAAAAAAAAAAAGTTTGGCTTGCCGCCACAGGTGCTGCTCACATTTATGCATGCGCTCGTTCCGCAAGTTACAGGAACAGAGCTACGAAATGGACATTGCTTTCGGACGGGTGGAGCCCGTCGCCTAGGCAGCTAAGGGCCGGCGCCAGTGACCTCATCCCAACCCGAACCTACCTGACGGAAACAGAGTGCTAAGACAGCCCTATGTCTCCTGAACACTTTAGTATATGCTCTTTGGTTAAATTCCTCCTTGCCTAAGGCTTGTGCATGTGAATACAAATTACGGTCGAAAGGAGATTAATGGCCTGTATAGGCAACATAAAACTACGATCAAAGCTGCACCTGGAGGCCCGTCGCTATAGTACAGCGCCAGTGTTCAGCGGAGGGCACCACTCCGACTAAGGTTACTGTGCCTGCTGCTTGCTTCAGGCCTATACTTGTCATGACATGCTTGAGTTGTTGTGCATGATGTGTTGCGAAGGTTAACCTTACCAGGGCAGGGTCCCTCAGGCCCACGCCCGCATGCCTTCGGTTTTTATATGTTGCAGTGGTCTCTGGACGACCTGCTCACTACATGGAGGATTCCAGTGACCGTCGGACTCGCACAAGGTCTGTCTACCATGTGCCGGATGTACCTCCGAACGTTGGTGTGACGTCTGCTCCACGTGACCGGAACGGCGCTGGGCGCTACTTGGGGCTTCCTTTGGCGAGTTCGCCCGGCACCTGTGACTGGTTCCAGACCTGCTGAAATACCGGCTGCTGTTCCCGGTACTACGATCGCTCGAGTTCCGACGAGATGACGGAGAGATCACCATGCCGGACGCGTCAGTATAGTGTGCAGAGTGGGTTGATCGATGCGGTGGTTCCCAGGAGGGAACGCACCAGGACCAAACATTGTGGCAGACAGGAAGCCCGCATAGACACGGAGCTCGGTGCGGAGGGACGTGCGCTATCCGTCCTTGATCCTATGCCGATCCCCGCTCGTCTCCTAGAAAGCCTGCTGGCTCCTACGCGGAGTCTCCTCGCTGGCAGCGAGCCCACCTCGCCATAGAGCTCGGTTCGCGGAGACATTCTCGCACGCATGCATCGTCTCGGCACAAATGGAATCCGCTGGGCGCACAGTACGGAACCCACACACCGCTCAAGGTCAGCTTGGAAGCCGTCCAGGCAGCTGATGACGAGGCGCAGGTTATCGCGCTCGGAGCGGGTATGCTGGCACCGCCCTCGCTCCCTGGAGGGGGATCCACCAGGACAGCGCTGCTCGTCGGGAGACACACTGAGCCGGCTGCTAGTGGTTACAGGGTCCTGTTGGTGACAGCCGGCTAGACAGAGGTTCCAGTCTCCGTTCTTACCGCTCGATTCCTTGACGATCTTGGGGAGAGATCACCACGCCGGTTGCAACGTTCCAGTACGCGGAGTGGGTTGATCGATGCGGTCGTTCCTAGGAGGGAACGCACCAAGAACAAACCTTATGACAGACAGAAAACCAGCACCGGCACGGAGCTCGGTGCCGAGGGACGTGCGCCATTCCGTCCTTGATCCAATGCCGATCCCCGCTCGTCTCCTAGAAAGCCCGCTGGCTCCTACGCGGAGTCTCCTCGCCGGCAGCGAGCCCACCTCGCCATAGAGCTCGGTTCGCGGAGACATTCACGCACGCGTACACTTTCACGGCACGATTTGGAATCCTCTCGGCAACATTGGACCTCCTCTCTCGAACTCCTACACGCAAGGAGGGACCGCTCCATGGGATGCTCGTCCGCTACGGTTCGCCATCGTTGGAGTCACTCCTCGAACACTCTACGTCTACACTCCGCTCTCTCCACTGCGGGCGTGCTTACGAGTTGCCGTTCTTCACGTCGCTCCAGGGATCCTGTCCCGTCTCGCTCGTCGGTCCCCTTCGCGTCCGGCTGCCGTTCATCCCATTCCTCTCCCCTCACTCAGCCATTTCCCCTTCTTCGTGCTCCGTCCCAGGGCGCCTGGCTGCAGTCGCTCCATTTCAGGACGCTCGACCCCCTCCGGTGGATCCTCGGGGAGGACGCTGTCGTTACTTCGCCTAGCACAGACCTGTTTACCTACACTTGGGGGTTAAAGTACACATATTTGCTTGGGTTACACTTACATGTACACTTTCTACACAGTTATACACTATATACACCTTTGGAGATCTGACTACTCACTAGCTTGTGACCTTTTACGCGTGAGATCCAAATTACCCTTAGTCAGTTGGAAGGGTTTTGACTTCACACGGGGGGTAAACAGGTCTGCGAGCGCTTCGGCTTCTGTCTCCACTGGTGCCCTCTCGGATACAGCTCGGAGTTGGCCGCGGCTGCCGCACTTCGTGACAGGCGCTTCGACTACCCTGCGCTTCTTCTCTCGGTTCCCGGAGCTTCTTGCTTCGCCCTCCTTGGAGTGGTCAGCTGTTGGCTTCCCTCGGCGGGACCGGTTCTCGGGAGGTCTCAGGAGTTTGCCTGCCCCTACCGGCTGCGGATCCGCTCTTGACTCTTCTTGGACTAGATGACCTCTCTCGTCCGTAACAACCTACACTGCGTGGGATCGGGGAGCTCCTTACCCTGCTCTTCGTTCTCCAGTGGACGGCTCCTGGCCCCTGGCAGGGCGTCTGGCCGCGGAAGGACCCCCTGTGCTGACGACTCGGCTGACCCAGGTTCTTCGGAGTTCCGGGACTTCACTTCGGGGAGCAGACCGGAGGAGGCTGCTAGGACCTTGGTTGCGCTTACGCTGGTGCCAGATGGCGATGGGATGCGGTCCGCGCAGGTGGTCTTCGGCTCCGCCTCCAGATCTTGGGCTGCGCCTTCTTCCGGAGCTGCCGACCCTTGACTCCAGTTACCCGTGCACTCGGCCTCCACAACGTTCCTCGGTTCACCTGCGAAGGAGGAGTCACCGCTGATGTAGGCTCCGCTCCTGTTCGGTTTTCCGTTGGATTCACCGGGGGTCCTCAACCTACCCATGGACACTGTGGAACCAAAGCGCAGCGCCGTCTCCCGGGTGCCTAACCTATTCGACATCCCCATTGGGCGCACAGGGGTACGCCGGAGTTTGGACAGGTGGTACGGCTGCGGCGGTGCTCGCGGTGGAAGGGCCTAGCCACTGCTCAGAAGTCGGCTCTACTCTCCGTCGGTCGTCTCGCAGCCCGGCTGCTATAGCTACGCCCCCTACTTCCGTGGTTCTTCTCGAGGTCCAGCCTAGCCTCCGGACCTCGAGGACAAGAGCGTGAACGGCTTGGATCCGACACGGACTAGGAGGTCGGCTCGTGGGAGGTCTGCGCCAGCCTTTTCCCCGATGGAACCAGTTGCTTCACTCGGTATGCACGAGGATACCTTCGGAGGATCGGCGAGATGGCTTAGTGGACCTGTTCGCCGCAAGGTGGGATCTCTGGCTTCCCCGCGCCTTCGTGGGATATAGCCCTCCTGGACGAGATGCCAACGCTCTGACCTAGCCTGGGAAGGATCCTCCTCTCGTCCTGTTGGTCACCCCTTTCCCTGGCACCGGTCCTGAACCTCCTTCCCCTCAGCTCGCCACGGACCCCCCGCTACTGCTTCCCGCATTCTACTAGGTCCGCATGCAGCCGCGATGGTCACTGTTCCGCCTTGCTGGAGCGCCTATCCCTGCACCTTGGCGGTTTGCGACAGACCCTCAACGCTGGAGTCTGCGCATGGGCAGCGGTCGAAGCCTCGCTACGGCCCGCTTCCCCAACTTGACGCCTCTACGATGAAGTTGGCGAGGCATTGTGCTCTTGGACGGCGTCCGTCACCTCTCCCCTACCGACCCTGCTGACCCCAGCTGGTAGACTTATCCCCAGGAGACTACGCAGGATAGCCTGAGCTTGCCTCACGTATGCCTACGACGACATAGCCGTTCGGGCGGACGCGCACGCTTCTTGGCCGTGCCCGGCAGCTCTGAAGCTACAGGGCAGTCGATCCTCCTGTCTACGCTCAGTCATACGATCCAAAGTCCAGGATCCCTCCCTCAGGGAGCTTAGAGGCTAATTACGTCCAATCAGCTACGTGCAGGGCCATGAACGCCACAGCCGTCAGGAACTGGGCTGCCCTCATCGTGGCTATTGGAGGGCTGGCGCGCAGGTGCTCTCGATCGCAGAGTTCTGTCAGCCTAGCGAGGTTACTCGCTCTGGTGGGGGACATCCCGGGGGGGGGCTCTCCTCCCTCCTGGCGCTTCAGCGCCGTCGCTTATACCTTCCTAGAGTTGTCGGGAGTTTGCGGTTGGGAGGACGGCCCTTGGGGCCTTAGGTGTGCTAGAGCGCGGCACCCTCCTCCTTTTCGCCATTCTCCCATAAGGTCATGTCATTGGTAATGTTTTTGAAGAAACAAATGCATTTTTCTTTAAAAGGTATTTTTTCGAAAAATACTTACCGATGACATGACTCGGACGACCCTCCCACCTGCCCCGCTTGCCGCTGGTAAGCTAAGTATCCTGACTGAAGGACTATGGGTACTCGGTCCCAGATGGGAAGTATCGGGAGATAACTCTCGGCCCCCTCGGGGTTCCCCGAGTGCCTCCCGGGTTGTGTGGTAACACAACGAGCTCTTAGGCTAGAATTGCGTAAGTAGTAGACATCTCCCATAAGGTCATGTCATCGGTAAGTATTTTTCGAAAAAATACCTTTTAAAGAAAAATGCATTTTTCACAACAGGGTGGTACTTTCAGCTCCCCCCTCCTCGTCTCACCCGTCCCGGAACCCCTAGCCTGGGTGGCCGTTGCGCTCCCCCTTCCCTGGGATGGCCCCTGCGCTCACGCTTACTCCCTTAGTCCTTGTCCCCAAGGTGCTTCTCTACCGCTGGGATGCTACGCAATCCTGTTGCTGGGGGCGCCGTTCTGCTGGTCCAGATCCTGTGCCACCGACCTCCTGAACCTGGCCACGGGCCTCTCACTCCGGCTTCCTGCTCCTCGCACGATGCTCTAGCTACTGCGCCAGGGGCTCTACTTCCGTGCTCTGGGAGACTCCTGCTACACGCTTGGAGATTGGATGGCAAGCCCTCACTGCTGGAGTTCTCGAGTGAGGCAGTGACAGCTATCGCTTCAGGCCGTGGACCCTCGACCCTGCGTGTCTACGAGGGAAGGTGGAGAGTACTGGGAGCTTGGTGCGACCTCCGTCGCCTCGCCACTACCGATCTGACTTCCCTACCGCTGGCTGAGTTCTTCCTGGCTTTCGCCGAACAGCACTTGGCACTGATCACCTCAGGGGCTATCTCACTATGATCGCCGACGCTTACCGGCACCCGGGCCGATCGGAACCCAACAGTGTACCGTCCTCGCTGACCTTATGGCCCTCTTCGGCACACAGCGACCTGCCCTCCGCTCCCTGATCCCGCGCTGGGATTTACCCTGGATACTCTTCTGGATGAACGCTAGCGTTTTGAGCCGCTTCCCCTAGCAAGCGTGGCCGACGCTACACGAAGACTTGCTTCTGCTCGCCGTAGCCACAGCCTTCAGAATGAGTGAGCTGCCCGCGCCTTCCGCGCCCCCGCCTGCCTGTAGTGCAGGTCGGATGACCCCGTGCAGCTACTAACGGATCCGGCCTTCTTGGCCCTGAACCAGTCCCCGCTGTCGGCCCCACAGGTGATCACTGTGCGATCGCTTACGCCAATCGACTCCTACGAGGAAGTCAGACAACAGGACTCGGTGAGAGCCTTACGTGTGTACCTACGCCGTACCAAGCCGCTCCGCCAGGGACGCACCCGCCTCTTTTTGTTTTCTCTGTCCCCAGGTAGACATCTCAGCCCAGACGATCTTCCTGGCTAGATGGGTGATGCGCTCCGCCTACCAGGACCTCTGCCCCGACACTGCCAAGCGGCTACTCTTCCGGGCCCACGAGGTCAGAGCCATGGCTGCTAGCGTCATGTTTGACCACTACTGCGCTGTCCGAGACACTCTGGCTGCCGTAGGCTGGCAGACCAAGTCGACCTTCACCCGTTCTACCTCCGTCACCTGGTTGGCCAGCGAGTCAACCTGGCCCTGGTGGGGGACATTGCGGCGGCGCAACACTCCCTCCCGGCACCTTTGGTGCCGTTGGTAACCCTTTAGCTAAAATTATCAGGAGGTGGCGCCGGGGAGGACGGGGCTGGCTGGCTCAGTCAGGCACTGGGTTACGCGGCACCCTCCTCCTCTTCGCGATTCTCCATGGTAGTAATGACATCGGTAATGTTTTTGAGGAAACAAATTAATTTTTCTCTAAAATGTATTTTTTAAAAAAATACTTACCGATGTCATTACTCGGATGGCCCTCCCACCTGCCCCGCTTGCCGCTCGCCAGCTAAACGAAAGAACTGGTGTGGCTTGGCTGCTCGGGCTGTTACCCGTAACGGGTGGGAAGGGAGGCTACCCGGGTACCAGGTCATGGCACCCCTGGTGGCCACCCCTGGCCCTAAAGGTACACATCGTAAGTTTTTGGGCTAAAATTACGCTAGCTATAGGTTGTTCCATTGTAGTAATGACATCGGTAAGTATTTTTCGAAAAAATACATTTTAGAGAAAAATTAATTTTTCAGAAGTTGAACACTCTCCACATTGTGCTTGTCCTGCTGTTATTGCTGACTTGCGTGACACGCTTTTAAAAAAGTTTTATTTATAAACAATATTTGAGCATGTCGCAAGTAGAAGCTAGTCGGATTAGGGTAAGTCAGTTTGAGCACTCATTATTTATTGAATGATCTTCTTTTTAACATTTTGAGCTTACGTGCGAAGCAAAAGTGAGTCTATGTTGTGGGCCAGTGGTCGTCCGTCTGTTGTCCACAGTGAATTTTAACGTTTGGCATTTTTCAGAGACTATTTCAGCAGCAGTCTTCAAACCTGGCCCAAGGATACTTTGTGGCAAGATCTTTCTAAATATACCAATTTGAGTGACCTTTCACAAAGGTCAAGGTCTCAAGATCAGGAAATAGGTAATAAAAATAGCTATATTTTGACAAAATGTATTTTTTCTCAAAAACTATTCACAACTTCAAAGCCAGACTTGGTACAAAGATACCTGATGGTAAGCCCTTTCTATGCATACAACTTAGGATGATCTCTCAGAAAGGTCAAGGGTCACAAGAGGTCAGGAAATGTGTGTAAAATGCCAAATTTTGATAGAAGTTAGAACTGTAGTTATTAATATTTTTTCAAACTTTTAAATCAAATTTGGCACAAAGGTAGCTGATGATAAGACCTTCCTATGCATACTAATTTAGTCGACTCATCACAAAGGCCAAGGGTCACAATTTTGAGAAAATGTGGATTTTTGCTGATGCAGAAGCCAGCTCTTACAGTCACAAAGATCACACATCTTTTGATCGGTCACACACGTGAGCCATAAGGGCTTTGCCCTTCTTGTTGTTTTAGTCATGATGTAAGTCAAACTCCAACGGCCAGTACACAAAAGGTCATCAGGCCCACATCAGTAGCAGTTGTCCCGCGCACAACCGGCCGTGCATAGGGAGCTGCTACCAACTGTGGCATGATTATGACCTTTTTCTTTACCCCTATCATACTGAGGCTAAAAGCTTCAAATGTGTCCACTGCCATATGCAAGCTACAGTATAGTACTTACAGATAAGGATATAGACCAATGGCTGTAGTTCACGGGTGGTGCCAGAATAGCTTGGCACCACCCTTGAACTATTTTAGTCAAACTTATTTCATACACAGGTGTATTCCGAATGATATCGGTTAACGAAAGTTAACTCCATTAATCCCAGGGCCACATTTTGGCGGTGTCGCCTAACGACTGTACAAGTTGCCGGAGATGACTCGACCACGATAATTCAAGGGTAGTGCCAGATTGGCTTGGCGCCTGATGGCGCCAAGCTAATCTGGCACTACCTTTGAATTGTCATGGTCGACCTATCTCCTGCTGTAGTGCGTCAGGGCTGAATGTTGGTGATGAAGTGTGGGTACATTTGTTTTCATACCATTGCCAAAAGTGGATGTGCTTTGTGTTATGGTGTGTCAATTGTTCTGCAGTCAGGTCTTTGTACAGGCTGTGTAGCACTGCATTTGATTGTACATATTGCTTTTGCATTTGTATTTGAATCCTTTGGTTGCAGGCAGGGAATCACCTTGACAAAAAAGCGCTACCTGCAACCACAGGGTTACAATTTAATTTGTGTAGATGAAGTTTGAATGTTTTATATCCTAGCCACCTTGCCAGCCATAGCAAGACACACAAGTATCACCTGTGGTGAGACACAATCGTCCTAACTTCGTGCATGTGGTGTAGTTTTGACGTAATTTGCTATTTGTATCGAGTGACAAATTCCATTAAAGGCACAAAGTACTTTAAGTGAACCTTGAATTTCTAATCATTACAAATAATGGCCAGTGTTGTCTTGTAGCAAGTGCTCTATGCAGAAGAAGAAAAGAACAAGTCACTGGCAGCATGTAGAGGCCGACTTTCAGTATGATCAGACTTTGGGGAGTAGTAGGAAATTTTGCACGAGACTGTGAATCAGTCGCAATCAACTTTATAGGTGGGGGCTATTACTTACTTACTTACGCCTGTCACCCCTACCCGGGTATAGGCCGTCGACGAGAGACCTCCAGCAACTCCGTCCTGTGCTTCTCCTTCGATTCTACTCCAGGTGGTTCCCAGTCTCTTGATGTCTGCTTGGAGGTCTCGACGCCAGGAGTTTCTCGGCCTACCTCTTTTCCTCTTTCCCTGGGGGTTCCATGACAATGCCTGCCTAGTGATACTGGAAGCTGGCTTTCTCAGACTGTGACCAATCCATCCCCATCTTCTTCGCCCAATTTCATTCTCTGCTGTTATCTGCTCTGTTCTCTCCCAGAGTCTGACGTTGCTGATCTTCTCTGGCCAGTGGATTTTCAAAATTCTTCTAAGGCAACTGTTCATGAAGGTCTGTACTCTGTTGACTGTGGTTTTTGTCAATCTCCATGTCTCTGCTCCATATAGGAGAACTGCTTTTACATTGGAGTTGAAAATCCGGACTTTGGTGTGTTGTGACAGCTCTCTGGAACTCCACACTTTTTTCAACTGGAGGAAGGCTGCTCTGGCTTTACCGATTCGTGCTCTGACATCTGCATCAGTGCCGCCTTTTTTGTCTATGATGCTCCCGAGATAGGTGAAGGACTCCACCTCCTCCAACGGGGTGCCAGCAAGCAAGACTGGTTCTTCCCTGGTTGTGTTCAGCCTCATTGTCTTTGTTTTCTGTTTGTGAATGGTGAGGCCCACTTGGGACGAGATGTCAGCAAGCCTCGTGGTCTTGTCCTGCATTTGTTGATGAGTGTGGGACAGTAAAGCCAAGTCGTCTGCAAAATCGAGGTCGTCAAGCTGTGTCCACAGTGTCCACTGTATTCCACTTCGTCTGTGCTCTGTGGTCATCTTCATGACCCAGTCTATGGCCAGTAGGAAGAGGAACGGAGACAGCAGACACCCCTGCCTGACACCAGTTCTGACCTGGAGCTCTCTGGTGAACTGCATAGGTGGGGGCTATGAAAGCCTACAAATTTAGGTTGCCGGCCCGGGCTGCCAAGACTGAAAAGTTATTAGCGGAAGACCAAATTTAGTCTCCCGTCGATTAAAAGCATGCAAATGTTCTGATCAGCTGCAGTTTTTTAGTTCGCCAGCCATGCTACCACTTACAGAGGTTAAAATTGTTCCAAGCTTGAATCGCAGCGTGACCAGGTCACCCTCTTTAACATTCCGGTAAGGTGCTCCGCTATTTGCGTAAATCCAGCTTGCACCACTAAACAGGGTGCTCCGCTCAGCAAATGGCGGAGCACTTTCAATAGCGGCTTGCACGGGATTCATGCTCTCTCTCGCATGATCCTGCCTAGATGAATCTAACAGTATTTTGTCTTTCCATTATTGTGTTTGTTTGCATTTTAGAATGACAGCGGGTCGACGGGTGTATGTTGCCACCCCTGCATATTGTAGCCACTGCTCGTTGGTTTTACTCGTTCGCTAGCGCTGTCAAAGGAACTGCAATCGTTGGAATTGTGTACTCGCGTTGTATTATCACTTGGTCCCCGATTGCACTGGTCGTCTCCCTCAATTCGCTACTGCTGTAGCAGCAGCGAAGGAGACGAGCAGTGTGGGTAAAGACGGATCGAGCAGGATAGTTCAAGGGTGGTGTCAGAATAGCTTGGCGCCTGGGGGCGCCAAGCTATTCTGGCACCACCCTTGAACTATCCTGCTCGATCCATGTTTTGCCGTGGTGTGATGGGGGTTGAAGGAGTCCCAAAAATTGAAAAGTTACAGTAACCTGTGAGCTATGGTTGACTGGAAGCTGAAAGGTAGTGTTGGATTAGTTTGGCATGCACGACTTTTCCCTCGACGGAGCAATAAATTATTCTTGCACAAAAGCGTCTGTTTTGCTTGCTTTTTTTTTCAAAACATAAAGGCACTCGCACGGTTGCACACAAACATACACACGCATACAATGTTCTATATTTATTACAAAATATAAACTTTGTGGTAAATAAACCGGGAAATATGCGCAAGCTTGCAGCAGTAGAAATCTTAAAAAAACACGCCGCAACTACAGCCATGTCTGTGATTTTGGGCTCGAGACTCAGAACCACAGACCACCACAGTCGGCACTTCGCAGTATTGGTCACAAAGATGAGTGTGTTTGCATGTGTGTGTGTACCTGCGTGTGTGTTTTTGCACGTCTAACTCATTGAAGGCACCCAACGTCAATAGCTCTGAAAGTGGCATGTAGCGTTACCAGCGGCATTCCTATGCGCCACTTCCGCAGCTATTGATGTTGGGCATCTTAAATGAGCAGTGTGTGTGTGTGTGTGCCCACATGTATTTGAATGCAAGTGTGCAGTGCGAGTATCAGGGTGTGTATGTGTGCACACATTTCTGCATGTGGTGCGTGTATCTGCATGTGTGTGTTTTTGCATGCATGTGTGTATGCAAGTGATGGTGAATGTGTATGCAATACATTTTTATTTTTTATTTAATCCCCTTCTGCTTGCCGCCAATGGGACTGTTCACAGTGGCTGCAGGCACAGACTGAGAGGGGTTAAAGATGTCAACTTGTGAATAAAGCAAATGTCAACCAAAATCCTCCACTTCTCAAGTTTTTGGAGAAAAAAAAAAGTGTATAACCACTGCAATCTACAGGAGCAGATAATATGATGCCATACATGGTAAGCAAATCTGGTTATTCATAAATGGTAATTACAGGTGTGAGCACAGTCAGCATTGCCTGATGTATTCAAATGACCCCTCTTGTGCATGCGGTCACCAGTGCTATTTATAATACTGGGAGCTGTATGAACAAGATGGTTAATGGTGTAACGTGGGCTAGTTTCATAAAGCTTTCAACTGTCGGACATTCAAACCAGTTCTGCATGAGGCCGCAGGTTCTGTTAATGCCAGGAGTGCGCGCGCTAATTTGAATAAATCAGGCAATGGTGACCAACAATCAAGGCAATTAAGTTACATCCTGCACATTTACAAATGCTGATGTGCAATTCATACAGGGTATCCGTTATTTGAAATCGGGCATAAACAGATGTTAAATTGTCGTAATTGTTGGGGACATTTGAAAGACACCTGTGTGAATAGTACAGCATGACCCGTTTTAACTCATTCTATCCCAGACACACCACAGCAAAATAAAGATCGCCCATGATAGTTCAAGGGTGATGCCAGAACAGCTTGCTGGCATCACCCTTGAACTATCATGGTCAATCTGTGTCCTACACTGCAACGCAGTCTTCAGAGGATGACTTCAAAATTTGAAAATTTGGGGATTTCAGTCTTGGGGTAGAATGAGTTAAGTGACCACACTTGTGAGAGAGCACCCGTCATTCAAGGCCATCATTTAAGGGGTTACAGTCACAGTCACAGCCGCCTGAATGATGGATTTTCAGCCCCAAGGTCCCATTTCTCAAATGTTGGAGGTGTTGCCTCACGACTATGTACCCGTTGGACCATGATAATTCAAGTGTAGTGCCAGATTAACTTGGCGCCTGAAGGCGCCAAGCTAATCTGGCACTACCCTTGAATTATCATGGTCGATCCATCTCCTGCTGCAGGGACTCTGGGCTAAAAGGGTTAGTGACAGGCGACACTTTTCGCCCTTCAATATTTTTTCTGATTGCACTTGTTCGTTAAAACTTTTTTTTTTCTGGCTGAAAATGTGGTTGGTCAATACAGGTTGCACTGTCACGTACATATTTACAGGCACAGAAATAAAGATTACTAATACTGCTGAACACACCAATATATATGAAATATAATAATATTTTACACGTCCAAGAAATGAAACATGCTAAGCAGACCCTAATCTATCCTCTTATTTGTCAGAGACACAGATTCACATGCATCCCTGCAGTAGTGGGGGGTTCATGAGAATCTATGCCTCCTGCTGACCCCACTCAAAAAGCTGTAACAAAATGAGGGCAACGTTGGATTTGGCGCACACTTCACCTAGGCATAATTATGTAAAACTCTTCGTCGCAGAAAGCAAAGTACGCTGAACGCAACTGGGCAAAGAGAATTCAATTTGCAACAAAGCATAAAACCAGTGCCATTAAGATAAAATATCAAAAAAGCTGTTAACAAAATGTGGGCAACTTTGGATTGGCACACTTTACCTAGGCATAATTATGTAAAACTCTTCGTCGCAGAAAGCAAAGTACGCTCAACGCAACTCAGCAAAGAGAATTCAATTTGCAACAAAGCATAAAACCAGTGCCATTAAGAAAACATAACAATATACTTCTACACACACAGATATGGAATGTTACAGGTTTCTGGACGCTGCAAAAAGATGCATCAGTTGACGAGGATAATTTGTGTGCGGGTCTGCGATTTTGTACCTCACCGCCTGCAGCCGCAGGGTTCAAAATCAGAGACCCGCAAATATATTTGGCATGTTCGCTGGTGCCTGGATTATGCGGCGTATCGGTATCACAGATCACTTTTATCACAACAGTCAAAGAAATGTGTGCTGCTCTGTGATTTTCGACGTTATGGCCGTAGGCTGTAATGTCCCAAATCACAGGCCAGCACACAGCTAAGTTTAACCCATTTAACCCCATGGCTGCCTTTCTCAAATTTTGCAGGCATCACATAAGCATTATGCATCAGCTATAGGAGCATGCTAATTCAAGGTAGTGCCAGATTAGCTTGGCGCCTGAGGGCGCCATGCTAATCTGGCACTACCTTGAATTGTCAGGGCTGAACGAGTTAAACTGTCCAAGTGGGAACTTTTGGAAATAATGGAAGATAGGTTAACTCATTCTACCCCAAACACACCACAGCAAGATATTGATCGACCATAGCTATTCTGGCATCACCCTTGAACTATCATGGTCGATCTGTGTCCTGCACTGCAATGCAGTCTTCAGAAAACAACGGCAAAATTTGGGGATTTCGGTGATGGGGTAGAATGAGTTAAGATATATATCACGATTCATTTTTGCGTAAAAAAAATAAAAGTATAAAAATACTCGACCGCGGAAGAGGAAACACCTTCGATTGCAGGCTGAGGCAGGTGGAATGTGATCAGAATCATTTATGTACAACAAAAAAATTATCTTTCAAATTAGTGTCATTTGGACATGGTGTTTTACTCTCTGTATGAAAAGATCTGTTTGCAATGAAAATTAAAATATGCGTCCTGGACATAGCATTCAACTGTTCACTTTTTCCTTGAGAACTTTGGGCAACGCTCCAATGCAAGTCCGTTCTTTTGTCAAATGAAAATGTCTTCTGTAGGCACACATTACTCAGCAAATTTTTATACAGAGTGCGCCGTCTTTGACTGGAAAAGAAGTCAGTTGAAGAAAATGTTTCTGGTCAAATTGCATGTTAAGGTGTGCTCTGTCTTGGGTCAAAGAATTCCCTTCATGGCAGAGCTTAATCGCTACAGTCTTCGTCAAAAGCCAAGTTGATGTGTTCTGCGGTGCCAGGTCGCGATGACCTTCGTGAGGACTGGCGGGTGGTGGGGTGGCTGTCACCGTCATGGCGGAAGATGATGGGTTGCGGGGCCTCCACTTCCAGTTCGTCCAGCACAACCTGCTCCTTACTGGGCACGCTCAACATGCGGAACACGTGGGACTTTGGGGGATGCAGCGTGCCAGGATCATTGGAGCTGGCGACAGGAAGTGAGGTGGTTTGGGGTGGTGCACCTCTGGCTTCATTTGTTGGGCGTTGGTTTGATGCACCCATCATGCGCTGGAATGCTGTGCCGATCATGTGCTTGTTGACTTGATCCATCATGCGCTCATCTGCCTCGGGGTTGTAGATGAAGACGTCGGCTTCCTCATTGTCGCTGGTGTCACTGGCGGTGTAGAAGCCGATTGGGGGGTGCTCGGGGTCTTTCAGGACCTGGTGCAGCCAGTCCTCCTGGGCTCCCTGGCCACGTTTGTTTTTCTTGTGGCTGCGTCCTCCTGACACATCACCAGACCACGCCTGTACATGGGGTTTCTCCCCAAAGTCGCTGCGACGTCGTTGACCTGAAGATGCACTGTGAGGCCCTACTTTGCGTGAACTCTGACCCTCAATGCCGAAGGCAAAGCCCTGGTGTTTCTGCCTAGCACCAGCCTGGGGTTGGCTTTGTGTCTCGATGGGCGGTCTGTTGAGGAGTACACCAAAGGGCGATGTCCTGGTGCTGAAGGTGGGGTTCTCAAAGTCCAGGCTGCCTGTGCTTTCACGGCTGAACGTTGTCTCGTCCTCCCCCCAGCCAAACACCGGAGTCACCTGCCCACTCAGACTTCGCTCCCTCTCTTCCTGCTTCTTCTTTTTCTTTTTGATGAAGAAAACGACACAGCAGCAGCAGGCAACGCCAGCGACTACAACGCCGATGCAGATGACAATGATGGCCCACGTGGGAAACTCATCTTCTTCTTCCACTGGAGCGCAGAAGTCCACATACCCGTCCAGCTCGCATTCGTCGACATCATTGGTCGTCTGACAGTAGAATGCGAATAGGTTGGCTAGAGTGACAGTGACGTTGACGTTGTCTGTACGCTGGTGTTCACGGACACAGGCCTCTAGATACAGACTGAGGAAAGCCTCCAGCTGCGCGCAGTGTTCACTCAGTTTCTTCTCCTGTACTTTCTGCAGGCAAGCCTGGGCTGACGGGCCTGTGTCCGTGGTGTGAGTCAGGTCTTCTGGCAGAACCACATCAAACACAGGAATAGTGGAGGGCGTCCACGGACTCTGGTCAACTGATGATGCAGACCCAGTGGCCGCCAGTACTCCTGGTGCCGATCTCTTCACAGGACTGGCGTCTTCTCCACTTGCATGTATTGAAATGTTACTCGATGCGCCTTCCCCTTCGTCAAACCCTGCGGACACCATCAGCACTGGCAGGGAAGTCTGAGGGTCAAGGGTCGTGTCGGACCTGTATGTTTTCAGGTCACCTGCGATGTCTTCCAGTGGTTTTGATGCCTGCCACACTCGCAGCAGGTCCACCTCCACAGCTGCCGATTCAGTCCCAGATCCCAGGAAAGTGACTGCTGTAATGGTGAACTGCTGTCCCGTGATGCTCACTGTGCTGATGGTACCATAGTCAAAACCGACCTCCTGGATGGCAAAAGCCGTGAGAGAGCCACCACTACCGTCCCATGACATTGCCAGGTAAGTCCACGTTTGGATGTTTGCTGGACGAAGGTACAGTATTGATGTTCCCAGCCAGGTGATCGTCAGTTCTTGCTGCTCGACAGACACGGCTATCACACCAAGGGACGTGACCATCTCCATGACCTTTGTGTTGATGGGGACCTGCGTGTCCACTCTCAGCCAGAAGGTGACGGTCAGACGCTGGGTGACGATGACCACGTCCAGGCCGGTGAAGTCAACGTGATGGTGAATCAAGCGCAGCATGTGCCCGCAGCCAGTCAAGTTGCGGCCCGGTAAAGCGCCCTCTAGGTCTCCTGCTCCACCAGAGGAAACAACCATGAACTGTTGCCGGAGATGGCGATCGATGCTTGTAGCTGTGATGTCAGCATCAGAAGTGGGTGTGGATGTTGGAGGGAGGAGGTCGGTGATGTGGTTGTTATTCACAGTTCCAAAAACTCCCTGTGCGTGTGTGAACCAGTCCTGGTGCAGCTTGGTGCCCAGAGTGAGGCCCATGGGACTGGCACCGATAATGACGATCAGCTTGTTGTCCACTGTCACTCGCACATACTCTCTCACCCACCATTTGAACGTCGCTCGACCGTAGGTTTTGCTGAAGGGGAAGATGGAGATGTCTTGCTGCTGATTGTCAAACGTCAGCGACAGCGTGAAGTTGGATCTGTCAGGACTGAGCGTGATGATGAGCAGGAAGGTGTCGATCTTGATGGACACCTGGGACATGAAGCGACAGAGCCACACACCTGGACAGGGCAGGTAGAGAGCATGCATGGACACCCCCTCCACAGACAGCAGCAGGTAGGTTCCAGGTGAGGTCAGGCTGAAGGATGCACGGTCAAAGATTGTGACATAACTGCCCACCGCTATTGCTGCCCGCCACGTCACCTCCACTGTTACTGTTTGGACCGTGAAACTGCAGTCAGCCCCTGACCAGTGATGCGTGCAGGCTGTACATGCGTAATCCACCTGCAGTGTCATAATGCTTGTCCAGTAGTCGCGTGATGTGACGGTTGATTGAAGCCAGCGAGAGGAGCAGAAACACGCACCAGTGAGGTCTGAGCATAGTCCATTAACGTTACAGACTCCGGAGTTGCTGTAAGGACACAGTTGGTCGCACGTTGATCCCCAGTGACCATTGTAACAGATGCAGGACGATCCCTGCATGGTGTAGCCAAACAGACAGCTGTCTGAGCAGTTGGGACCAGAGTAAGGCAGGACAGACGTTAGCGCAGTGAACAGGTGGCAGTTGGCCTGCAGCGGGGACAACGTTGTCTCATCTCTCTCTTGCTGCAACTCGGCCAAGGCAAGGACAGACAACTCGGCACTGAGCGGATTGCCCGTGGTGTACACCATGTGTGTGCACTGCTTCTCTAGTGCTGAGAGGTCAGGAGTGGTGGCTGAGAACGCTGAAGCTATGGCACTGATCAGATCGCGACACAGCTTTTCTGCCTGGGCCAGGCTGGTGGCGTTGGTGGCAGGGGCCACGGGGAAGTAGTGTTTGGAATTGTCCATCTGGGTTGTGCCGAATCCTGCCTCGGAGCGAGTCTCTAGAGGAGTGAGTGTCAAATCAGAAATGTCCCAGCTTGGAGGGTTCTTGACATCAAGGGCATACATTGTGCTTCTGCGTTTCCGCTCAGAGGCGGCCATTCCTTGTCCATCATCCAGCGGCCAGTGGAGATGAACGTCTGGGGTGTTATTTTCCACATCCATCCGCCATGTTCTTCCTACGATGCTGGGGTTAGTCGGGCGTGACCACACTCTCACCTCGTCCACCAGACCACGGAAAATGCCGACACCCATTGGAAGACTGAGCTCTGGTGGGGTCTGTCCTAATGTCAGCACACCGCCCGACACAAACACGTTCACGCTCAGTCGCACAGACTTGAAAGACAGTACACCCGCGGCATCAGTGACGTAGATTTCTACAGTACTGAGAGCAGAGTTCCAGTAAATCAAGATCTGACTCCACACTCCCACAGTTACTGTTAGGCCAGTCTTTACAACCGTTCCTGATGTCATTACAACCACTTCGGTGCCAGAGTACCCAAGCACAAAGTAGACATTTGTGTCAATCATGTAGGCGAGGAACACTCCAGAGCTGCTGTCCATCTTAACGTGGAGCTCCAGAGAGAAGTGTTGTGAGGGCAGAGACACTGCACGAACGATCGTTCCTGAGTTATTGAACTTGAGACACGCCTTGGTGATGATGACGCCTTGCTGAGAACTGCTGGTAGCGGCCGTGTACTGGTGGATGGTCAGGAAAGTGAGGAGCGCCGACAGTGACAGCCCTTGGTCGCAGCCAGCGGGGAGGACGGTGGTGTCAGCCAGGGAGCATGCTCGCACACTCTCGTTCAAACACTTGGAGAACCGGATGCTGAATTCTGTGCTGCACGCTGCAAGCAAGCCTGACGTCCCCGACGCTCCTGCACCCACTGACAACCACACTGTCCTGTCCGCAGCCACAGTGATGAGGAGATTGGTGTCTATCACTGTGATAGTCACGTTCAGAGTCAAGTCTTTGGAAATGATGCGTAACTTTGAAAAGCTTGTGTAGACAAACTGCAGGTTCCCTAGCTCAACGCTGCCATGCACAAACACGTCTGATGACTGTCCAAACAGTGTGACCTTGTCCTTGCTGAATCCCTTGTGGTTGACCTCCAGGAGGTAGGATTCCAGCTTGATGATGAGGGAGCCCACACAGTGGGAGGAGAAGAGGCTGGCGCTGCACGGGATGATCTGTATCGCCAGTGAGATCTTGAGTTGCGTGTTCTGGATCAAGTAGAAAGTTCCGAAGTTGACAATGTCTAGTGTCACCCCATCAAAAGTGACCAGTCTGCCTAGCGGGGTGACCTGACCAAAGACTGAGGTTGCAGTTGCTGATGTTGCTGCGGTGAGGTTCCTGCTGATTATGCAATCATTCCCTTCCCAGCCGGGAGCACACACGCCACAGTCATCTCCTGCCCAGTGTCGGTCACACCAACAGCTGCCATCGTCAGCGCAGGTCCCGTGGTTGTTACATGGGCTGTGCTCCCCACCTGGGCATGAGTTCTGACACCTGTCTCCCCAGAAGCCAGTTAGGCAGATGCAAGTCAGGTTCAACACACCTGTAGTGTTGCCAGTCACAACACCAAAGTCACAACCAGCACACTCACGCTGCAGCCATGCCGGCAATGTCACGTCCATGGCACACAGAACGCTGTCAGCTGAAGATGTATCTACACCAGTGGAGCCACACACCCTGAGGAAGGTTGCCATGACGATGACAGCACCCTCTGTTGATCGGGACGTGGCAGCAACTTGGACGCAGGCGGCGTGGAACCAGGCCACGTTGGTTAGAGAGCAGGCGCTGGTCACTGTGGCTGATGTGAAGAAGGCGTTGCACGCAGCCACGTACACAGGGTCAGGGGAGGTTCTGGCCTCTACACGGGATGAGGATGAAGTGACAAGTTCAAGGTCAGACAGCTCCCAGATAGGTGCCGGCCAGGGTGAGGGGGGCAGCAGTAGACTGTTAGCTGCTAGCAGGTTGTCATGGGCGATGGAACCCAACCCCTCATTCAGCTTGATGACGGCGGCCAGGATGGAGCCAAATGCAGCCACGTCCACATCCATCTTGTACACCTGGTACACCACGGCCACGGGAATGGGGGCCGACCACACCACCAACTCCTCAACTTCACCTCTAAATGTCTCTTGCAGAACGTAAGCACCATCGTCTGGGGAGGGAACCACTTCACCAAGAGACATGATGGCACCGGACATCACAGCCGCTGAGCATGGTTGAGTGAAGACTCGATGTTGGATGGTGGTGTCTTGGCTGTAGACAAAAAAGTGGATGGTTTGTGTGGACTCCAGAACAGACACAATGATTTGGTTCCATTTGCTAAGTTCAAGTCCGAGTCCAGTGTTGATCTCTGCCGTGCCACACTTGATTTTCATGGGGTTGGTGTTAGTGATGGCAAAAGAGCTGGACTTGCCAAAGGAGAGAACAGTGCCTCCATAAGACGCAGGCTTGATGTGCAGGCTGATGGTGAAGTCCGTGAGACCAGCAGATGAGCCGACCGTGACCGGCCCTGACCATGCGGATGTCCCATTGAGAGACAGAGAGTAGCTGGATACTGAAGACACATCACCAGAAGCGAGATTGTGTGGACCATCTGACGATGTTTGAAGCAGAATCTGGCTGCCGGTTACCATGAAGTTGGCCTTGATGTGGTCTTGGATGTTCTGCCGAGACATGTTAGTGACTGAGCCGTACAGAGACTGGGCCACCGGCTGACACAAGTCAAGTATTCCACTGGCACCGCTGCAAGCCGTTGGGTCAGCCTTCACCAAGACCTCCGTGTACGCCCCTTGCAGGGTAATGGCGGCTTCTACGCTGTTGCCTATGGAGATGGACAGGTGGTCCACAGAGGTCATTCTCAAGGTCAGGAAGGTAGTCAGGCTGTGATTGGCTGGCAGCAGGAGCTGAGAGCCGTTGTAGTAAACTGCAGGAAGCGCAGAGCTAGCAGAGGGCAGCACCGTCAGGTTATGGCCGCCACTTCCAACAGCTACAGCCGCAATGCATGATCCTGAGGCGCAGTTCACCAACATCACTTGCACTTCACCATCAAAGGCAGAGTTGGCAGCTTTGAAAAGTGTGTAGACGCCACGCAGCCCTGACAAGGCAAAGTGAAGACCGGTCAACGTCACAACGTCTGCTGTTGATGTCATCACACCGACCGTCTTACCACTGAAAGTCAATGGAGTGGAACTGAGGATGGAGCAGTCACGGCCAGTGACATGGGTGGTGCACGAGCCGCAGTCGCTTGATCCACGCCAGTTCCAGTCGCACCAGCAGGAACCATTACTCTGACAATCTCCGTGTAAGTTACATGAAGTAGCTGACCCTCCTGGACATACATCCTGGCACTGCAGGCCGTAGTAGCCCTTGGCACACGCGCACTGACTGGTGGTGTTGTTGGCAGCTGATGTGTGTGTGCTTGTTGTTCCAAAGGTACAGTCGGAGCAGATGGGAGACTGGAGCCAGCGTGTATCTGCAGCACAGATGGTCTGTTTGAGGGAAGGCGGCGTTGTTGAGGTGCCTGCACACATGGCTGCGTAGTTGAGGATGATGCCGAGTGCTGCTTCCCTGTACTGGACGACACTGAGGCTGTACACGCACATGGAATACAGATCTTGTTTCGTGGCTCGGCCGATCTGTGAACAGTTCCCGTAATTCAGGTCCGTGATGTAGGTCTTGCAAATGCTGGCACCTGTGGACGATAATGGGGACGCTGATTTTCCTGCGTCAAGCACTTGTAGGAGAACGCTGCCACTGGTGCGTGTCAGCAAATACTCTACGTCCGAAGCCAGCCAGTGAGGTGACGACAGTGGTGGTGCGGGCAGATCCAGACTCTGATATCCCACCAGGTCTACAGCTTGCAGGCCCACACCCTCATCGAAGGTCCACGCCGAGTGCAGCGCGGAGCGGGCCAGGCTGGGATCCATCAGCCACACGTCCAGGATCAGGTTGGGTTCTATACTGTGATCCCACACCAGCAAGTTCTCAATCTCTCCCACAAACGGGTAGACGCGCGGGTGGGGGTGACCATCAAACGGAGGCTGCCAGCTGCCCAGCGCCAGCACCCCGGGTGATGAGAAAGCATGGGGGTGGATGATGTAGTCCCGTCTCTCTAGCCACGCCGAGCTGTTGAAGTGATACAGAGTTAGCTGCCCTGATGTTCCATCGTACGTCAGTACCAGCTTGTTCCACCTGCCCACCTCCAGTCTGATGTTGGTGCTGTAACTGGTGGTGTTGATGCTGTTGTCACTTGCTACATCCAAGGTGATGATGGAGTCGTTGAGGTACAGCAGGAAGAGGTTGCGGTTAGTGAAGGCCAGCAGTGCTTGTCTGTGGGCCGCGTCCTCCAGCAGCCTGATCATCAGGTCCACCGTCACGTTGACCACCGCGTCTGACAGGGAGAAGTTGGTGTAGACGGCAGAGCCCCCAGTGTGTAGACTGAAGCCGCTGTTGCTCTGCAGGCGGTGTGATGGGGATGGGAACTGGATGAAGACTTCACACTCAGGGATCACGAAGCGTGACAAGTCCAGTGAAGAACTGTGTGCCGTTAGAACCACTGGCGACAGTCCGCTCAACACGTCCACTGCTGATGGGGCTGAGAGGGGGGTCTGTTCCACCACGCCACCGTTACACCAGTCAAGCGACGTCACATTGTGGTCCGACGTCAGATGTTGCAGTTTCTGTGATGAATTCCCCGAGGCTCTGCCACTCAACAAGCCTGATGTAGAGGATAAAGTGGCTGCAGGGATATTGACACCAATGGTCAGGTACACGCCGGAGGTGCTGATTTGGATCGTCAAGTTTGGAACGACAGTCACCACTACCTCTGTCAGTGATTGCCTTGCTACCCTGCTGCCCTTAAAGAAAGTCTCGCCATCTAGTGCAGTGGGCGTGCTGCCCAGATACACATCGGGCTTAGAGTCCCGGATGGTTGGAGCTTGCACCGTCACCCTAGCGTAACCGTTGGTAGAGTCACCCACAAGCACAGAGACGAAGGAAGCGCAGGTGAAGTTCTCGAAACACCGGATGAATTTGCTCTGAACCAGCACTCTGTCCTCCGCTGCCAGCAAGCTGTACACACCCGGGCTTGACACGTAGAATCCAAGTCCATCTGCATTTACAACATGTCCCAGTGGTTGCAGCCAAGACGTGGATGAAGCGACGCTCCCAGTTCGGGCCAAGTTGGAGTCTGACACCAGGCAGTTGTCACCCAACCAGCCAACACCGCATGTTGAGCAGTTGACACCTTCTCGATTCACCGGGCAGTTGCACGCTCCACTCTGCTGGTCACAAGTGCCAAAACCAGAGCAAGGTGTGTCCGCTCCACCTGGGCACGGCTGATCGCATGCAGGGCCCCAGTAGCCGGGCTGACAGATGCAATGGTTGGAGTCCGTGACAGACTTGGAGCCGAAGTAGCAAGGCACGCCACACAGACTGCGCACCACAGTGGCATCCGCAATCTGAAACACACCGTGAACTTGACCGGTCAGCACTGATACACTTCAACAGATGAGTCAACCATGATAGCTCAAGGGAGGTGCCAGAATAAAATTTGCACCTAGAGACACCAAGCTATCCTGGCATCACCCTTGAACTATCACAGACCAGTCTCCTTAACATTCTGATACACCCATTGCTTGAAATAAATTTGACCTAGAGTTCAAGGGTGGTGCCAGAATAGCTTGGCGCCTCAGGCGCCAAGCTATTCTGGCACCATCCTTGAACTAGAACAGTTGATCTCTCTCCTAATCTGTAATGTAGCCTTCATAGGACAATACGCAAATTTGACAAAATCAGCCCCAGGATGTAACGGGTTAAAGTTTGTGTCACACCTTCATCTACAGCAGCAGAGCGTGTGGCACTGGGCTTTCGCCCTGGTTGCCAGGATTCAAACGACTCATAGGAACTGCACACGGGTCTATGCATGCCGGCTGATGTTTTAAAGGCACGAAGCTATTGGGGCACCACCCTTGAACTATCAAGCTGTCCTATCTCCTCAGCTGATACTTGGTCTTTAGTAGACAAACTCTCAAATGTGACAGAGACCAGCCTGTTTTGAGTGCCCGCCCTTATGACAGATCACCTGTCGTTAACCCATTTAGCCCCGAGTCCCTACAGCAGGAGACAGAGTGACCATGATAATTCAAGGGTAGTGCCAGATTAGCTTGGCGCCTTCAGGCGCCAAGCTAATCTGGCACTACCCTTGAATTATCATGGTCAATCCATCTCCAGCAACTGGTACATAGTCGTTAGGCAACACCTCCAAACTTTGGGAAATGGGACCTTGGGGCTAATAGGGTTAAAGAACTTTATGCTGTGTGGATACGGGTTCCAAAATACAACAGAACCTGCTTTGAGCGAACTCCCTTACGGCAGATCATTAAACAATCATTAAACACCATTTAGGTGGCCACAGCCACAGCCACAGCCACCTGAATGATGGTCTTTAATGACAGGTGACACTTTTCACCCTTTCAGTTCTTCACTTGAGAGAACACCTGTGTTTTAAGGCCACCACTTCTTCATGCAAAACAGGCGGTTGCTTAGGATAGGCCTTACTGATATCCGCCCTTGGGCTTAACTTGATATCATCGCTTCCATAGCTATATTACGCTCTGCTGCCGATCACGAGGGGATCATGAGAATCCTGGCTTCCAACACATGGCATGGGATTGACCAAAAAACAATAAAAAATCTGCCTAACCCATTCAGCCCTGATGAACTACAGCAGGAGATGGATCGACCATGATAATTCAAGGGTAGTGCCAGATTAGCTTGGCGCCTTTCAGGCGCCAAGCTAATCTGGCACTACCCTTGAATTATGGCGCCAAGCTAATTTGGCACTACCCTTGAAGTATCATGGTCGATCCATCTCCTGCAACTGGTACAGTCTAGGGTGATATCTCCCAACTGTGGCCTTGGGGTTCAAAGTGTTAATTACCTGAGGCTGATCGTTGCACAGTGACTGCGCGGGCCAAGCATGGAGATCCAGAACTTGCTGACAGTACGCGGCGTAACCTAAAATGGCGTCCTCGGTGGCCAAGAGATCGCCGCCCGTCGTCTGCAGGGAGGTGTAGCAGCGGAACAGGTATTGGGTTTGGACGGAGGAGCTGGCGTTCAGGCAAAGGCTGGAAAAAAAACAAAAGGAAGACGTCTGATGAGTTGCGGTGTAAACAACCAGAACGCAGCTGATGATTCATACAGTTGTAATGTTGTGATGTTGATGCGTCAGAATCGAATCACAATCACCAGGTTCCACCCAGTGTGCACAAGGTCCTTACGTCAGCCAGTCGGCAAATTGAGGCTGCCACTGGACCGAGGAACTCTTGCACAATGGTTATACATGCAAGTACAGGCTAGTTATTAGGGAATAACACGACCAGCACTTAACGGCAGGTACATAAACAGAGGTCGTGTGAGGTGAACCGAGTGTGATACCACAGGGACCGCCAGCGCTAAGCTAATCAGGTCTTCATGCGGACTGCTCATCACAGTTCAAGGGTGGTGCCAGAATAGCTTGGTGCCTGTAGGCCACTCTGCCTCCACAACTGTGATGCAGACCTCAAAAGATATCCAATGTCATCCGAGGGATGTAAAGACTCAGGCTAAAAGCTTCAAATTTGTACACTGCCGTATGTAAGCTACATTATAGTACCTACAGATAAGGATATGGACCAATGGCTTTAGTTCAAGGGTGGTGCCAGAATAGCTTGGCGCCTAGAGGCGCCAAGCTATTCTGGCACTACCCTTGAACTATTTTAGTCAAACGTATTTCACACACTGTTGTATTCCGAATGATCAGGGTTAACAACGATGGAACAACAGTCTTTTTGGCATCCGACCGTAACCTAAGAAACTCCCTGACTTCAGGCAGACTTTCTCTATTTCTGCATGCCGCTGCTCGTTTTCGCCCATGGAAATAAAATAATTCATGTACCCACCTGCCAAACCTGCTGTTGACGAAGATATCCTCGCAAGTCTGGTACCGCTGTTGGTCCACACCGATCACCACCGTCTGCCTCTTTCGCCGCACGGGCCGTACTTGCACGAAGGGCACCGTTACGCTTGTGGCTGAGGGTCGGAAGGGGATGGGAGCGTCAGAGAAGACGAGTTTGGCGGAGGGGAATGGTGGTGAGGGAAGGAAAAGATGGTGTTTGTGAACCATGTCCGGTATGTTGGCATCTTCTGCAAAAACACAGAAAATAAAGGTACTGCTACGTCAAGACGCAAGTCACAGACAGACGGTAGGCGGATCCCCTTTACAGTAAGGAATAACAGGATGTTGACAGTTATGACTGAAGGCACCGTTTCACTGGATGCATCCTTGCGGCAGTTGTACTGTCTATGCACGATAAGTACCTCAAACTGGATGGCAACGTGGCAACTCCTTGCAAACAAGAGGCATATATTCTCATGAGCCCCTGCGGCCACAGGGGCTCATGAGAATATACGCCTCTTGCAGACTGAGTGAGCTGGATGAATCCACAGAATGATTGAAGTCCGTGCAATGCATGACATTATTCTGATTTGTGCTGTGTGTTGATCTGTGACTTTTTGTTTGTTGCTGTTGTCTTTTTAAATCTCATGACTGCCTGCAGTGTTTCATTTTTACTTCTAAGATACAGAAAACTCTATTGTCCCGTGCCAAGTGGACCAGGGAAATGTATCTTTTGAAGTGAAATACACGTAACAAGATTATAACATAAGATGGGCACAGTGACAGCTCAGGTCAGTGTGGCATGTACACCCATGTATGTATGCCCATGTATGTATGTAGTTCCTTCATTTTACACTAGCAAAATCCATGTTTTCCCAAAATTTAATCAGTTTTTACACATCTGCCAAACCCCAGTCACCCTTGACCTTTGCGATGAGTCGACTAAATTGGTATACAGAGGAAGGTCTTATCATCAGCTATCTTTGTGCCAAATTTGATTGAAAAGTTTGCAAACTACACTTCTATGAAAAATTAATTTTTCTCTAAAATGTATTTTTTCGAAAAATACTTACCGATGACATGACTAACTGGAAATAGTCTACTTGCTTACCAATTTTAGCCTAAGACCCAAAGGGTCCCCCCCAGGAGGCTCTCGGGGATCCCTGACAGGGACGAGAGAGCTTTTGGGGATCCCTAACAGGGACGAGAGTAGCCTCCCCTGCCCAACCGGTCAGGCGCCAGGTGGTGTCTCCTTTAGCCAGTTGTCTACGGAGTTACCAGCGGCAAGCGGGGAGGAGGGAGGGACCTCCGAGTCATGTCATCGGTAAGTATTTTTCGAAAAAATACATTTTAGAGAAAAATTAATTTGTTTCCTCAAAACACATTACCGATGACATGACTAACTGGAAGAATGGCAAAGAGGAGGAGGGTGCCGCACAATCCCTTTTAGAAACCTCTTCAGGGACGAAGACGGCCCGTCACTCCTGATCACCCACTCCCGACAATTTTAGCGAAGTGCCGCCTAAGCGCCGAGGGCGCCTGGAGGGAGTGTTGCGCCGCAGAATTTGCCCACCAGCGTAAGGTTGTCGCGCTGGACTGTCAGGGCGCGGGAGTAGAAGCGGCAATGGTAGATCCGTCCCGCCACCCCACCACCGCCACAGTGTCCTTAACCACACCAGCGCGGCGAAGGCGAGACGTGCGGCCCTAGCGCGCGTTCCATGGGCGCGGATCTTCAGTGCCTCAGCTCCCTGTGGGGAGAGGTCGCGATAGGCGGACCGGAATACCCAGCGGAGCGAGGAGGAGAACGTTTGGGCTGAGAAGCCGGTTCTGCCAGCGGTCGGCGGCAAGCGACGAGACCGTCCCCTCCGCACGGACTTGGAGCAGGTAGATACGAAGTGCCTGTCCCGGATCTTGCTGCGGAGTGCCCCGAGGAACCGGGTCGTGTAAGCGGCCAAGCGGCGAGGGCCGGAGGCGCTGTCAAGGGAGACCTAGGCTGAGTGAGAAGGAAGGATCCGGGAGTAGCTGTACGGAGCCATCCACTCGGAACTGCAGGCCGGCGGGGCGAGACGAGAGCGTGTGGAGCTCGCTGACGCGGGGCGCCGTGGCGAGGGCCATCAGGAAGCAGGCCTCCGAGTCACGTCAGCGAAGCGGGCCAGATGGCGCGGTTTAACGGTCCGAAGTCAGTCAGGGGAGGAGCAGGGAGGTCCCAGCACGGGCCAAGGGAGAGGAAGACCGGACGCTGCATGCCGAACGCGCCATAAGGTCGGGCAGGTCCTTGCAGGTGCTGGGTCGGGACGGCCGAGGTGACAGTAGGCGTCGGCGATCAAGAGGGGTAGCAGCTGCCCCAGAGGGGAGCCAACCTTGGTCTTGGACGAGCCAGAGAAGAAGTCCGCGAGCTGAGGAGACGTCAGGCCGACGGTGGAGAGGCGGCGGGGCAGAGCGCCAGGCACGAAGCACGCCACTTTCCCTCGTAGACACGTCTGGTAGGACTGCGGGCTGAAGCGATAGCGTCCGCTGTCGCCCTCGAGAAGCCTCCAGCAGAGAGAGCTTGCCGCACAATCGCCAGGCGTGTAGGAGAAGTCGCTCGGGGCAGGGGTGGAAGAGCGGCTGTCGGCGCTGCTCGAGCATCGTGCGGGGGGTGGGAAGAGGGAGGGTGAGCCCGTGGCGAGACTGAGAAGGTCGTTAGTCCAAGATCCGGTCCGGGAGAACGGCTACCAGGAGAAGGACTGCGTTGCATCCCCGGAGGCTGAGCAGGACTTGAGGACCAGGACCGCCGGAGGGTAGGTGTAAGGACCAGTCCGTCCCAAGGGATCAAGCGCATCGACTGCCCAGGCCAGAGGTCGGGAACGGGGAGATGAAGAGGGAAGCCGGAGGCTCCACTTCGAGGCGAGGAGAACAAGGGGGGAGTCTCCCAACGAGCGCATAACCTGCGAAGGATGCCTCCGTCGCAAGAGGTAGTCTGCCAGTACGAACAGGTGACCTGGACTGCGGCGGTCTGGGAGGGAGAAGTCGCTGCCCGCGCACCAGCGAAGGGGCGATAGAGGAGGAAGCAGAAGTCGGGAGAGCGGGTTCCTCCTGCGTCTGAAGGCAAGCCACGAAGAGGGGTTGTCGGAAGGACGAGGAGGTCCTGTGTCCAAGATCGTATCGCCAAGCGCAGAGGGCCTGCCAACTGCAACCAGTCCCAGCGGGTGACGTGCCGCGAAGTCAGGTTCGCGGGCCAGCGGACGGCCGACGAGTGGAATTCGGGAGAAGGAGAGCGCCTTAACCGCCGAGACCAGCAACGACGCAGAGAGAGAGGGGCAGTGGCGAGGACAGGGGGAATCCGGGAGCCGAGCTAAGAATGTCCGTCCAGCGAAGCCGATGTGGCGCAGCACAGGGGAGATCGGCACCAGGGTAGAGAGATCGCCGGAGGACAGCCTCCAGAGGCGGAGTACAGAAGACCGAGGGAAGGAGATCAGCCGCCGCACTCGTCAGGAGGAGGAGCTGGAGCCGCAGTCAGGTGGGGACCGCCGCGCCCGCAGCTACCCACGGCTAGAACGGCAAGGACTGGATCCGAGGCTCGTGAAGACGCACAAAGTTGCGGTCGGTCACCAAAACCATTCCCAGGTGGACAGACGGCGAGGGCGAGAGGTCGGACCGTAGGCGCTGACCAGGGCGACCAGGCGAGCAACCGGAGGAGGAGAGCATCCCTGCCCTACGAGGAGGAACCACTGACTGATACCGCAGAAGCAGATCGACCAAGGAGGAGAATGGCTGGCGGAAGATCGAAGGTCCCGGGCAACCAAGGCATCCACGATCCACGCAAGGACCCAGGGCTGAGGGGAGACCACACCAAGGAGGCCGAGCTGGAAACGGTCCCGTCGACGGCAAGCGAAGACAAAGGCGGGGGCGGGAGGCATGGGGACGTGTAGAAGCAACGGGTAGGTCCAGGCTGGCGGTGACAACCAAGGGCTGAAGGCGACGCAAAGGGTCCGAGGCGGGGGAGCCGTGCCGAGCGATGAGCAGCATCGCAACTTCCCAAAGAAGAGCGGAGACCTGCGCGCGAAGGGCGAGGGCCTTGGTCCGAAAGGGCGGGAACCCAATCCACAAGGGTGGCGTTGGGCCCACAGGCCTAGAAGGGTCCCTTCAGAGACTGCCAGGCAGGGCCGACGGGCACGGGTACCCACAGGAGCACGGTAGAGCTGCGACGTCGCATCAGGGGAGAAGGTCAAGAAGGAGCCAGGCCGCCACGAACGAAGGAAGGCAAGGGGCGGAGGGTTCGAAGCCACGCGGAAGATCCGCTAGAGCTGGGAAGGGTTGCCGCAAGCACGGGCGCCGGCGGAACCACCGGAGGCCGCGAGCACGAAGGGAGCGAGAGGCCAGCGAACCGGGGAGCCGAAGGCTAAGACGCCAGCAGGCCAGAGACGAACGCAGGACGCCGAGTCATCCCCCGGAGAGGGTCGGGGAGACGCCGGAGGCGAAGGGTGCAGGGAGCGGGGAAGAGGATGTCCCGAGGAGAACGACAGCGCCGCACCAGGCAAAGGTCGACAGGGACCCCGGAGGGAGTCGAGGGGCGGGCGACGACCGTCGGGCGCCGCAACTATCCAGGCGACGAGGGCGAGGAAGTCGATCCCCACTGCACTGGGTGTACCCCTAGGGGCACCCAACCAAGCGCTAACAGCGCGACGTAGCTTCACTTCGGTGAACAGACGAGAACCGGTGAAACGTGGAAGGCCGTAGGCGCCAGGGGAAACGGCCCGAAGTCCCGAGGTACAAGAAGGCTGATCCAGACGCAGTGCGCGAAGCTCAAGTAGGGGGCACGGAGCTGGCTGGGGACTCGACGGCGGAGTCAGCGGGTTGGAAGGAGGGGCCATAAGCCGCGTAGGGTACCAACAGGCGATAAGGGTCGCGGTGCCCGGGGCTCAAGGAGGGGGCACAAGCGGCTAGGCGACTCGCCGTAGGAGTCAGCGGGCCCAGAGACTGAGGTCGAAGTGCCGAAGTGAGAACGAAGGAGACAAGGTCGCGGTGCCCGGCTCAAGGAGGGGGGCACACGGACTTAAGCTGGGGCCGAAGGCCGACGCGTGAACTAATTGGCGACCAGGTCGCGGTGCCCAGGGCTCAAGGTGGGGGCACAAAGCGGCTCGGCGATTCGCCGGAGGAGTCCGCAGGCTTAGGAGGGGCCGTGAGGCCAACGCGTCAACAATAGGCGACAAGGTCGCAGTGCCCGAGGCTCAAGGAGGGGGGCACGTAGCCGGCTTGGTGACTCGCCGGAGGAGTCAGCGGGCTGAGCAGGTCCGAAGGCCGACGCGTAGACTAGTTAGCGACAAAGTCGCGGTGCCCGGGGCTCAAGGAGGGGGGCACGTAGCCAGCTAGGCGACACGCCGGAGGTGTCAGCAGGCTTAGATGGGCCGAAGGCCGGTGCTTAAGCTAATTAGCGACAAGGTCGCGGTGCCCGGGGCTCATGGAGGGGGGCACGTAGCCGGCTTGGCGACTCGCCGGAGGAGTCAGCGGGCTCAAGAGGGGCCGCGAGGCCAAGCGTCAACTTCTTCTTTTTTTTTTTTTTTTTTTTTTGTATGTAACAGGCGACAAGGTCGCGGTGCCCGGGGCTCAAGGAGGGGGGCACGTAGCCAGCTAGGCGACTCGCCGGAGGAGTCAGCGGGCTTAGAAGAAGGCCCAAAGGCCGACGCTTAACTAATTAGCGACCAAGGTCGCGGTGCCCGGGGCTCAAGGAGGGGGGCACGTAGCCGGCTTGGCGACTCGCCGGAGGAGTCAGCGGGCTTGAGGTTTGGCCGAGGGGCCGACGCGTGAACTAAGGCGACATGGTCGCGGTGCCCGGGGCTCCTTTTTACGGGAGGGGGGCACGTAGCCAGCTTGGCGACTCGCCGGAGGAGTCAGCGGGCTTAACGCGTCTACGAATAAGCTACAAACTTACCAGGGACGAGAGGAGTGGCTATCCCATGTCCGAGGGCAGCTGGAACAATTCCGCCGTGCCGCGGAAGGTCCCAAGGAGGCGGAAGTCGCAGGTCGCTCGGCGGTGGAACACCGGAGTAGAGACCAAGAACTTCCAGTCAAGCAGGACAGCCAGCGCAGCCGATGACAGAGGAGCAGGTGGCACCCGGTCTACAGTATGGCGGACACCAGGTCACTGGAAGCCGCCGTCCTGGGCAGCAACGCACTTGGTACTGCAACACATACCCATACATGAAAGGTGACGGGCGGCGGGCAACTAACGCCGCCAGATAAAGCTCCGAATTAACGAGCAAAACTCACCGTTAAATGCGGAGAGAAAACAAACAGAAGTCCGAGCCAAGCACGACGTCCGGCCCCGCCGGGGGAGACGTAGGTAGCGGTAAAGACTTTACCTTTACATGGCGGAACTGCAGAGTGACGAAGCACAAAGCACCGGACACTAGGTCACTGGAAGTCGCCGAACTGGGAAGAGGCGCACTTGGCAACTGCAACCCAAACCCAAACATGAAAGGCGACCGGCGGCGGGTAACAAACCCCGCCATTTAAAGCTTCGAAAATTAAAAGACACGCGAAACTGACAGTGAATGCAAAGACAAACAACAGTAGCTCGAGCGAAGCCCGACGTCCGGCCCAGCCAGGCGAGACGTAGGAAGTGGCCGAAACTCCACCTTTCCATGGCGGAACGGCAGAGTGACGAAGCACAAAGTACCAGACAGTAGGTCACTGGAGGTCGACGTACTGGGGAGAGGCGCACTAGATAACTGCAGCCCATACCCAAACATGAAAGGCGACCGGGGGCGGGTAACGAACCCCGCCATATAAAGCTTTGAAATCAAGAAACACTCGACACTCACCGTGAAATGCGGAGAGAAACCAACAGTAGCTCGAGCGAAGCCCGACGTCCGACCCAGCCAGGCGAGACGTCGGAAACGGCCGAGACATTACCTGTCCATGGCGGAATGGCAGGGAGACGACGACGGGAGCCTAGAAGGTTCCAGGGCCAGCCAAGAGCACGAGGCACAGACGAGGGCTAGCAGAGAAGACGGAGGCCACGCCAGAAGCAGTAGACGAGAGGCAAGGCGAAGGCAGGCCGGCAAGGGACGGTCGAACCGTACACAGTCTTTCCAAGGGTCAGAGGCTCAGGTAAAAGCGTCCGAACGCTAACAGCGAAGTAGACAACTGGCTAAAGGAGACACCACCTGGCGCCTGACCGGATGGGCAGGGGAGGCTACTCTCGTCCCTGTTAGGGATCCCCGAAAGCTCTCTCGTCCCTGTCAGGGATCCCCGAGAGCCTCCTGGGGGGGACCCTTTGGGTCTTAGGCTAAAATTGGTAAGCAAGTAGACTATTTCCAGTTAGTCATGTCATCGGTAATGTGTTTTGAGGAAACAAATCGGCATTTTACACACATTTGCCGACCTCTTGTGGCCCTTGACCTTTCCAAGGGGTCATCTAAACTACTATGCATAGATAGGTCTTACCATCAGGTATCTCTGTAGCAAGTTTGTGTTTGAAGTTGTGGATAGTATTTGAGAAAAAACATCTTTTGTCAAAATATGCCTTATTTTTCACCTATTTCCTGTGCTCTTGTGACCCTTGACCTTTCTGACGGATCAACCAACACATCTTACCATCAGGTATCTTTGTACCAAGTTTGGGTTCAAAGTTTTAAATAGTATTTGAGAAAAAATAATTATGTCAAAATATAGCTTTTTTGAACCTATTTCCTGATCCCCTGTGACCTTGACCTTTGTGAGAGGTCACTATAAGTATATTTGGGCCAAGTTTGAAGTCTGCAGCTTGAATAGTCTCCGAGAAAATTCCAACGTTAAAGTTTACCACGGACGATGGCAGACGGACCACTGGCCCAGAACATGGACTCACTTTTGCTTCGCACGTGCGCCAAACACTGCCCAGAGCAATCTAAAGCAGTTGTCAAACTACACTTACTCTCTTTCTACTGCACATGTGCAGGCATACCGACAGACAGATACATACACACACACACACACATACCCGTTTGCACGCACGCACACACATTCACACCCACTTACTTGTGTCTGGATTAACGATGTCATCGAACTTCCACAGGTAGACAAGTCCTGGTTCATTGCCCACGTAGTTCACGTTCCAGTGATCGGCCACCTCTGTGTTGTCAATGTACCTGAAAACCATAATCATTATTTTAACCCCCTTGCACATGCAGCCACTGGTATTGTTCACAGTAAGTGGAGGCTACATGCATGACAAGAAAAGAAGTACCCAACGGAGAAAGAAACACGCTTAGAAAAGACGGTTACAACACAATTTATTAATAATTCGGGTTAATACCCTTTGTCAAAATAGACAGAGAGATCAGTCGCTACATATCTTCATACGCAGAAGGAATAAAGAATAATGAAGTAAGTAGCGACTGATCTGTTTGTCTATTTTAACAAAGGGTATTTACCCGAAATATTAATAAATTGTGTTGTAACCATCTTTTCTAAGCGTGTTTCTTTCTTCGTTGGGCACTTCTTTGTATTTTCTCTCTTGGCTTGACTTCGCGAACGAAGATTCTATAGGGCTTGCCCACGTCGTCTGCAGGCATTTTCGTGGCTGCGGAGGCCAATCCGGGACAGGCAGGTTCGACCGCAGTGGCTGCAGGGGAAGGTCTGGTCAGGGTTCTGAGTTACGGCAACTCGGTTTTTTCTCCTGAGCCGTTTGTCCTTAAGGTTAGCTCTGCGAGAGTCCTCAAAGGAGACGGCTGTCTTGTAGATGGTGGAGCGCCAGGTGTCACGGTCCGCAGCAAGCGAAGACCACTGGCGGTGGTCGATTTGGCAAGCACTAAGTGACTTCTTGAGACCGTCTTTGTATCTCTTCTTTGGTGCCCCTCTGTCACGGTGTCCAGTAGCAAGCTCGCCGAACAGAGTGATCTTGGGTAGGCGATGATCCTCCATCCTGGAGACGTGCCCCGCCCAGCGAAGCTGTGTCCGCAGCAACAAAGCCTCGATGCTCATAGTTTCTGCCTGTTCAAGGACCTCGACGTTGGTGACATAGTCACTCCAGTGAATGCCCAGGATGGTACGCAGGCAGCGCTGGTGAAAGCGTTCGAGGAGTCGTAGTTGGTTGCGGTAGAGGGCCCAGGACTCGGAACTGTACAGCAGGGTGGTGAGGACGACAGCTCTGTACACACTGATCTTGGTGCCCGTTTTCAGCTGTTGATTGTGCCACACCCGCTTGAAAAGTCGCCCAAAAGCGCTGTTCGCTTTTGCCAGCCTGCTGTCAAGCTCCTTGTCCAGCTTGGCATCTGACGTGATGATGCAGCCAAGGTAGGTAAACTGGTGTACTGACTTCAGTTCAGACTCGCCGATGGTGATGTGGGGAGGGCGATGCTCTACCTTGGGTGCCGGCTGATGTAGTACCTCTGTCTTTTTCAGACTGACCTCGAGTCCAAAGAGCTGGGCAGCATCTGCAAAGCAGGATGTGATGCGCTGCAAGGCTCTCTCTGTGTGTGCAACAAGGGCAGCGTCATCAGCAAAGAGCAGCTCACGAATCAGTTGGTCTAGGGTTTTCGTGTGGGCCTGCAGTCGTCTGAGGTTGAACAGGCTGCCATCGAGACGATATCTGATGTACACTGCATCGTCATCGTCGAGGTCTACTGTGGCCTGCTTCAACATCATGCTAAAGAAGATGGTGAAGAGGGTTGGTGCCAGCACGCAGCCTTGTTTCACGCCGTTGATAATGGGGAATGGTTCTGAGAGGTTACTGTTGAGTCTAACCTGGCCTTGCTGGTCCTCGTGGAGCTGGACGATCATGCTTAGGAACTTTGGGGGACAGCCAAGTCGCTCCAGGATCTGCCACATGCCTTGCCTGCTCACAGTGTCGAATGCTTTTGTTAGGTCGACAAACGTTACGTACAGCCCTTTGTTCTGCTCGCGGCACTTCTCCTGAAGCTGTCTCAGCACAAAGACCATGTCGGTGGTACTCCTGTTGGCTCTGAAGCCACACTGGCCCTCTGGGAGGTGGTCTTCAGCGATGGCAGGTACCAGCCGATTCAGGAGCAGCCTTGCGAGAATTTTCCCGGCAATGGACAGCAGGGCAATTCCACGATAATTAGAGCATTCAGATTTCTCTCCTTTGTTCTTGTATAGGGTGATGATGACTGCATCACGGAGATCCTTTGGTAGTGTTCCTTTCTCCCAGCAGCAGAAAAGAGGTCATGGAGCTTGTTGTGCAGTGCTGGGCCTCCATGTTTCCAGATCTCTGGCGGGATTCCGTCAATGCCTGCTGCTTTGCCACTCTTGAGCTGGTGGATGGCTGTGTGGGTCTCTTCGGCGGTGGGCGGTTCGTCCAATTCAACCTTTAGTGGGAGCTGTGGGATTTGGAGGATGACTGTTTCTTGAACAGTGCGCTCAGCGCCGAAGAGGTCCTGAAAGTATTCTGACCAGCGGTTCAAGATGGAGGTATTATCTGTGAGGAGTGCCTGTCCATCGGCGCTTCGCAGGGGACTTTGTACCAGGTGCCTAGGGCCATACACTGCTTTCAGTGCTTCATAGAAGCCCCTGTAGTCACCGTTGTCAGCGCAAAGCTGGGTCCTCTGTGCCAGTCTCGACCACCACTCGTTCTGGAGCTCTCTAAGCTTGAGCTGGAGACTGCTGCAGATGAGGCGAAAGGCAGATTTCTTCACAGGGCAGGAAGGCTGGGCTAGGTGGGCCTGGTGGGCGGCTCTTTTGTTTGCTAGAAGTTCCTGGATCTCCACGTCGTTTTCGTCAAACCAGTCTTTGTTCCTCTTTCTAACAAAGCCCAAGACTTCCACAGAAGATTTTACAATAGCAGTTTTCAGTTGCTCCCAGAGTGTTTCAGGGGAGGAGTCTGCTGGATCAACTGTGTCTTTGAGCATGCGCTGTAAATCTGTCTGAAGGGCAGCTTTCTTGTCATCACGCTGAAGGCTGGCGACATCAAGCTTTTTCTTGAGGGGGCCTCTTTTCTTGGGTTTCAACTTGAGGTGGAGCCTGAGTTTGCAGCGGACAAGGCGGTGGTCAGTGTGGCACTCTGCACTGGGCATCACTCTGGTGAGGAGGACGTCACTGCGGTCCCTCTGACGCACAAGGACATAGTCGATAAGGTGCCAGTGCTTGGAGCGAGGATGCATCCAGGTGGTCTTTCGACTGTCCTTTTGCTGGAAAGTAGTGTTGGTGATGACAAGTTGCTGTTCTGCACAGAACTCCAACAGCAGGCGGCCATTGTCATTGCAGTTCCCAACGCCATGCTTGCCGAGGACTCCTTTCCAGGCTTCTGAGTCTTGGCCCACTCTGGCGTTGAAGTCGCCAAGGATGATGACTTTGTCGTCTGCGGGGGTGCTCTGCAGGAGGCTGCGCAGGTCAGAGTAGAACTTGTCTTTTTCTGCAGGCTCTGCCAGGAGGGTTGGGGAGTACACACTGAGAAGGGTGACGTATTGCTGGTGTCTCAGTGGGAGGCGCATGGACATGATGCGGTCGGAGTGACCCATTGGTAGGTTTTCCAACTTAGTCGCAATGGGGGTCTTGACCATGAAGCCCACGCCTGAGAGCCGTCTTTCTGATGCAGGCCTGCCTGACCAGTAGAGGGTGTAGCCAGCGCCAAGTTCTTGGAGGCTGCCTTCCTCCGGGAGGCGTACTTCGCTGAGTGCGGCGATGTCGATGTTTAACCTCCGCAATTCATGGGCAATAAGGGTGGAGCGACGTTCAGGGCGTCCGCTGTCTGCTGTGTCGAGCATGGTTCGGATGTTCCAGCATGCTACATTGAGTCCGGTCGTGGTCGTCATAAAAGTGGATCCATTGTTTTTTCTTGTTTTCTGACCGCAGGAGAAGATGCCCGTTGACCGCGGCTAGCCAACTGGGGTTACGAGGGGATGAGCTTTGGTTAGGCCACCTTTTCTAGGCCCCTCTCCGTGTGGAGCAAGCAGTGCTGTCCCTAGAGAAGGCTGCTTGGTCGTTCAGGGTGTGCCGAGTGACGTTGTCATCCCCAGGTCAACATCAGGCGACCAATATCCTGAACCGCCTGCATGCAGGTTTGAGACTGCGGCTTCCAGTGACATCTTTCACCTCTTTGTATTATTTCACTTCTTTGTATTTTACACACTTGGCAATCACCTTTTTGGTCTGGATTACATGCATGACAGTTGTTATTTTCAGTGATGACTGGTAATGGTATTGTTTACAGTACTGGAGGCTACATGCATGACAGTTGTTAGGTTCAGTGATGACTGGCATTGTTTACAGTAAGTGGAGGCTACTTGCATGACAGTTGTTATTTTCAGTGATGACTGGTAATGGTATTGTTTACAGTACTGGAGGCTACATGCATGACAGTTATGTTCAGTGATGACTGGCATTGTCTACAGTACTGGAGGCTTCCTGCATGACAGTTGTTATTTTCAGGAATGTGAAATGTACACGAAAAGTGCTCACTGTCACCTGCCAAAGACATCCGATACTCCGGGTGGGGGCCGGGGAGGGGGTGGAGCGGGTGCCCCGGTTAACTTCCCATTTAACCCTCTTAACCCCAAGGGCGCATTTCCCAAATTTTAGAAGTGTCACCAAACAACTGTGTACCATGATAATTCAAGGGCAGTCGGCGCCAAGCTAATCCCGCACTACCCTTGAATTATCATGGTCGATCCATCTCCTGCTGTAGTGCATCAGGACTAAATGGCTTAATCCTGACACACTACAACAACACCATGACAGTTCAAGTGCCAGAAAAGCTTGGCCCCCCTTCCCCCCCCCCCCCCCCCCCCCCCCCGCCCCCTCCCGCCCCCCATCCCCCAGTTGATACATCAATGGAACCGTGATGTAGTCTGCAGAGGACAAGCCCCAAATTTGCCGATTCCTCCTCCTGCCACAGTACCTGTCCCAAATGCGCAGTTCGTCCAGGTGGCCTATGAACCCTCTTCGGGGCTGATCGCGACTGTTTTCAGAAGTGGGGACCCATTTCCCTAGGGACAGCTGTCCGCCCCCCTCCAGCGCCGACTGCGGCAGCGGCACATCAGCGTACTGGATGTTCTCCCTGCTTTTCACCTGACAGACAGAAGAAGGACAGAACTTGGAATCGCTCATCAAACTTATCTATGTAGCACTGACGCATAAAGGGCAATATATTAACCTATTGAGCCCCAGGACCCTGCAGCAGGAGATGGATTGATCATGACAATTCAAGGGTAGTGCCAGATGAGCTTGGCGCCTTCCGGCGCCAAGCTCATCTGGCACTACCCTTGAATTATCATGATCAATCCATCTCCTACAACTGGTACATAGTGGTTAGACAACGCCTCCAAAAGTTTGGACATGTGGCCGCGGGGTTGAGAAGGTTAACCACTTCATGTATGCAGCCATGCACTGCCGCACAACGTGAACACAACACAACTGCATGAGGTATAGATCCTCATGAGCCCCCCACAGCTGTGGGGCTCATGAGGATCTATGCCTGTTTTTGACACCATTTGTATGTATGTTCCTTGAGCGGTTGGGGTTGAAATGGCGCTGAACTAGGAGAGATTTTGGACACAATCTGCATCTGCTGGCAGTAATGGGGTCACGCATGAATAATTCACAAGTACAATTGTACTAATTAATTTTAAGTACAAGCGTCCTACTCATGTTCCATTCATGAACATGCTCACAGAAGTCATTATTCAACATGCATACAAAGAAACACGCATGAACACACGTATGAATTCCCTGTCTCTCTCACAACCACGCACACAAATACACCCATGCGCACACACACACACAAACACAACACCTCTCACCAGATAGACTCGCAGACTTTCCATATCAGGGTCATAGGTCAAGGTCAGAAGGTGCCAGGTGTTGTTGGTGATGGCCAATCCGGTGTCGACGCGGTCACCGCTGTGTGCGACGACTATGGTTTGGGCGAGCCGCACAGTCAGGGATCGCTTAGTAGCGTAGGAAATGATGACACCATGACAATGACTCTCAGTGCACGACTTGATCAGAAACTCTATGCTGCGGATGTTTCCTGAAATAAAATAAAATACGCACAGTTTGAGACAACTCACCAATCAGTGAACACAACATCCTTGGGCTGCTGACGTCAGCTGCAGTTAACCTACGCACAGACTCCTGGGCTGACGTCAGTTTTGTTTTTTCTGTTGTTTATCTTTCCTTCTCGCATACAATACATACACAAAGACATGCACACAAAGAACACACACACCAGACACACACTCCCTCTCTCTCTCACAAACACGCACGCACACGCACTTATAATTGGTGAGGTGGAGCACATATGGGCCTTTCTGAACGCAGAGATCCCTTCTTGAGTGAAGTTAAAATAAGTGAACTTTCCTTCTCGACGAAAACAGTTTAGAGTTTGCATGACATAACACTAACAGTGTTGGTCTGGTGAGCGGAAACAGAAAACGTTTATTCTTGTTTTTGTTTGTTGTTTTTCTGTTTTGGCATCGTAGGCCCGTACCAAACACCAAAATAGAAAAACAACAAACAAACAAGCATTGATAATAACGATAAAGATTAAACTTCACAGCAATCACACTCAGCAACTGACCAATATGCGTGAGGGGCGCGGTGATGGCGGAGGAATCCTCGCACTCTATCATCTTCCCTGGACCGGTGCCGTCTTGGTACTTCACGGTGTCGTTCTGCGTTCTGGGCACCTGTAAAGTGGCAGTTTTCTCGTTCACGCTGGTTTTGTCGTCATCTTGGTTGATGGCCAGGGATCCATTGTTGCCCGGTGGGACAGTGGCAGGGACTCGAAGGCCACAGGGCAGTGGGGGCAAAGGTGAAGGACAGACTGTGCTGACCCCACACAATCCTTCAGATGGCTTAGTGCAGGATATCTGACGAGAGAAGAATTGTATCTCCATCAAATAAAAGAAAAGAAAAAAAAAAGGAAAACATGTTTTGAACAACATGAATCAGGCCCGTTCTGAGTGACCACCCTTGTTAGAGATTACCTGTCATTAACGACCATCATTCAGCTGGCTGTAGCTGTGGCTGTAGCTGTAACTGTAGCTGTGGCTGTAGCAGTAGGCACCTAAATGATGGTCTTTCATGACGTGACATCTTTTGCCCTTCAAAATTTCTCTTGAAAGAGAGCCTATCTGTTAACCATTATCATTCGGAATACACCAGTGTGTGAAATAAGTGTGACTAAAATAGTTCAAGGGTAGTGCCAGAATAGCTTGGCGCCTCTAGGCGCCAAGCTATTCTGGCACCACCCTTGAACTAAAGCCATTGGTCTATATCCTGATATGTAAGTACTATAATGTAGCTTGCATATGGCAGTGTACAAATTTGAAGCTTTTAGCCTCTGTAGGATAGGGGTTAAGACCACTGCTTGCATGCAAACCAGGTCGCTGTGTATCAAAGCAGGTTCTGCATCACCTTCTCCTGTTCCACTCTCAAGACAGTCCTGTGCATAACTCCTCACGACAGTCCTGTGCGTGACTCCTGAGTACATCAAACTGGCTGTGATCTTAGCTTTTTTTTTTCTTCTGGGGATTTGGCTTCCCTCGTAACCACATGCACATGGTCTTACGTTGGAAAATTTGCAGATCCCGTGACTGTTTTGATGTCTGTTTATGGATAAACTCAATTCAAAACCGAAAATTCAAAAGCACCATACCCCAGTTTTGATGGACAAGGTGACCATGAGGTATTGGAAGATGTTGACGCTCATCACCAGCTCCATCTGCGGAATCTCCACGGTGTACGTCCATGGGTTGGACTGCACCACCGACAGCTCGCAGTCCCCGACAGCTGCGGACACCAGCTCGCTGGCGTCCACCTTCCACCCATTGACCCTGACATTGGCGGCGCGCGGGGAGGTGCAGGAGATGAGGACACTCTTGTCGTGTAGCGTGACGGTGACGGACTGGATGCAGGGGTCGGACTGGCGTGGTGCGGGGCAGTCAACTTGTGTGAACTGCAATTAAAATGGACCGAGTTGAACTTACATCCCGAGGATCATATATCAATTTTTGTTTTACACCCTTTGAGGTCTACGTCACAGTGTTAAAGGCAGAACGACCATTTTATTTCAAGGTTGGTGTCAGAATAGCTTGGCGCCGAGAGGCGCCAGGCTATTCTGACACCAACCTTGAACTATCATAGTCGATCTATGAAATGTCGTAGCTTGTCAGGGCTTTATGTTGTACCAACAGCACAGCCTACCTCACAGTGATCTGGTGTGGAAAATGGGCTCACTGTTGGGTTGACCGCATCAACCTCCACTCCCACCCCACAATAACCCCCTTGGTTGTTTACAGTGCTAGTGGCTGCATGCACAAGAGGCTTATTAACCAATTCAACCCCAAGGCCTATCCTGTCCCAAACTTTGCACGTGTCACCTATGTACCAATTGCAGTAGGTGGATCGACCATGACAATTCAAGGGTAGTGCCGGATTAGCTTGGTGCCATGAGGCGCCAAGCTATTATGGCACTACCCTTGAACTACCATGGTAGATCCTTCTCCTGCTGTTGTGCGTCAACTAACTGTTGTGCTTCAGGGCTGAATGAGTTAAAGGCAACGCAAGTTTCAGAATGGAATATTTGACTCCCAAGACGTGTCAAAAAAAGAATGTATGATTAGAGACTTCAGAATCCCAACCTGTTGTATACATTTTTCTTCAAGATTCGGAAATTGTGAAAAGTGAAATATATTTTTCTCTAAAATGTATTTTTTCGAAAAATACTTACCGATGGCATATGTAGCTGAAATCGTTAAGCTAAGTGTATCTTCCACATAGTAATGCCATCGGTAATGTATTTTGAGGAAACAAACTACAAACTTTACCTGCGATCATAACTGCAACTATTTCTTCAACCCATAAAGAAAGAATCTCCATGAAATATAAAAAAACATACCAACAAGGTCTTATTGGTGGCGTGTGTAGATACTTCATGGAGCATTGTATTATTCCACCATCCTTACCTTAACACTGAAGGCATCCACGCGGAACAGGTAGTAGGTGCTGAACTGCTGAAGCGTGACACCATGTCCATCAAACATGTTGAGGTCGCCGCTGGGTCCGGCCGCGCAGGTGGCGAGTTTGGGCGGGTTGACGGGCGGGCGAGGGGCGACGATGCTACAGTCACGGCCGGTGTATCCCGAAGTACAGTTGCTGCATTCTGCGTTGCCTTGCCAGTGTGGCTCACACGAACATCTGGCAGGTGAGATTAGATAAAAGCTGACGAAAATCATGCAAAAAGGGTGAAAGGCAGGGTGCCACGGGACCTGAAGGTCCCGTGGCACCCTGCCTTTCACCTTTTTTTCATGATTTTCCTCGTGCGCTGGATCTTCCATAACAATATTAATACCAGTCAATACAGGCGGTTTACACAACAGTATTAATCGACTCAGAGTCAAAGTGCCACTAAGTCAACCTAGCAGATACGTTCACTGGAAACACATACAATCACTCTGAAAAGAAAGATAGAACAAGACAAACACAGGACATTCACTTGGTGCGAAGGGTCAGCTCAGCGACGGCAGTTTTGGCGACTCTGATCACTTGTATTTGAAACTGTGAGAAGGGGTCAGAAAGCGTCACCGAAAGTAGGGGCGGGAAGGGAGAGCCGGAGTAGCTGGGAAAGATCCCCGGACATTTTGCCTGAAAAACTGTGACACTTGCCAGAGTAGCAGACTCCGATATCAGACTTGGATATTGAGCCTTGTACCTCAAGCACTGCAGCAGTCTCTTTGTATTTGGGGGTGCATCTAGAATAATTCAGATATCATCTCAATACTTTCGGTGAGGGCTTCAAACTACTCACCCTCCAGAGAAGAACCCAACGGAGAAAGAAACACGCTTAGAAAAGACAGTTACAACACAATTTATTAATATTTCTTCAAAACAGACAAACAGGTATAGAGATCAATCTGTAGGCGCCAAGCTATTCTGGCACCACCTTTGAACTATCATTCAACAAATTACTTATCATTCCTTCTTCGCTGATAAGATAAGTAGCGACTGACCTCTATACTCGTTTGTTTGTCTATTTTGAAGAAATATTCATAAACTATATAGTAACTGTCTTTTTTAAGCGTTTTTCTTTTCCTCCGCTGGGTCCTTCTCTGCATTGTACACTTGACTGTCACCTTTTGGTGTGGATTGAGTACTCACCCTCCAGTCGTCTGGTCACAACGTCCGTTTCCGTTACACGGTCGCCGACCAGCAATTCCAGGACAACGCTTGTTACAGTCGTCTCCCCAGTAGCCCTCGTCACAGACGCACACCTCTGTCTGACGATCAAACTTCCCGAAAGCACACTGGCGGTCGCAGCTGCGTCCGATGTAGACAGGGAAATGACGTGATGGGAACGCATCACACAGACCTTGCGCTGGCCATTTTGATGAACCAGTGAGCGTTTGACATTGGGTGGCGAAGGTCACGACAGCAGACATCGACCAGATTGATCCGCGGCCAGCAATGACGTCTTGAATGCAAGCAACCTGAAAAATGGTACTATGTGTGATATAGCTGTAGATGTGCATGTAGACTGTACACACTCTTGAGTGTAAAATCACCTCAAAAAAAGGTAGTGTGTATGATGCGGCTGTAAACTGTAAAACTCAAGTTTACACACAAACATTCCTAATCTAGAAAACTGTTCTTGGTTTTTTCCTCTGACAAATAAGCTACATGATGCTGCTTATCACAATTCCTCTGACAAATAAGCTATGTAGAGATGCTGCTTACTGCAATTCCTGACAAATAAGCTACAAAGAGATGCTGCTTACTGCAATTCCTGACAAATAAGCTATGTAGAGATGCTGCTTACTGCAATTCCTGACAAATAAGCTACAAAGAGATGCTGCTTACCACAAAACTCAAGTGCTTTTCTGGTCAGACACTACCCTTGTTGCTATCACAGCAAATCCATCACCTTCAATTTGAATACAACATATAGCAGCTAAACCATAATGCACCATAAAATGCACCATAAGCCACCCTCACCCATCCCTGATCTGATTTAGTTTCAAATTCTGGTTCATATTCAAATTTGTTTTGGTGGCATGCCAGCAGAGCAGGGAATATGTTATCATTGACTGTTCTCCTTATTAACATAATTTCCCAATAATACATACCATTTCAGGAAACAAAATGAATGATAGTTCAAGGGTGGCGCCAGAATAGCTTGGCGCCTGTAGGCGCCAAGCTATTCTGGCACCACCCTTGAACTATCGCACTTGTTGCATCTCACTACGGCAAAACCTGCTTCAAACAACCTTGTTTGCATGCCACCCCCCCCCCCCTTCCCCCCCGAGTCTTAAAAGACAAAGCTCTCTCAAGATAGGTCCTGAACGGCAGAACGTTTCACCTGTCATTAAAGACCACCATTTAGGTGGCTACAGCCACAGCCATCTAAATGATGACCTTTAATGACAGGTGACCTCTCTCATAAGGATGGCCACTGAAAGAGGTTCCGCTGTATCGAAGTTGAAGAGGTTCACTGTGGACTGACCTGGAAGAAGCTGAGGGCAGGAGCTAGGGATCCACAAGCTGACGTCATCGCCTGCTCTTGGAATAACGCTCTGCACGCTGCGTCCGCTTCCAGGTAAATCGCCCCGACACGACGCACAGAAACCTTCACATTAAATCTCACGCTGATGCTGACATACACCCACGATGTGCCAGCGGTGGAAACAGTCAGGCGGCGAGATCGCACGATGTCAAGGACGTGATCCCCTGATCCCACGTTGATGAGCCAGCCGAGGGCCAGACCAGAGGGAGGGGTGAGGTGCACGTGAAGCCAGGTGTTGATGATGTCATCAGGTGTCAGACGGCGAGTCCAGATGAACACTTTTTGGACCACTCCCAGCAGCCGGGCCACCTACAACATGAAAACATCGGTGAAATCGCCCGAAAAAGCGTATAAAACCATACACAATTTACCGTTAAAACACACTACTCTCAAAATGCAAACTATCCATTATATTTTCATCTTTAACCCATTTAGCTCTGACGAAATAAAGCAGAAGATGGAACCTGCGCATCGAGTTATATATTATAAATATGAGAAATGCACCATATAAATACCATGTATTATTTAGTATTATTATCAACCAAGATTATTCAAGGGTAGCGCCAGTTTAGCTTGGCGCCCGATAGCGCCAAGGTAATCTGGCACTACGCTTGATTTATAATGGTCGATCCATCTCCTACAACTGGTACATAACTGTTCGGTTACGCCTCTACAATTGGAGAAATGCAGCCTTGGGGGAAAATGGTTAACCCTGTCAGCCCCAAGGTCCCATTTCTCAAATTTTGGAGGTGTTGCCCAATGACTATGTACCAGTTGCAGGAGATGGCTTGACCATGATAATTCAAGGGTAGTGCCAGATTAGCTTGGCACCTGAAGGTGCCAAGCTAATCTGGCACTACCCTTGAATTATCATGGTCAAGCCATCTCCTGCTACAGGGATCTAGGGCTAAAAGCATTGGTGGGACCGAAAAAAAAGTCCTGAATCCTGAAGCGAGGGTCTTGGGGCACTTTTCAACTTTAAGTGAACAAAAAAAAAGTTTTTTGTTTTGTTTCTTTTAATCCGGAAACTGGCTGTAGCTGGAAAAGTCCCACCCATGTAAAAGGGTTACAGCAGACTAAAATGTGTAGACTGCACAGCATCAGATGCCTGTAACATTCCCTATGTATCGGATGCCTGTAACATTGCCCAAGTTGCACAGAAGAAGACATCCGACATGAGTCAATCAATCTCTAATGTCCGAGCTTGATGCTGACTTCAGCCACCACAAGATCACGTGCATTAGGACACTGTCGGCTGCGCGATGCGTCCAGCCAAGGCTCACTTGCAGTGCGTGGCTATTTTTAGCACTAAATGTGTCAAGGCAAGCCGTTACCAAAATATGAACTGTTCACAAAATAACTTGTTGGCAGAGTACGTAACACAGAAAACAAGCTACTTGGCAGGCGAAGAATCAACTGACTTTACAAGACACTCGAACTGATTTCTAACACAAATGCCATTGATCATATTCAAGTAGATCAATCTCCGTCTGCTACAAAATCATTGTCATTCACAACCAGTATTTCTTTTTCTTTTTTTTATCAAGCTGCATTTCAAGTGCAATGTTGACGCATGGGAGATAAATAATCGGTCACTCTGCCTGCTGAGTCATCTGCAAGAGGCTTATATTCTCATCTCATGAGAATTTAAGCCTCTTGCTGACAGGTTGAGGCGGTTTGTTAGGGTTAAGCACGCAGCTGAAACAGTTTACCACTCACCTGCAGATATGCTTCGCTGACCAAGGAAATCTGCCACGCTCCAACGGCCAAGGTACCACCACCAGGGAAAGCTCCAATGCCAACCGTGACCGTCTCGTAGACGTGTCTGACCGCAGTGCCGCTCTCCCACAGGTAATGCAGGACGAGGCGACCGCTGCTGCTGTGGTAGATCACTGCAATGTTTGTCCATACGTCCACGTGTACACTGATGGAGGTGGAGATGATGGTTCCACGGAAATACACCGCAAGGTTCCCGTTCTGAATCAGGATGGCAAAGATGCGGGTTTGTGCAAATGTCCACACGACCGTGGAGGTCAGGTTGCAGGCGGCAGACAGTTTCACATTCAGCTCAACCGTGACGTGGTCCGACTTGAGGATGTGGGCAGGGATGGGTGCCGTGACCAGCAAACCGCCTGTGAGCTGAACCACGACCGCATCTGGGATTATGGCTCCAGGGGATGATGGGATTGATGCTGTGGCAAAGATACTGTTGGTGAAATCTGTCTTCCACGTGGCCAGGTAGGTGATGATGGTGGTGGAGGATGCGGAGGGGAAGCGCTGCAGGTAGCCTGCGATACCCAGCTCCCTCAACAGACAGGCGTGATCGTTAGCACCGCAAGCGTTGTTAGTGTTAGGTACGCACCGACCACACAGGCCTCCAGTGGCGCTGCAGGATTTAGCTGTGACGGTCACATCCATGTAGGCCTCCCTGATAGACATGCGGATGGTTAGCGCCTGGCCGTGCTGCAGTTCATACGTGCTCTTGTCCAGAGCCACAAGTCGGAAGCCGCCCGAGAGGCTGACGTCCGGAGTGACCTCTGTGCTGACTCGATTGACCACCCTGTGAGTGGTGTTGATGGAGTCCACGATGACCGTGTCTGTGGAGACCTGAAGCGCTGCGCTGAGGATGCATGTGCCAAATGTGTGACACTGTTTGGTCACGACGTCCACGCGCAGTGAAAGGTCTGTGTGCTTGAAAAACTGGAAAATGCCATCTTGGGTGAAAGTTACGCCTGCTCCGTCAAGTGTGGCAAGATGGCTGTTGGCAGTGAGAGAGCAGAAATGGCTGTTGGAGACGGGTTGTTTGATTACAGAGCAGTCAGACCCGTGCCATCCTGGTGCGCATGTGGAGCAGTTTGTCCCTCCCCAGCCCACGTCGCACACACACTGGCCGGAACTGGTGACGCACGAGCCGTGACCGCCGCATGGACTGACAACACCGCTGGGACAGACGGATTGGCACTGTGCTCCCCAAAATCCGTCCCAGCACTGACAAGTTTGAGGAACCGTCTCCGTGCTGACGTCAGTCTGTGAAATCTGAGGGAACAAGCAGTCCAGGGAGCATGACTGGCCGCGGTATCTGGGGAAGTACTCAAACTGACCACACAGATACCGTGCCGGCCACACATCAAGCTTGAAAGTCAACACGCACAAGTCAGAGAATGCCACTACGGTGCTCAGTGCTGCGGAAGTGTGGCCGATGCCGGCTATGTCACTGAGACAAACGGTGTAGTAGAACTTGATGAAAGCTGAATGGAGACTGGAACAGGGGGAAGACAGAGTTGTGCTGTACAGCGAGGAACGACACTGTGCTTCACTGACGCGCAGTAACTCCGAGTCCACGAAGATGTGTGTGGCAGGAACAGCAGGGTGGGTGTAGACTGCGGTGGAGAGTCGCCATTCTACGCTCGCTCTGGTCCAGTCATAGGCAAAGAAGGTGAAGCGATATTTCCTGATGGTGTCAATTATCACAGTTCCCTGTCCTTCATTGCAGTGCCAGTGGACAAACACACTTGCCACAGAGAAAATGCCTCCTTGCACCCAAACTCGCTCTACCTCTGTGTACGTGACTGCTCGATGCCACACTCTCAATTCGTCCACTTCTCCGTGGAAACCTGTGATCAGTGGTAGAGCCCCTGTTCCCTCCCCTTGTATGCGCACCCATCCTCCAAGGGTGACAACTCCATCCACCTCGAAGAGGAAGTGTGTGGACACCACGACATGCTGGGAGATGATGACACTGTCGGCATTATGAACGTAGAGATCAAACCTGTAGAGAGCTGCTGTGTACACAACCACCAGATCGTTCCACACTCCCAGCTTCAGCGCCAGACCCGTGTCATGTGACGTTCCATTGATCACCACTTTGACAGAGCTGTCATAGACCAAGCCGAACAGGGAGAACTTTCCGTATGACATCACCACACCCTCCGCCCCTGTGGGTTTCACCAGGAGAGCAAAGGTTACGTCCTGACCCGCGAGGAACACGTCTGGAAGTATGTCCGAGGAAACGCCATCTCCTTTGATCTCAAGCGAGTAGACAGCGGGGGAGATCACTGCAGTCTCCCCGATTGAGCTGTTGAGGAAGATGACCGAGAAAAGACTGAACTCCGTGCTGACACGCCACGCTGTGTACATGGTGGTGTCGCTGGTGGCAGTGTGGTTGTAGCTGCACATCCCACACGACACTAGATCAGCGCAGAGAGTGGAGTTGGCCTGTAGTGTCAGTGTGATGTGTCGCCCATCTGTCCGCACTTTTACATGGATTCTGCTGGCGGTGTCCGTCATGGTGTACTCATGCAGAGAGTTCCACGCCAAAACTAGGGAGGCAAGTCCTGCGGAGATGGTGTTAGGGGCAGGTGACTTGATTAGAACTCCATTCACCCAAACTTGAGCAAAGTCCTCGACACTGAACCCAGCTCTGATGACGATAGTTTCGGATCCAAGCTTAATTCCCACAGCGGACACACACAGCGTTGCTTCCTGGCAGAAAATGACCCTGACCTGCAGGTCAAAGTTCAAGACTGAATTCCTGATGAGGTAGAACTCGCCTGCCTGTCTGAGAGTGAAGGTGGCGCCAGTAAACGAGATCATGTGAGTGAATCCAAACATGGACAGGGTGTAGATCCTGGTGGCATGGCCCGTATCGTTAGCGCCGGGTGGAGGGGTGGGGGGCTGGTAAGCAGCACAGTCAGGCCCTGACCACCCGTCGTTACACGCGCTGCAGTCTGTGGCTTGCGACCAAGTGGGCTGACACTCGCACGCCCCGTTTGTGGCATTGCAGAAGCCGTGTCCATGACAAGGGTCAGCAGTGCCCCCTGGACATGCGTTGCTGCAGTCGAAGCCCCAGTATCCCACACGGCACTTGCAGACCCCGCTCTCATCGTCAATATCTCCAAACTTGCAGGCAGCGCGACACAGTTGGTTGTACAGCGGGTCCTGCCTGTCCTGACAGATGGCGCTTGTGGGCGGGTTCGATGGACGCAGCGTGTGGAGGCAGTAGGAAATGTAGCCTGCGGAGTTGTACGCAAACACCTCTGATGATGTTGACACCTGGACATCGCCTACACAGGCACGGAAGGCGTAGCTGAGTACAGCTGTACCGAGTCTGGAGCAGGCGTCAGATATTGCCGTGTCTGTTCTCAGACGCTCACAAGAGGTGGCAGGCTGTTCTGGTAAGCTGGTGTGTCGGGTGTAGTACACGGTGTGGTCAGACCAGAAGACTGCGCTGTATACCCAGAATACACCAGACTGGGGCAGGAAGAGTTCTAGATGGGAAATACTGTCCACAGCAATCAGACCAGTACCTTCAGACAGCGACCACACCGCCAGCACGCCCACATAGCTCACATCCACTCGCACCGACGCTGTCTGGAGAATTTCGTAGATTGTAAGGGCTCTTGTCCACACTCTCACCTCATCCACCACACCGTAGAAATACCTGGTGATGCCATCGTTAGCACCCGCGATGTTTATCTGTCCGTTGCCAAGCCTGAGGGAAACAGTGAGTGTGATGACAGCAGTACGCACTGCGACCCCAGGTATAACCAGGTAGAGCGTGACAGAGTTTGATGACTGACTGATCACTACTGTCAGGTGTTGCAGAATGCCTATCTCCACGGCAACTGTTGTTCTGTACTCTTTCCCATCAAGCACTACCGCCAGCAGCGACTCATTGACTGCGATGGAAATCTTGGACACAGCCACGTAAACAAACACTGTCCCGTCCACACCCCTGTCAGGCCTGAACTTCACCTCAAAGCTGACATCAGACGAGTCCTTCACGCCGGGCAAGTTGCGAGTGTAAGCAGCTGATCCACTGAACTTGAGAGAAAAGCCGTCGCCTGATGGAGTCCTTGGTTCTGTCACTGCTCCGAATGTGTAGATGAAGCCTGTTGATGGCCAGCCTCCGATGCTCCAGTGTTGGGCAAAGTCTCCGTTGATGAATGCAGAGTTGACGGTGGTTAGTGCAGCCGGTCCCGACGCTGTGACAAAGTCGTTGTCCATTTTGCTGTCACAGTTGCCACACAAGCCTACAGCAGTGCCGCACCGCGAGGTGTGTGATGTGAAAGCCACAGTCAGCAGGAAATCCTGAACGGCCACGTTGACTGTCAGCGTGCTGCTGACCGTGATGTCGATGTTGGTCGGTGAGAACTTAGTCAGTGAGAGGTCAAGGTCAGAGAGGTGCACGCTGTCTTCAAACACCTGCGTGCCATTACGCCAAATGGTGACGCCACTAGCTGACAATCCGATGGCTGGGATGGCGATGGTGAGATTATCGCTGGCTGCTCGGATCCACACGGATGACATGCAGACGGCTTTGTTGCCAGGACAGGGGACAAGGCGACTGTAAAACTCCACGTCCTGTGTTTTGTGAAGTGTGAACTCTCCAGCCGTGTCAAAGTTGTAAGCCTGCCCATCGAACATGATGATGTGTGAGAATGCAAACACGCTGCACACTCGCGTGTCTCCAGTCCGTGCAGAGTCTGTTACCATCGCAATGCTGCAGTCTGAGCCACCCCATCCATATGCACACTGCTGGCAGCTTGTTGAAGCGTTGCGGTTGAGTGAACAAGCACAGCTTCCTCCAGAGCTGCACGTACCACCGCCGCATGCAACACCGACCTTACTCACAGGGCAGGCACTTTCACAACTGCTGCCATAGAAACCATCAAAACACGTGCAAGATGAAGTGTTCGTGGCCCACCATCCTGACAGACATCTCTGTGAACAGCGCTGACCGCGCCACACGGGGAAATGGCGATCAGGGAAGTCGTGACAGAAATCTCGCGCCGGCCACATCATGGTCGCTGACTGTGAACTGTAATGCTGACAGATGTCCGCCAAACTGACCACCACCTCCATGGACGCTGCAGCCGTGCTGAAGACCTCGCTGTTGTAGACACACTGACGATAGAAGGCGAAGATGGCGGCGCCTCCCAGGTAGCCACAGCTGGAGTTGGTGCGCGCGGTGTACACGTGCTGTGAGCAGAATGTGGAAAAAGAACTCTGCGTCTCAGTCAGCAGTCTGGAGTAGATGTTATACACACTCAGCGAGGGGAGAGTGTAGGGAAAGTCCACGCTGAACCACACAGGATGCCACCACGGGTTGTCAGGGAATCGCATTCTGATGCCCGCGACGAGATCGACCGTCGTCCTTCCTGTTCCCTCCTCAAACACCCAGTGGCACGTCAGGAAGGCATCTGACAGATAGTAAGCGCTGAATCGTTGTCGGATCTCTATGATGGTTAATGATCGCTTCCACACCCTGATGTCATCCACCACGCCCTGCAGGTTCCAGTTATGGCCCAGCACATCAACGTCCAGCAGGCTTCGCTTGCCTATCACCAGACTGCCACCACTGAGGAACAAGCGCGGGCCGGTGCTGATGAAGATGTTGGCAGAGGAGATGGTGATCTGATCCTGCAGCAGGATGATGTTGAGGAGTCCTGCCTGCGACGCCCAACTGACCGCCAGGTGGTACCAGACCGACGCCTGAACCGTGAGCGACGTGACGTAATCTGTCGTGCCACAGTGCACGTTGATTTTCCCTCCACTACACACGGACAGCGTGACATCCGGCTGTGAGCCAGCCCTGTAGGACCACACTGTCTGACACGTCGCCAGCAAACTGTCCAGCCTAAACTTCGCCTCTATTGCAGCATCTGGATTGGAGAATACATGCAGGGGGTCACTGATTGCATGGGAGTGTGCAAACTTCAACCCAAACCCTGACACCGGTGATTTGACCGAGATATACTGGAAGATGGAATCTGCCGTGGCAACGATCCAGGATGGACCAAACACGAGATGGATCGACGTCTGATTGAGGTAGGGCTGTGACTGTTCTGTCAGTTTGGTTCCATCATGCATCACAAAGTCATCGTGAGGCCAAGGGGCGTCACTACAAGAACTCAAAAGTCCTCGGCTCAAGTTACAGACTTGGAAGCTGGCGACGATCTTCACGTCGACGCTCATCTCTCGCAGGTTGATGTCCACCGTCAGAGCTGTTCCCGACTGAATCCTGACGTGAGTTGTGCTGACTGCGTTGCAAACAACACCCGAGCCCAGAGAGGCTGGAAGCGAAAGCATCGTTATCTCCACTCCATTGTATGCAAATACAGCTCCTGTTGACAAGGCATGAATTTCCAGAACGTTGGAGCCGACTGCGACACCGAAGGCCTGCATGAGCACAGACCCGCTGGTCGATGACATGATGAACTTGCCGTGCATCCTGCAGCGTGGGCCGTTGGGCAGAGTCGTGTTTACCAGCACGTGTTCTCCGGGTCGCTGGTAGGTGTAGATGCTTCCGTCAAACGTCGTGATGTGCCCTGATCCGTAACTCGCTGCCACGCGCTGGGTCTGTGTGGTGGTACTGGCAGGACTATCCAGCATGGCGATGGAGCAGTCCGTCCCAAACCACCCGGCCTCACACCTTTGGCAGTTTGTGTCCTGTCTGGCCCCGGTGTAACACGAGCACTGGCCGGTTTCTGGGTCACATACGCCGTTGCCATAGCAAGGATTGGTGGCGCCCCCTGGGCAGGTGTGCTGACATGCGGGACCCCAGTAGCCTGGCAGACAATGGCAGTAGTCCGAGTAGTTACCTTCAAACGATGGCTTGGTCTGGAGGAAACATGGAAACAAATTCAGACATTGTTTATTTATTTTTTCATCCATTATTAACATATAAATGAAAAGAAAAGGGGAGACTGCCAGTGCTAAAAAATTTAGGAAGATTACAAAGTAGGTAAAAGCACTGTCAGGGGAGAGAAGTGTGCATGATCGACCAGTGATCATAGATCTATTTTTGTCAAAGCACAAAAAAAAAAAGATAGGAAAGAGGGGGTACGCTAAGAAAGTGACTGGAAGCAATGCATATGCACCAGTATGCCGAATGGTGTGCTGATAAGGTCGCCAAGACCAAAACAGCTGTGACCGGCTAAATATCTGGACCCCCCTTGGGGGACCTAAATTTAAATTTCCATGCACCAAGTGGCTGGAACAGTGGGATATGTGATAATAATAATAATAATAATAATAATAATGGTTATTATATAGGCGCGTTTTCCCAATTCGGCGAATCGGCTCAAAGCGCCGCGAACTGCACCCAACACGCACGCTCACGTGACACACACACACATACACTCTGAAGACAAACATAGTACAAGACAGACACAGGACATTCACGTGGTGCGAAGGGTCAGCTCAGCTACTGAGTTTTCGGAAATTTTGATCGCTTGTATTTGAAATTTTTTATAAAGTGACCTGAAACCGGTACCAAAGTGGAGGGGGTGGAAGAACCGGAGTACCCGGAGAAAGAACCCCCGACGTTCCGCCCGAATTAACGTTGACACTTACTAGAAGAGAAAAATCCGACGCCGAAACCCGGTATCGAACCTCGCACCTTTAGCATTGGTGGCAGGCGCCTTAACCACTGCGCCACGGACCGCCCCACCTTGATAAACCCACCTTCGGGGGAGGGGTGGGGCTTCCATATGCATTGCTTCCAGTCACTTTCTTAGAGTACCCCCTCTTTCCTATCTTTTTTTGTTGTTGTGCTTTGACCAAAATAGATCTAAGATCACTGGTCGATCATGCACACTTCTCTCCCCTGACAGTGCTTTTACCTACTTTACTTTGTAATCTTCCATTATTAACATATTTTGGCAAAATGCAGTCTTTTATGAGCTTGGAGCATTTTTTCAAATTTCTCTGAAATATTCCCAGTAGTTGCAGTTAATGCAGTAACCCTTATCATACTGAGGCAAAAAGCTTCAAATTTGTACACTGCCATATGCAAGCTACATTATAGTACTGACAGATAAGGATATAGACCAATGGCTTTGGTTCAAGGGTGGTGCCAGAATAGCTTGGCGCCTCGAGGCGCCAAGCTATTCTGGCACTACCCTTGAACTATTTTAGTCAAACTTATTTCACACACTGGTGTATTCCGAAACGATATGGGTTAAACACCCTTCTGGGTCCGCCAGGAAGCACGGTGAAAGTTAATGCCAATCTCTCATAACAGGTTCTGCTGTAAAGCAGGCAAATCAAAGTTAACTGTCCTCACTCAGAAGTAAGTTTATATAAATATTTACCAAGGTGGGAGCCTTTGCACACTGAAATTGCTCGTTGCTGGGTAAGGAAAAGGACGCATTGACGACACTGTTGGCTTTGCTGTAGGCCACGTACCACCACACTTCTGTAGCATTGCCCGCAAGTCTGTGAAAAAACAACACAAACACGATGTCGATCAGAATTTAGCTCACATTGACAACACTACTGGCATTAATGTCGGTGGGTACCACCACGCCTCTACAGCATTGGTCGCAAAACACAATGTTGATGAGACAAGTAAAGATGTTTGTGTTGACAATGCTGTTTACTGTAAGCTGCAAGTCTTTAGACAAGCGATGACAAAGTTCCTGAATCCATACAGGGATGACTATCATGTCATTTCAAAGTGACAGAAACCTTGCCAACATAAGTCTGTGTTTCACATTAACCCTTTTAGCATCTTAACCATGATAATTCAAAGGTAGTGCCAGATTGGCTTGGCGCCTGAAGGCGCCAAGCTAATCTGGCCCTACCCTTAAATTATCATGGTCAATCCATCTACTGCAACTGGTACATATTCGTTAGGCAACACCTCCAAAATTTGAGAAATGGGACCTTGGGGCTCGAAGAGTTAAAGGGGACCAACAGTCAACACAAGCCAGTGATCTATTTTGTAGTCCTTTATTCTTTTGTGTGAGACTACAAAATAAATCAATCAATCAATCAATCAATCTCTTGTCAAAGAAAACAAACCAATCACTTTACAAAAACATCTTTCAGCTTTCGCCCATTAAGCGCCGATACACTACAGGTGAATGGAGCAAGATAATTCAAGGGTAGTGCCAGATTAGCTTGGCGCCTGCAGGCGCCAAGCTAATCTGGCCCTACCCTTGAATTATCATGGTCAATCCATCTCCTGCAACTGGTACATATTCGTTAGGCAACACCTCCAAAATTTGAGAAATGGGACCTTGGGGCTCGAAGAGTTAAAGGGGACCAACAGTCAACACAAGCCAGTGATCTATTTTGTAGTCCTTGATTCTTTTGTGTGAGACTACAAAATAAATCACTGCCTCGTGTTGACTTCGTGTTCTCTTTAAAATCGTGCCATCCGTGCCTATGAGGACGACGTGTGTGCGTGTGGTGGGAAGGAGGCTGGGTGGGTGTGTAACGGAAATGGGGGTTGGATGGGTGTGTATCGAAGTTGGGGGCCGGATGGGTGTGTAACAGAGATGGGGCCTTACTGGGTGTGTAACGGAGATGGGGGCTGGATGGGTGTGTAACAGAGTTGGGGGCTGGATGATGATGTCCACTTGTAATGTAATGCGCATCCACTCGATGCTAGCAGCATGCTCAGGGAGCAAAAAAGATGGGGGCTGGATGGGTGTGTATTGGAGTTGGGGGCTGGATGGGTGTGTATTGGAGTTGGGGGCTGGATGGGTGTGTATTGGAGTTGGGGGCCAAATGGGTGTGTATTGGAGTTGGGGGCTGGATGGGTGTATATTGGAGTTGGGGGCCGGATGGGTGTGTATTGGAGTTGGGGTCCGGATGGGTGTGTATTGGAGTTGGGGTCCGGATGGGTGTGTATTGGAGTTGGGGTCCGGATGGGTGTGTATTGGAGTTGGGGTCCGGATGGGTGTGTATCGGAGTTTGGTCCAGATGGGTGTGTATTGGAGTTGGGGGCCGGATGGGTGTGTATTGGAGTTGAGGTCCGGATGGGTGTGTATTGGAGTTGGGGTCCGGATGGGTGTGTATCAGAGTTTGGGTCCAGATGGGTGTGTATTGGAGTTGGGGGCCGGATGGGTGTGTATCGGAGTTGGGGTCCGGATGGGTGTGATTCGAAGATGGGGGCTGCTAGAGATACAGGTGATCACTCAACTTACCTGATGGACATGGCGTACTCCACAAGCCCAGGTGAGAACTTGGTGACCACTTTCCCCACACCTGTCACCGTTGTCACCTGCACCACTCTCCCCCCGATGCTGTTTTCCGCACCCTCGGCCACATACACGTTGTACATGTTGCGGTTGTCGTAGCCAAACCATGCTGTCATCGCCCCGTCAGACTCCCTAGTGTAACAGCGGAAAGCCGGGCGCAAGGGAAGACGCTCCGATGACGTGTCTTTTGGATCGGGGTTGTCCCCCTGCTGGCGAAGAATTCCTTGGTTGTTGATGCAAGGGATGGTGCAGTGTCCCTCCCCAATGTAGTCTGAAAATAACACAGAGATATTGCGCTGATTACATATTGCTCTCATAACCATAGGCACAATAAGCAAGGAGTGGTGCAGTGTCCCTGGCCAATGTAGGTCTGAAAATAATATACAGAGATATTGCACTGATTACATATACATAGGTACAATGAGCATAGCTGGTGTGAAGCGCACAGAACACGTGTCCTGTGTAGGCAAAAGACAGTAAGTCCATGTCAAAAGTGACAGTTTGATTATATTTTGATTATATTACAATATAAGTTATTGGTAGCAGACACGGACCGTTGTAGGCCTTGGGAGGTCAAAGGAACCATTGTACCCTGAAGGTCAAAATATAATCAAACTGTCACTTTTGACATGGACTTACTGTCTTTACAATGGTTCTTTTGACCTTCCAAGGCCTACAAGGGTCCGTGCAGCAAGCCCCTGCTACCAAAAACGTATTTGTTGTCATTCCTCCACTATTTTCCTTTAAAAAAAAATCAAGAAGAGATCTTCCGACCTGGATCATGCCAGACATGACTGATGTCAAAGGAGTGGCGTGCCTGTTGTTTCAAACAACACTAAGTAACTTTGTACTTTAGAACGTTTTGGTGATCTTTTATAGAACAAAACTGGCATCCAAAATGCCTCACAAAGAGGGCTACAAGACGTCCGCCATTAGTTGCTACAAGGGTTTTTGTAGTGAGGTCACATTCTACGGTTTGCGCTAAAGGGATTGGTCGTGCGATGTAAGGATGAAAACAATGTCTTTTGCAATTACACAGCAAGCCTAGGATGCATGCGTCATGATATAGCTCTAATTATACTGATTATTATTATTATTACAATTTTGTTCTTCTTCGTTATCAATATCCAAAGGAAGACAGAAACACGCTAGAAAAGACAATGACAACTGTGTTGTGACTGTCTTTTCTAAGCATATCTGTCCATAGTTGTTAAATTTTCTGCATTTTTCACAATTGGCAGTCACCGTGTTGGTCTGGATTTATTATCATCATCATCATCATTAAGTGAGCTACGTCTAGACATTCTGATTCTGACTGGACTGAAATGAAAATAAAGCCAAGTGATCATTACTGCCAGTCCCTCAGCAATCCAGTCTGCAAAAGGCCCTCAGGCCTACATCAGCCGCAGTCGGCCTGCGCACGACTGTGCGCAGGCTGACTGCAGCTGAAGTAGGCCTGACAGCCATTTGCTAAGGGATCTGTCGGCATGTTGCCCCTGAACATTTGCTAAGGGATCTGTCAGCATGTTACACCTGGACATTCGCTTAGGGATCTGCCGGCACGTTACACCTGGACATTCGCTAAGGGATCTGCCGGCATGTTACACCTGGACATTTGCTAAGGGATCTGCCGGCACGTTACACCTGGACATATGCTAAGGGATCTGCCGGCACGTTACATCTGGACAATTGCTAAGGGATCTGCCGGCACGTTACACCTGGACATTTGCTAAGGGATCTGCCGGCACGTAACACCTGGACATTTGACATTCGCTAAGGGATCTGCCGGCACGTTACACTTGGACATTTGCTAAGGGATCTGCCGGCACGTAACACCTGGACATTTGCTAAGGGATCTGCCGGCACATTACACCTGGACATTTGCTAAGGGATCTGCCGGCACGTTACACTTGGACATTTGACATTCACTAAGGGATCTGCCGGCACGTTACACCTGGACATTTGCTAAGGGATCTGCCGGCACGTAACACCTGGACATTTGCTAAGGGATCTGCCGGCACGTAACACCTGGACATTCGCTAAGGGATCTGCCGGCACCTTACACCTGGACATTTGCACTGGGCTGGAGACAAAGTGCATCAATGTGATTCTTATCATCAGTCCCCAAGCACACTCACCTGTGTCGCACTCTGTGCAAGTTGGTGCCCGCCATCCCACAATGCACTGGTCGCAGCTGGCGCCTGTCCAGTGACCTTTGACCTCAGCGTTGTGACAGACACACACATCGCCACCTGAGAGGAGAGAAAGAACAGCAAATTGTTCTCACAGCGTACTTCACGTGTAACAAAATACGACCAGAATTTGTGTCTTTATTTTAAAAAGTATAAAGTGATCTAAATACAAAAATTATCTTGCAACAGACCTGGCACATCAGAATCGCCATGGATACACAGAACGCTGCAGTCCGTATTGTAGCCGATGTAGTTGGTTTCACACCGGTCACACATGGAGCCAGTGAAGCGTGGCAGACAGACGTCGCAAGCGGCTCCATCAAAACCATGATTGCAGATGCAGCGTGGGGCGGAGCTGCCGACAGGGACAGTGCAGTTGCCTGGAAATAAGTCCGCACATGACTTTCGCAACATACAGAGACATGCGTAAGTACCGCGCACCAGATGTTGGAGCACATAAGCTTAACCTTTGGCTGCCGGTAGCGGCTCATGTCGAGGTGATCCCTGTAGGAATGACCTTGAAAGGGTTAACTCATTCAGCCCGACGCACGTATTTCCCAAATTTTGGAGCCGTCATCACCCGACTATGCTCCTATTGCAGGAGATGGATCGACCATGATAATTCAAGGGTAGTGCCAGATTAGCTTGGCGCCAACAGGTGCCAAGCTAATCTGGCACTACCCTTGAATTATCATGGTCGATCCATCTCCTGCTGTAGTGCGTCAGGGCTGAAAGGGTTAAGGGCAGGGCAAGGGAAGACGAGTCACCACAGAGCATTGCCGCCAGACCTCGCTACCTTCCATCCCTTCTCTGCCAACGGATGAGGATTGTGTTTTTGTAAATTCAATGCCAAAGATCTCCGCCTGTCACAGGGTCATGGATACAAAGTTGCGGGGGCTCATGAGGATCTACACCTCTTGCAGTTGGGTGGTGATGAATATTTCTCTATACTGAAGGCGTCAATATTGCTTGTGTCCATCTTTTTACCAATACAGTCAAAGTTCTGCCCACAGACACAGCTTTGGGTTGGTTGGGGTGGGACAGCGAGGGTGGGGTGGGTGGGTGGTGCGGGGTGGCAGGAGGGGGTGGCGATGGCTTTCTCAGGGTGGCATGACCACAAAACCCAACATACCATGGGCGCTGCAGGCGGGTGTCCCCGGGCAAACGAGAATGGAGCAGTCGTCACCAGTGAAGCCAGCGTTGCAGACACACACCGACTCTCCCTCAATCCGAGCACACTGCCCCCTCTGGCTGCAGTCGGGTTCACCTACAAGTATTTATTGACTTCATAATCATCATCATAATTCTCATCATCAAATATTAACCCCTTTATTAACGAGAAAAAAATAAACAGCCCAATCGCAAAAGGCACAGATCCTCATGAGCCCTCCCCGTGGTTTGCGGGGGGCTCATGAGGATCCATGTCGCTTGCTGAAACGGTTCTGCATCCATGGACAAGAAAAGCAATCCATCAGTGGGGCGGGGTTTAATTAACTCATTCTGCCCGCAACACACCACAGCAAGATATAATAATAATAATAATAAGCGCATTAAATAGGCGCTTTATCCCAATTGAAAATCGGCTCAAAGCGCCGCTGCGAACTGAACCCAACAAGCACGCTCACGTGAATCACACGCATTCACTCACACACTGTACATAAACACAGAACATTCACGTGGTGTTAAGGGCAAGCTCAAGCGAGCTACTGTAGTTTTTGGAAATTGAAAATCGTTTGTATTTGAAATTTGATTAAGTGGGCTGAAACTGATACCAAAGTGGAGGGGGAGGAAGAGCCGGAGTACCCGGAGAAAGAACCCCCGACAAGATATGGCTCGACCATGATAGTTCAAGGGTGGTGGCAGAATATTATCCTTCAAACTGTGGGTATTTTGTACCTCGAGCACAACGAGTTAAATTCTTCATCATCTTTATCACCTTTTCAAATTCTCTTCCTGCAAAGCACCTTGAACATTCAGTATTGAATGGAAAAATGCATGTTTCGAATCATCGCTCATGTAGCCACCAGAATAATGGTCTTTTCATTTTTTTTTTTTTGTGTTTGTCTGTGATTCAAGACCTTTAGCTTCCAGCAACACTGTCCAAAATGACAGATCAGCACAAATTTGTCCTAACGCTGGAAGCAATGAGAAGGAAAATGAGAAGCAGATAAAGTAAATGCAAAAGTAAACGACTCAACACAACAGACTGCGTTCCTTCAAAATTATAATTTTTTAAAAGTCAAGAATTTTTCGGGTAATTCTTTTTTCTTATCAAGTGGCAACCCTTATAATAATCTGCAACAACATTAAACTCATCTCCATATCTACGACTTCCTAAGGTCTGTAGAAAGCCTCGACGAAGATGTTTTTTAAAAAAAACCACACCAGCATACAATTCATCTGTATTCTGACTTTCACAGGACTGTTTAAGCCTACAATACATTCTCGACAGAAATCATATCACTCATCTCCACATTCATCCTCCTACCTGGACAGTCCAGTACTTCGCAGTGATCTCCCTTGAAGCCAGTCTCGCACTGACAGGTGGAGTTAGCGCATGACCCGTGGTCAGAGCACGCCGTCTCACAGCCAGGGTCAGAGTAGCAGGGGTCACACTTGCAAATGGTGGAGAAAGGTTGCGTCTCGTGCCCGTGTACGCACGGTCGCTCGCACGCTTCTCCCATGGACAGGGTGCAGTTCACGCAGCGTGGAGGGAAGTAGTTGATGCCATCACAGTGTCCTGAAACACAACGTTGGCTTTTTCTCTCGCTCTCTCTCTCTCTCCAGAAATACCCCCAATGCGCACAAGGCCATCGGGCCGACGTCGCCCAGATGGCCTTGTGCGCATTGGGATGTTCTCAGCAATACCACTGACGGTGTGAAACTGTCTCTCGGTGTGTTGGTACAGGAATATTACACCAGTAGAACAATAAACCTTAGGTCTTAAGTCACACCCGCACACATGTGTAAAAAAGTCAAATGATTCTGGCCCGTCACAGTACTGCAGAACCTGTGTTGAGAGACCGCCCTCGTGAGAGATCGCCTGTCAATAAAGACCAACAGGCAGGTGGCTGTAGACACCTGAATGGTCTTTAACCCATTAACCCCCAATGCCCTGCAGCAGGAGATGGATCTACCATGATAATTCAAGGGTAGTGCCGGATGAGCTTGGCGCCTGTAGGCGCCAAGCTCATCCGGCACTACCCTTGAATTATCGTGGTCAATCCATCTCCTCCAGTCTTTAGTGACACCTCCACAATTTTGGTGATGCGCTCGTGGGGCTGAACAAGTTCATGACAGATGACAATTTCTGCCCTTCAGGACTTGAGAGGGCAAGTCTGTAATGTTGGGCCCGTTTTAACCCTTCGACTCCAAAACGAAACGAATTCCATGCTACAAAATGGAAAGTAGTTTAGTCTTGAAAGTCAAAGGGACAACTGCAAAAGGATGGCTTGCTCATAACTGGTTCAAACAATTTGTGTTAAGTCAACACTGTAACGCGTCGCTCTAAGAAGCCGTCGTCTTCTGACCAGTGCGTTGACCCTGTCTGCCACTGCACGTATTTCGCGTTCATGAAATATTTGTTTGTTCAACGACCAAACGCCACAATCGTCCAAAAGAACACGGATAAAAATTGGTCTCAGCAAGAGGCATAGAGCCTCATGAGCCCCCGCAATGCGGGGGCTCATGAGGATCTATGCCTCTTGCAATTGGATGGTGATAATTTTTCTTGACAGTAAAACAGCTAACGTTACACCTTCGTCAATGCTGCTCTGTGATTAATGCAACAGGTGTAAGGTCCAAAATCTGAGACCAGCAACCTTTTCAACAGACAATGGCAAGGTCACAATAGCGATATATAGTTGCAGTCAACATATTTTGTGATGTATCATTTTCCTGTACATATTCTGTCATTGTAATGATGTTCAGGCATCTCCTGCATAATGTCTGCTGCTGTTGGGATGTAAAACAAAGTAAAAGCAAACAAAAAAACAGACAAACAAACTAACTAACCTTTGCCGTTACAGTCGAGGGGATCGCCCGGGCAGTCAGGTGAGTTACAGTCATCACCTGTCCAGTAGCGGTTACAGGTGCACGTCTGGTCGGCGATGGTGCAGTAGCCGTGACCAGAACATGAGGTGCCCACACCTGGACACCCACGCACCTGACACTCGGTACCTGGGGACAAAGGCACAACATTAAAAATTACAGGTGAGCACCTGACGCAGACAGGTATGAATTACAGATCAGCATTATAATACACACCGTTATAGTGCGGAACTTGTTGAATCACTCTGACCCAGAAGACCCTGTTTTGAGAAACCGCCTTTACTTATTGGTAAAAAAGTGGTCTCACAAGATGCGCTCTCTCACGGGAAGTCTTGAAGGGTAAAAAAGTGGTCTCACAAGATGCGCTCTCTCACGGGAAGTCTTGAAGGGTAAAAAAGTGGTCTCACAAGATGCGCTCTCTCACGGGAAGTCTTGAAGGGTAAAAAAGTGGTCTCACAAGATGCGCTCTCTCACGGGAAGTCTTTAAGGGTAAAAAAGAACCACCGCCATTTACCCATTCACCGCTAGTGGACGCAGATTATGTGCTTGAAATCATTAACCCCTACCATACTGAGGCTAAAATCTTCAAATTCGTACACTGTCATATGCAAGCTACATTATAGTACTTACAGGTAAGATATAGACCAATGGCTTTAGTTCAAGGGTGGTGCCAGAATAGCTTGGCGCCTAGAGGCGCCAAGCTATTCTGGCACTACCCTTGAGCTATTTTAGTCAAACGTATTTCACCCACTGGTGTATTCCGACTGATCAGGGTTAATTGTACTGGTAAATTCAACGTCATAGGTCTCCAATGGCTAAAAGTGGTTCCAGCAAAGAGGAATAGATCCTCAACAGCCCGTGCAACTGCGGGGCCTCTTGAGGATCTATACCTCTCGCAGTTGGGTTGTGTTTGATTTCTCTTGGAAGTGAAGTTGTCAAGACCGTCATTTAGCTGGCTACAGTCGCCTAAATAAAGGTCTTTAGCCTGCTAAGTGCCAGTGGATTTGAGGCAGACTGTGTTAGTTCAACTCTGGCTCTGCTGTTCTCACAAATGTTAGTGTACATCATGCTCATTAGGGAAATACACAAAATTAATCATATCTCATTGTTTGACAGCGCTTTCACACAACCAATAATAGGCGACTATGTGTTCAGACACGAGACCAGGTTGAGACCAAATCCTAGGAAAGCAAAGAGTCCAGGACTCGCAACCAGAATATTTTCATGTGGGGAACTTCACAAAACACCTACATGTACCTTATAGTGTAAGCAATGAGTTCAAGAAAAATAAAAACGAATTCGCACTGATCTAAAAAAAATAACCCAAATGCAGGAAAAAAATTCAGATTTCCGAAAAAATTTGTCCGAAACAAATTCGAATTTCCGAAAAAATTTGGAAAAGTCCCATGTCTGTGTGTGGCAGGGAAATGCCGTAAATGTAGAGCTTTAACCCTCTTAATCCCACGGCCACGTTTCCAAACTTTAGGAGGAGTTGTCCAACGACTATGTACCAGTTGCAGGAGATGGATTGATCATGATAATTCAAGGGAAATGCCAGATGAGCTTGGAGCCTGAAGGCGCCAAGCTCATCTGGCACTACCCTTGAATTATCTTGATCAATCCATCACCTGCCGCAGGGTCCCGGAGCTAACATGGACCAAGTTCCACCTTTTACAGAACACTCACCCCACCATGCGGAATCGCAGGTACAAGTTCCGTTTTCACACGCCCCGTGGTTACTGCACAGCTGGTCACATCCTGGTCCTGCGAAGCACGGGTCGCAATCGCACGTGAAATCGTGCTGCGCCGTCCCATTCATGCACGGCAGCTCACACTCCCGCCCCATCCAGTCGTCGTCACACAGGCACTCTGGATAGTTGCCATCGGCAACACACTGTCCGCGGCCATTGCAATCTGGAGTGCCGGGGCAGTCAGGGAGGTGGCACCCTGAACCGTACCAGCCGGGGTCACACACGCAGGTCAAAGTCGCTGAGATGCAAGTGCCGTGAGAGCTGCAAATGCCGCCGACGCCGGGACAGCCGCGTGTTTCACAGTAGCGCCCCCACCATCCCAAATTGAGACCGTCCGGCCCGGCACAGTCACAAGTGTTGTTGAAACATGTTCCTACGCCACTGCATACCTGCAATGTCAAAAGAGAAGAAATCATTGGATTTATTTTGTTTATTTTTGGGAAAAAACCAAACATCTGGAACCTATTTGTTCTTAAAAAAAATCTGAAGAAAAGAGAAACGTGCTTAGAAAAGGAGAATTACAATACAATTATTTGTCGTTTCATTGCGTGTTTCTTCTTTCTTTGAATTTTCTTGGCATTGTACATAACTGGCAGTCAAATTTTGGTCTGAATTTTTTTTCTACTTACTTTGTTTCGTCCATTTCAGTGTAAAATAACTATCGCATAATGTGCACATTAGATTTTCTATGAAAATTATGCATGAAAACATGCCCACCACCATTCACCTCATGTCGACAATGATAAGTGGCAGATCTGCACGCCAAGTCCAAATATTTCCACTTTGGAAATGGCGATAGTGGTTAACCCTTTCAGCCCCAAGGTCCCATTTCTCAAATTTTGGAGGTGTTGCCCAACGACTATGTACCAGTTGCAGGAGACGGCTTGACCATGATAATTCAAGGGTAGTGCCAGATTAGCTTGGCGCCCAAAAGGCACCCAGCTAATCTGGCACTACCCATGAATTATCATGGTCAAACCATCTCCTGCTGTAGGGATCCAAGGCGAAAAGGGCTAAGAATGAAATCAAGACACTACTCTGGAGCTGTTATGATGTGAACTAGATTGCTCTTAACCATTTTAGCCTCAAGGTCCCATTTCTCAAATTCTCAAATTCTGGAGGTGTTGCCTAACGACTATGCACCAGTTGCACGAGATGGTGGATTGACCATGATAATTAAAGGGTAGTGCCAGGTTAGCTTGGCGCCTTCAGGTGCCAAGCTAATCTGGCACTACCCTTGAATTATCATGGTTAATCGATCTCTTGCTGTTGGGACCCGGGGCTAAAAGGGTTAATCACTTCACGGACAGTGGCTGACTGTTTTTCTGACATTTTTGTTAATGCGACACCAGACAGCCCCAGCAAGTTAGTTATTTGGGTTTAACGGCCGAGCAGGTCCAGCCCCAGCAAGTTAGTTATTTGGGTTTAACGCCAGCAGGTCCAGCCCCAGCAAGTTAGTTATTTGGGTTTAACGCCGAGCAGGTCCAGCCCCAGCAAGTTAGTTATTTAGGTTTAACGCCGAGCAGGTCCAGCCCCAGCAAGATGTCATCAAGAGGAAATGATCCTCATGAGCCCCCGCGGTTGCGGGGGCTCAGCAGGATCAGTGCCTCTTGCATCTTGCAGTTGGATCACGTTCCCAACAGCAATGGGTCAACTTGCTCATTAATATATCCGCAAAATATAGCATGTGTCATGTTTTGAAGGTGATGATTAGAAGGACACTGCAACAACTCACATGCTGACAGCTCTTGCCGTGTTGACACTGCGAACTGCAGACGCAGACTCCGCTGTCCATGGGCTGCTGGGTGCCGTTGCAGGATATCTCACACGCCACCCCCATCCACCCCTCGTCACAGTTGCGGCAGATTGGCACCGCCACGGAGCTGTCGCAGTGACCACGATTGTTACAGTTGTCGATACAGTCGGGCAATTCGCAGCCCCGCCCCTTCCATCCTTCGTTGCACACGCAGTTCCCTGTGGCCTTGTTGCACGTGCCTTTCCCGCTGCAGTCCGAGCCGTAGCCTGGGCAGCCAGGTAGTTCGCAGTAGTCTCCCCTACCTCCACTGAACCCACAATCGCATGTGCCGTTTTGCATGCAGTTGCCAGTTCCGGAGCAGGAAATGTCGCAGAATGGTCCAGAGAAGCAGGGGTCACAGATGCAGGTTTCTTCTTCGCCCTCCGTGTGGACGGTTCCATTAAGACACCTGTACTGACAGGCCGAGCCAAAGCGACCGACATCACACTGACAGGTAGGCTGCGTGCCCACAGCGAGGCAGGATCCGTGGTTGTTGCAGTTTTGCGGGCAGGATGCGATGTCGCAGCCACGCCCACTCCAACCACTGTTACACGTGCACTGACCCGTGATGGAGTTACACACACCGTGACCCGTGCAGTCTCTGCCCCAGCCTGGACAGCCGTTGACCTCGCAGTTGACCCCACGACCTCCCTCGTAACCGCAGTCACACTGTCCTACAGTCTTGTTGCATTGGCCTCTGTTAGAGCACTCTCCCTCGCAGCTGACCCCGCTGTAGCACGGCTCACACAGACACTCCCAGTTCCCGTCTAAGTACCTGGTGGGCATGCCATGAACACACCTCAGCTCACAAGCGTCGCCCATGTACGGATGTTTGCAGTTGAAGCAGCGCGGCTTATTTTCTCCGGGTCCTAACTTACACTCGGCCTCTACACCGTTACACTGGGGATTTCCAGAGCAGAGGGGGACCTCGCAGGCCCCGCCTTTCCACCCTGCCTCACAGTCACACTCGTGAAGCGCTTCGTTACACGTGCCATGCCCCGAGCAGTCCTCTGGCCACCCTGGGCACTTGAGTACATCGCACTGCGGACCTTTGTAGCCAGGGTAGGAGTCACACTCACAAGCTCCGGTCGACGTGCAGTTTCCATTGTGTGAACAATGGTGATCGCAGCGCTGGCCGGTGATGCAAGGGAGGTCACACTGACAGACACCAGTGCCGGGGTTCGTGCCATTTATGCACTCAAGTTCACAGGACACTCCAGCGTACTTTGGCAGACAGGCGCACACTCCTCCTTCCTCACAAGTACCACGCCCTGAAGAAACAGAACAACAAAGCTATACAAACTTACAATACAAAATCAAGATCAACGCCAATAGCAATGGCTGCAAACACAAGACAATTAACCCTGTTCATCCTGATACTCCAAGCAGACATCAAGAGACTGGGAACCACCTGGAGTAGAATCGAAGGAGAAGCACAGGACAGGAGTTGCTGGAGGTCTCTCGTCGACGGCCTATACCCGGGTAGGGGTGACAGGCGTTAAGTAAGTAAGTCATCCTGATACACACGTTACTTGAAATAAATTTGACTATGATAGTTCAAGGGTGGTGCCTGAATAGCTTGGCGCCTCAGGCGCCAAGCTATTCTGGCACCACCCTTGAACTGAATGCGTAATCTATCTCCCAATCCATAATGTAGCCCTCATAGGACAAGCAAATTTGTTTAAAAAGCAGCTGCAGGATGGAATGGGTTAACTCAGCGGAGATGTGATGCACCCAAATCCGTAGCATAAAGCCGTGTGGTATGGTATGGTATGGTAAGGTAAGGTATGGTATGGTACGGTGTCTCCAAGGCCCACATATCCATCTAATTAAAGATGCTCAAGGCGCCACCGTAGGGATGGAAGCTGGAGCTTTGAAAGCCTGCTGCTACTAAGCGCTACTTTATGTGCAAACCTCCACCCTACTATTAACTTCGGTGCATGTGAAATATTTCTGCTGCCATTTCACCGGGGCTATACCAGGCCTTCTCTTTTCGATTAGTGGTAATGGGATTTTTAACGTGCGCACCTGGTGATTATGCGTGCTGTGCTCACGAAGGCGAGACAGTCAACTGTAACCTGAGTCTGTACGTAAATTTGACTCGATGGGAATGAGGAAAAGTCCACATCCCATTCCTGCCCACCAGGGGGGATTCGAACCCGGGATCTTGCAACTGCCAGCGCAGTGTCTTATCCACTAAGCTACGTCCCCATGCCAAGCCCTGTATCTGGATGTGGCACATCTCAAATGAGTTAACTGAATCACACAAGGATTTTAGTGATTATTAACCCTTTTAGCTCCAATGCACTACAGCAGGAGATGGATCGACCATGACAATTCAAGAGCAGTGCCAGATTAGCTTGGCGCCATCAGGCACCAAGCTAATCTGGCACTGCTCTTGAATTGTCATGGTCGATCCGTCTCCTGCATGCAGCTGGTACACAGGACACAACTGGTACGCAGCCTTGTGTTAACTGGGAGGGTCTTCTGACGACTACATGCGAGACGCGGGAAAGGGACTGCCCATCATGTTTTAGTAGCAGTGCCAGATTAACTTGGCACCACAGGCGCCGAGCTAAACTGGCACTACCATCTGCAGGGCGTCAAAAACAAATCAGTAAAAGGTTCCACTGATCCTGCTCCGTGCCAGAGAGTGTGGTCAGGTTGTGCGTGCCCAAAGCCCAACAAAACAAGGCAAAATAATGCCCCACTTTATCACCTGCACTTCTTCGCAAACATCAGCAAGGAAGTCTTTTATTCAGAGTCTCTAGCACTATCATCCACCCAGTGTGTCAAGACGAAAGCAATTAAAGGGTGTCTGTGCCAGCGTGTTGTCAGTCTTGTGCTGGCAGTGCACCATCTCTTTCGAAGCCCACTAAAACAACACAAACAATAATGCTCCAGTTTGCCAGTTTGAACATCTGTATTCGACCCAAAAAACATCCAAAAGTAACTCTCGAGTTCAGATACCCTAGCTCTGGCATCTGCCCAGTAAACAAAGGCTCATCGGGATGACATCCGTTGATAAGCAGCCCTCAGCTCACTGGGCAAATCTGACCATTACCTGAGCACTCAGGCGTGCCGGGACACACAGGTGTGTTGCAGCCGTCCCCTTTCCACCCTGGGTAGCAGGAGCAGACAGAGGTCGCCGCATCACAGGTCCCGTGTCCGCTGCACGATCCATCATCTCCGGGGCAGCCGCGGTCTTCACACAGCGGCCCGAACCATGCGTCTCCTGGTAAACAAAAATCACAAAAACGAGTTCAATTACATTAAACGCCAAAGAAGGGGTCCTCTTCATTGGGCTAATTAGATTAGACATCTGTAAAACCAGCCTGTCCTTTTCAGGCGATAAAGCGTGGAATATTTTACCTCCACATCTGAAACCAATTTGTAAGATTAGCGTCTTCTTCTTTTTTTTCTTTTTTTTTCTGAGGGTGGTGGGGGGATGGGTCTTTTTTACTTATATATCTTTTATCTTTGACTGTATCATCTGATGTATTTTTATATGTGTAGAGTAGCAGGACAGTTTGGAAGATAGGCACTGCTATGCCTAAAACTTTTGTCCTGAATAAAAACGTTTCATCATAATTAAAGCAGCAAAAGGCTGCGTCTCACCTGGCTCACAATAATTTGGTTTGTGACTCATACCCCTGAAGAACATGTTACCCTGCTGGTTCCAGTGACCACATCGTCCGACCTGATGTTTAACCCATAAAGCCCCGACACGCTATGACTGGATGTGGATTGACCATGATAATTCAAGGGTGGTGTCTGAAAAGCTTGGCGCCTGTAGGCGCCAAGCTTTTCTGACACCACCCTTGAACTATCATGGTCAATCTGTCTCCAGAACTCTGATGTAGACCTCTGAGGGGTATAAACAAACAAAAAAAATAATTTCATCCTCAAGATGTAATGGGTAAAAAAAAAAAAAAAGATGTAGATGACAAAAGTGACTACGCGTGCAAAACTATGCCGCCATGTGTTAAAAGTGCGCTGATCTAAAAACCATACGGTTCAAAATCACAGACCAGCGAATAAATTTAACGCATCTGTTGCTTGATTTCAGCACAGTTTTCTCACAACGACAAGTAATCCTGATGCCGCAATGTGACTGTTCAAAACCATTTTGATTCAGAATCAAAAAAAGTACCCACAGGTGAATTTCGGCTGAAAAACACCCCGAGAGTATACTCAGTTTGATTCCATGTCAGAATGCTCTTTCAGTCATGTAGTGGCTGGAGTAAGCAGTTCACAATAGGATGCACAGAGCGGATGTGTAGTAAAGCTGACCTCTGACTGGTGCGTCACACCGACACGTTGCAATGACACACTTCCCGTTGTTAGAGCACTCATCCTCGCATCCCACCCCCGTGAAGCAGGGGCTGCAGACGCAGGCGTCGTTCTGGGGAGTGGGAGTGCCATGCAGACACACCTGACTACAGTCATGGCCGTACCAGCCCTGAAACAATTACAGTCAGACACAGTCAGTGAAAGCAGGGAACGATGACAAGTTTAAGGATTTGTGGGTGTGTACGTACATGGGTAGGTAGGCGGATGGACAGCCAAATGCATTAATGGATTGGTGAGAATGTAGATGGATGGATGAAAGGTTGATGGATAAATGGAGGGATGGATGGATTGGTGGGTTAGTGGATGGATGGTGTGATGAAACTCTATGCTCTTGCATAGTGTTCACACATTAGGTTTAATACGGTACGGTTTTTGTTAACGGTTTGTTTGTGCCGATAGTCCGTGAGGCCCGTTGCCCACGTGAAACCTTTAAGACACGGTTAGCATGGGGAGCATTAGTGAGTTGTAGGCAGAAGTTTAGTCTGTCAGAGCAGTGATACGTTAGTACGGGCTTTCTTGTTGGAGGAAACAGATGTGTTTGAGATACCTAGCCCGTATTCCAAGACTCTGAAACCTAGAATTCAGGTATGTTCTATATATGTATTATTGATAGTTGCTTAGTTAAAGACAGTATGCGTTGGTACGAGTAATTGGGTTGTATAGCGTTGTTTGGTTTGGTTCAGTTGTGTTTTGGAATTCAGTGAGGTAACCGGTGTTTTTGGTATATAGTTATTTACCGAGATGGATAACTAAAGGAATGTGAGGTGTGTATGTCCAAGTCGCTATGAAGGTAGTACGTGGTTGGTTAAGCATAGTCTTTTCTAGTGTATAGAGTAGTGTATAGCGAGAGTGTTAGGCTATAGTCTGTTCCAAGGTAATGACAGAGTTATGGGGGTGTTACGGAAGTAGTCGGGTTATGGAGCACATGTGTGTGTGAATGAACGTGTGAGTTGTTGTATCAGCCAGGTTACATAGTGTTTCTCATATGATCCAATATGTTGTGTGTTTAGCAAGTGTTACGTTTTGAGTCCTTATTGTTGTTTAGAGTGCTTGTCGTGGAGAGAGAGAGACGGACGCCGAGACGTCAGTCACCAGGACCTAACGCGAGGTCATATCTCCAATTCTTCACTCAGGGAGTGAGAGGCCGGGACCAAGACACCCGAGTCACAGCGAGAACTGCGCTACAGTGCGAGAAACGAGGACGGCCACGATACGACTCGAGGAGCGTACGTGAAAGGACTGGCACGCCTAGACGTGAGACGGACTTGACAGTAACCAGGCGAGAACACCAAACAGGTTGGAGACTGTGAGAACTAATACCTAGCCTGGCCGAGATAGTGTGTGATGTGTATGTGATGTGGATGCTGGTTGTGGGGAACTGTGTATAGTTTGATAATCATTTAAGCGTTTCTTTTCTTTTATCTTGTATAAAGGTTACTTTAGAAAGGGAGCCCGTGTGTTGAGTTTTGCCGCATGAATGCGCCCGTCTGAGTCAGGGGCGGTGTATGTGTCTGTTGCGTGAGAGTCTGTACGTGTGACTGTGGGCAAGTCTGCGTGCGTTACAGATGGGTGGATGGGTGGGTGGGTTGGTGGACAGACAGAGAGATGGAAAGATGGACAGAAGGATGCATCTACGGAGTGCTGAATGGACAGATGGATCAACAAACAGATGAACAACCTGGATAGATGAATTATCAGAAAACAAGACTGAGGCTTTACCTGCAGACATTCACACACGGGCACGTCACGACCAGTCCCGTTGCAGAATCCGTTCCCCATACACCCTCCAGCACAGTCTGGAATGTCACACGCCGCACCCGTCCAGCCTGCATAAAATAAGTCAACTTTCACCCTGTGGCAATGACAGCCAACAAAACCTGCCGACGAATCACCCATCTGCAAGAGGCACAGATCACCATGACCCCCCCCCCCCACCCCACCCCAGGCTGCAGGGGCACATGGGGATCTAAGCCTCTTGTTTTCCTCAGCAGCAAGATTTGCTAAATATTTAGTTCTTGACAGAAGATGAACACTACTACTGCAAAAAGATGCACAAACAAAAAAGGAAGTCATTAAAATAGCCAGTAAAGGAAAAAGATGATACAAAGGCCAATTTTCACTCCCTTCCCCAAGCACCCATCCCCTTCCTTACATTCAAACTCTGTTTCTCTGTCTGTGGGTCCATCTAGCAACACGCAGGCATCCACACACACAGACAAACCCACACACACAGACAAACTAACCCACACACAGACAAATTAACCCACAAACAGACAAACTAACCCACACACACAGACAAACTAACCCACACACACAGACAAACTAACCCACACACACAGACAAACTAAGTCACACACACAAACTAACCCACACACACTGACAAACTAACCCACACACACAGACAAACTAACCCACACACACAGACAAACTAAGTCACACACAAAGACAAACTAATCAACACACAGACAAACTAACCCACACAAAGACAAACTAACCAACACACAGACAAACTAAACCACACACACAGACAAACTAAGCCACACACAAAGACAAACTAATCAACACACAGACAAACTAACCCACACAAAGACAAACTAACCAACTAACCAACACACAGACAAACTAACCCACACAAAGACAAACTAACCAACACACAGACAAACTAACCCACACACACAGACAAACAAAGCCACACACAAAGACAAACTAATCAACACACAGACAAACTAACCCACACAAAGACAAACTAACCAACACACAGACAAACTAAACCACACACACAGACAAACTAACCTGGATTACAGCGGCATTCCTGTAAGGGGCTGTTACATTCTCCATGACCGCTGCAGTCTTTCTCCTTGCCTGGGCAACCTCTGACCTCGCACTTTGACCCTCGCCACGCATTGTTGCAGATGCAGGTGTTTTCTGCCGAGCAGCTGCCGTGTCCGTTGCAGAGACTGTTGCAGCCCTTGCCCAGGTAGCATGGGTGACACCGACAGAAGCCACTGAAACATGAATACATTAAAATCATAAACAGTCACTCAGCACACCGAACCTTCCCAAACCTTAGAGTTGTCCTCTGAAGACTACAACACAGTTCAGGAGACACATTGACCGTGATAGTTCAAGTGTAGAGTAGGAATAGCTTTGTGGGTAAAGGTCGTACAGGTTGGTTGGTTGTACATTGCTTAACGGGACGTTACAGCAACAAGACTTTCTCAGGACGTGCTTGCACTGCTTGTGAAAAAAAAACATAAACAGAATATTGAATGTATGTCGCCAGCCGGTCCAATACGCTAAATAAACCCAAGACCATTTAGCAATACACGTCCAATATCAAGAGCTACAGACAGCGCAGACAGTAGGGAGTGTTTAACAAAGGAAAATATGAATTTTTTTTCTAAAATGTATTTTTTTGAAAAATACTTACCGATGGCATTACTATCTGGGAATACACTCTATTGCCTATAGATTTCAGCAAAATTGTGTGTAGCACACAACTGGGGAGGAGACACCGGGGATCCAAGCACTATGACCCCGGGTGGCCTCCCTTTACTACCCTATCCCGGCGAGCACAGGGCGACCTCGTCAGTTTCACACATAGCCACAAGAGGCAAGCGGGGCAGGCGGGAGGGCCATTCGAGTAATGCCATCGGTAAGTATTTTTCAAAAAAATACATTTTAGAAAAAAAATTCATTTGTTTTTTCAAAATACATTACCGATGGCATTACTATCTGGGAGAATGGCGAACAGGCGGAGGGTGCCGTATCTAACCACAACCCAACCACTCCGCCGGCCCCCTCGAGAGAGAACTCCCGACGATTTCAGCTATGATGTGCCTAAGACGCCAGCAGCGCTCGGAGGGAGTGCTGGGCCGCGGAGATGTCGCCCACCCGTGCCAGGGAGTCACGTCAGCCGGATAGGTCTCTTAAGGTAGAAGCGTGCGAAAGTGGAGTCTGAGCGCCAGCCACCCGCTGCCAAAATATCTTTGACCGAGCAGTTGCGGTCCAGGGCTAGACTGGTGGCTACTGCTCTCACTTCATGCGCCCGGATTTGTAAAGGCTCAGCGCCGCGTGGGGAGAGGTCTAGGTAGTCTGACCTAATCACCCACCGCAGCCAGGATGACACGATCTGGGCCGAGATGTGGCGTCTGCCCGCGGACAAGGTAAGAAGAGGCGCGAGCGCCCCCGGCGCTGCGGCGGAGAGCGGCGCAGGTAAATCTTTAGCGCCCGCACTGGGTCCTGTTGCCGCGATCCAGGGGAGAGGTCCGCTCCACAGAGGGGCCGTATCGTTAGCACCTGAGGAGCCGCCGCGGGCGGCGGTTCTTGGCCAGGAAGGACGGATCGGAGAGCCTCTGCGCAGAGCCGTCGGAACGAACCGCAAACAGGCTGGGAGCATCGAGAGCGCGTGAAGCTCGCTGACTCGGGACGCTGTAACGAGAGCCAGAAGGAAACAGGTTTTCCGGGTCAAGTCTGAGAACCGAGCCAAGGGGAGGGGCTCAACCGGTCCGAATTCAACCACGTCAGTACCCAGGCAAAATCCCACCGGGGTACTAGGGAACGTGAAACCGGACGTCGGAGTTCAAAGTGAGCCAGAAATTCGACAGATCCTTGCAGGCGCCTGGGTCCGGAAGACACCGGTGACGGTAGATGTCCGCGGACGTAGCGCGGTAGCCCTTGATGGCAACCGGGGCTAAGCCCCGGTCGTCGAAGAGCCACAGGAAGAACTCCGCCAGTTGGTGGGAGGCTAGGTTAGTGGGAGGGTGCCCATGGGAGGTGCACCAGGTCTGAAAGACCCTCCACGTGCCTTCGTACACCTTCCTTGTAGAGAGTCTGCGGGCTGCTGCAATTGCCGCCACTGCTGCATCCGAGAACCTCTAACGGCGCGGGCGTGCCGGACAACCTCCAAGCGTGTAGGTGGAGGCGTACGGGGCACGGATGGAAAAGCCGCTGACGGGGCTGCTTGAGCATCGTGGAAGGGGTAGGAAGCTCCAGAGGAGGGTCCGTCGCAAGCGCGAGGAGGTCCGTGGTCCAGCTCTTGGTCCAGTTGAAGGGGGCCACCAGCAGGAGGACCGCCGAGCATCCCAGAAGCTTCCGCAGTACCTTCGGAACGAGGACTGCCGGGGGGTAGGCGTAAGCAATCCGGCCGACCCAAGGAATGGGGAGCGCGTCCACTGCCCAAGCGAGTGGATCCAGGACTGGCGAGACGTAGACCGGGAGCTGGCTGCTACATCTGGTGGCAAACAGATCCACTAGCGGCGTTTCCCAGTGAGCGCAGAGCAGGCGAAAAATATCCGGGCGTAGGGACCGCTCCGTGTGGAGCAACTGTCCGCGACGAGACAGGGCGTCCGCCTTCACGTTGAGGTGGCCAGGGATGTGGCGGGCTCGTAGGGCAATGCCTCGATCCCTGCACCAGAGGCGAAGGTGGCACCGAAGAAAGCAAAGGGAGGGCGAGTGAGTGCCACCCTGATTCTGTATGTAAGCCACCACCGTCGAGCTGTCGGAGAGCACGAGGACGTCCTGAATGGCCCAGGTCTCCTGCCAACGTCGAATGCCAATCCAACTGCCTTCAGCTCCAGCCAGTTGACGTGATTCCCGAACAGCTCCCGAAGCCAACGCCCGAGGCCGAGAGAAATCCGGTAACAGGTGCGCGCCCCAGCCGGCCTGGCTCGCCTCTGTACAGAGAGACCACCGAGGCGGCGGGGAGTGTAGGGCACCCCCGAAGCCAGCCAAGCGAGGTCCGCCCACCTCTCGAGGTGAGGACGAGCCCGAGGCGTGACAGGTACTAGATCCAACAGAGCGCCCGAGGGTCGCCAGTGAAGAAGGAGACGTAGCTGGAGAGGCCGAGCATAAAGTCTGCCCAAGGGAAGCAGGTCCGCAGCCGCCCTGAGGAGGCCCAGGAGTTGAAGCCAGACCCTGGCGGTGAAGGAGGATCCCATCCCCATCGAAGTGGCTAAGTCGACTATCTTCTGTCGCCTGGCCAGAGGCAGGCGGGCAAGGTTGAGGTCGGTCAGGAATTCCATCCCCCGATGTAGAAACCGTCGAGAGGGAGAAGAACGGATTTCCCCAATGAGTAGGAAACCTAGACGACGCAGAAGGGAAAGCAGGGCATCCCTGTCCGTCTGGAGGGCTGCGGAGACCAAGGTGCGCAGTAGAAGGTCGTCCAAGTAATTGGAGGCCGGGCTCAAGGAGCGCTGACGGAAATTGGCTATCACGGCGTCGAGCAGTCTTGTAAACACCCACGGACTGATGTTGAGGCCGAAAGGAAGGGCGCAGAACTGGTAGACGATCCCCCCAAGTCAAACCGAAGGTACCGGCGAAACGACGGATGAATCGGGACGTGCAGATAGGCGTCTGACAGATCGAGGCTGATCGCAAAGTCCATCGGCCGGAGGGCCGCACGGAGTGTCCTGGCCGTCTCCATCCTGAATCGAGGGGCCAAGCATCCTGAATCGAGGCCAAGCTGGCCAAGCTGATAAGGCCAAGCTGGCCAAGCTGATAAGTCGATAACTGGACGCCACTTGCCGCCTGGTTTGGGAGCTAGAAGAGTCGGCTGTAGAACGCCGGAGAGTCCTGCCGCAAAACCACCTCTGTCGCCGCTTTGGTGAGGAGGGTCGCCACTTCCCCGCGCAGAGCGTCCGCCTGTGTGCCGTCGAGCGGTTCCTGGGTCCACATGGGTGCTCAGCGAAGAGGCGGAGGCGACAGGAACGAAAGTTGCAGGCCTGCGGTAACGGTGGAAAGAATCCAGGGGTCGTCCGGGAAGAGCGACAGCCGCCCGCCGACGGGAGGCCCGATTAATGAGGCGGGGGCGGAGGCGGGGGCGAGTCAAAGAGCCCGACCGCGGCCCGATCTACGGGCACCGCGGGGCCAAGAAGGGCGAGGGGCGGGGCCGGCCTGAGTAGCCTGGAATGGACGGGCCCGACCTCGTGAAGATCCGACTGTAGAGAAGGAGGGCCTGAAAGACCGCTGGGCACGACCCCCGCCGTGCGGGGGGCGCGAAAGCGGGTCGAGGCTGGGTTAGATGCAGGCTTGGGCCACAAGTCCTTGGAAGATTCCTTAAAGGTGTGCCAAGTGTCGCCGAACAGCTGAGGACCCCCTAAGGGGGCGTGACGGAGCTGGGACTTCACTGACAAGGGAAGGTCCGAGCAGAGGCGCAAAAGGGTATCCCTCCTCCAGAGGTCGCATTTGGCAGCCGCTGCCCTGGCGGTGGCGGAAGAATGGTAGGCGGACCGGTTGGCCGCTATCAGGATGGACTGCACGTCACGAAGCGGGGACTGAGCCTCCAGGTCCCACGTATCCTGTAGGCACTGCAGTGCTGCCTGGGTAGCCAGTTCCAAACCCGAGCACGCCAGCGAGTTCCGCGCTAAGGAGGCGATCCTGTCGAGAGGCCGAGGCCACGAGTTCTGGACGAGCCTGCGGCCGCCCGCCTGTAGTAAGGCCGCCACATCCACCGCTGGAAAAGGTAAGGCGAAGGCTTGGGAGTGTCCAGCGCACTAGGCCTGGTGGAAGCTTAAGTTGATTCCCACCGGCGATCGAGCGGCGGTAAAGTATCCCGTGTCGCCGAAAGCGTCGTTACGCAGCTGGGCGGAGAAGCATCGGTGAGGTCCCGGAAGCCGGCTTGCGGGAGGGACTTGCGGCGCTGGACTGGCCTCTGCGCGTCGACCATGGCCGAAGCCTGTCTCTTCGGAGGAGGCGAAGGCGGACAGACGTCGGGCGGTAGGGACTTGGCGATAAGCCTTGAAGCCTCACCCATAGCGTGGACCGACTGTGATCCGAGCGAAGGGCCGGCAACGTCTGACGAGGCGGAGGCCGACGCGACAGCGGAAAAAGGCGGGAAGGAGAACCCGCCGCCGAGTCCTGCAAGAAGATCGCCGAGGCCGAGTCCGACGGATGAAGGCTGAGGACGTCCGTTCCAAACTGATCTTCTCGCGGCAAAGACGAAGGGGCGAGCGGCTACGAGAGTGCCGCACCGCCGCGCGCGAGGTAGACGCAGCCGCCTGCGACGCACGCAAAGAGGCGCGCCGCGGCGACGGAGGGACCGTGGCAAAGCGACGGTCCACCTCGAAGTCGGGATCCGCACGCGGCAGCCGACGTGAGCGACAAACCGCGATCGGAATACCGAGGAAGTGGCCTGGTCACCCCTGGCCCGCCCGGGAGAACCGGTGCGAGGGGGGGGGGGGGGGGACCGCCAATAGTCTCCCCTAGCCCGCTCAGGAAAGGCGGAGCGGGGAGGGGACAAATACCGGGCACGCGGCCCCCCGTCCGATGTGTCGGACCGTGGAGGACGCGCGATGTCACACCGGGCCCGCCTGGTCGATACGAGGCGGGGGGGGGACAGTCTAGGGTCACGCCAAGCCCGCTCAGGAAAGGCGGAGCGGGGAGGGGACGATTTATGAGCCCGCTGCCCCAGCTCCGAAGCCTCGGAGCGAGGGGGGGGGGGGGGGGGGGGCGAGTGTCCAAGTCACACCGGGCCCGTCCGGTCGATACGAGACGGGGGGGGGGACAGTCTACGGTCACGCCAAGCCCGCTCAGGCGAAGCGAAGCGGGGAGGGGACCATTATGTGCACGCGACCCCCGCTCCGACTCCTCGGAGCGTGGGGGGCGAGAGTCAACCACACCCCGGGCCCGCCCAGGCGAGACGGGGCGGGCGGGGGGGGGGGGGGGGGGGGGAAGAAAGCGAAGCATGCCTTGCCCGTTCGGAAAATACAGAGCGGGGAGGCAGCATTACTAACGGTCTCGAGTCACGTTCCGAAGCCTCGGTGCGTGAGCGAGAGCATTTCTTATCACGTTTACTCTCTTTCTTATGCTTGCGTTCCGTCACCCGTCCCCGCTCCGGAGACCTAGAGCCGGGGGTGGCCGACGAACGCTCATCTCTCCCAGACCGCTCGCCCGAAGCAGAGCTGGGGGTGGGAACCAAAATGGGCTCAAGCCACGCGCTAACGAAGCAGAGCGTGGGGAGCGTGACTCCGAAACTCGCCTACCCTGCTCCGAAGACTCGGAGAGGGGAGGGAGAACCTGCGAGGTAACGGTACAAGAAGGGGACTTACCTGTGGGCCGGAAAGCCCGATGCGCCGAGGGAAGTACGTCCACCCGTGGAGGATCCCGTGGAGACCGAAGCGGGCGAGGGGACCGGTCACGCCTGAAGAAGTCCCACCTGCGCGAACACCGGTCTTCCGTCCAAGCGGCGCCACCATCACACGTTCCGTCCGAAGCACAGCCCGAACACGGCAAGCAAGAGTCGAGTGCATCAACCGGCCACTGGAAGTCCCCGCACGCCGGCAAGTCTTCGACACAGAAGAAGCCATAAGGCCCTAAACCAGCTACGCCGGCGAAGAAAGTCCACCTTGCACAAACCAGCCGGGCACAAGTCACGTGCGTCGTCGAACCCCAAGGCCAAGCCAAGGGTGAACTCACAAAGTCAGAGCCGGTAAACCGGTCGGCGCACAGGTCACAATGAGTCCAATTGTCAAAGGAAAAACCACGAATGTAGTGAGTCCAGGGCTGAATCGAAGACTCCAATTCAAGCCCACAGTCAAAAACCACTGAAACCCGTAGAACGGAGAAAGGCAAAAACTCGACCGTCCCCGGTCGAGCTATGAGTGAAACTGACGAGGTCGCCCTGTGCTCGCCGGGATAGGGTAGTAAAGGGAGGCCACCCGGGGTCATAGTGCTTGGATCCCCGGTGTCTCCTCCCCAGTTGTGTGCTACACACAATTTTGCTGAAATCTATAGGCAATAGAGTGTATTCCCAGATAGTAATGCCATCGGTAATGTATTTTGAAAAAACAAACAGGTGAATGGACCAAGGGTAGACAGAAACACATGCCCCAGAATAGTGGGGAAAACCCACCCTGTGGGGCTGACCAGGGTGACCCTGGGAAATAAAAAGTAGTTAACCCCACCCAAGTCCCCCAGGGCAGACCCGCGTGGGGGTAAAGGTCGTACAGACTGATGACTGCATGCAACAGCAGGCGTAAAGCGCGGCCAACATGCTATGACTTTTACCGAGGAAAACTGACCTCTACATGACCCCAGCTCTCCTTTGTCAAAGGGGACCAAACTCATCATTGCAAACGTCCAAATCATTTACATGGGTGGGACCACAAAAAAAAAGTTGAATCCTGAAGCGAGGGTCTTGGGACACTTTTTAAGTGAAATTTTTTTTTTTTTTTAAATCCGGAAAGCCGGCTGTAGCCCGAAAATTCCCACCCATGCATTTAGTTTCCGCGGCGACTCTTGTTTCTGTGTGGCATAAAAGGCCGGGTTAGGATCATCTAAAGTTCTGCTTCCCCGGGTCAAAATTTATAGTATCTTCAGTGCACGTTAACCCTTTCAGCCCCGGGACCCTGAAGCAGGAGGTGGATTGATCATGATAATTCAAGGGTAGTGCCAGATAAGCTTGGCGCCTTCAGGCGCCAAGCTCATCTGGCACTACCCATGAATTATGATGATCAATCCATCGCCTAGCTACAACTGGTACACAGTCTTTAGACAACGCCTCCAAAAGTTTGCAAATGCGACCGTGGGGTTAACCCTTATCATTCGGAATACACCAATGTGTGAAATAAGTTTGACTAAAATAGTTCAAGGGTAGTGCCAGAATAGCTTGGCGCCTATAGGCGCCAAGCTTTTCTGGCACCACCCTTGAACTAAAGCCATTGGTCTATATCTTCATCTGTAAGTACTATAATGTAGCCTGCATATGGCAGTGTACAAATTTGAAGCTTTTTCCCTCAGTATGATATGGGTTAAGAGGGTTAAATGCAAGAGTGGTGAGCACTGTAAGCACGAAGCAGTGCAGAAACGACCCACAGACGGCTTAGTATCCCAGTGTGCACAAGAAACAACCGGCTGACGTCGGTCAGCACGTGCGCGGGTCCCACTTTGGCTGACTGTCAGACGTCAGACTTTCTGCTGGTGACCACCCACCTGTTGGCTGGCACCTGAGTGCCGTTCACGCACGGCTCGTCGCAAGCCGCTCCCATCCAGCCGGCCTGACAGCTGACGCAAATCGGAGGGTCGTACGCTGTGCTGCAGTCTCCACGACCGTTGCAGTTGGGGTCACCTGCGGGAGGAGAGGCCAAGGCCATTCGTAAGTTGTGACAAATCTATCACAGCAGAATATCTGTATCGTTGAGAATAAAATCAGTGCTGCCAGTGTCTATCTTTTACAAACATCAGTGCTCAGTGGTGCAAGAAATAATGTAACATGCAATGAAGACTTTAACCCTTTTAGCCCCAACAGCTGGAGATGGATGGACCATAATTCAAGGGTAGTGCCTGAAAGGCGCCAAGCTAATCTGGCACTACCCTTGAATTATCATGGTCCATCCATTTCCTGCAACCGGTACATAATTATTAAGTGACACCTCCAAAATGTAGGAAATGTGGCCGTGGGGCTAATTGGGTTAACAAAGTTTCACACACAGGGTCCGTACAGAAAAGCAGGGACGAAGTTCACAAACTTTTCATAAACGTTTCACAAACCCAAACTGAAGCCTGAAGGTTTACACACTTTAATTAGATCACTCTGTATCAGCAGCTCATTTGAAGCTTTCGTGTCTAATACATGAAGAGATACTAAAATAAAAGAACGCTTTGCGAATGGCAGAGCTCGGTAGAGGCGTAAACAACCAATCAGAATGTTCGGCAGAAAGGCCATGCAGTCACTCTATGATCAGAGCTAAATATCGATCACTTGCAGCAAGCGTCAGCATGATCGTTCCCAATGGAATAGTCACAAATTGGGGGAGAAAAAAATAAAAAGAAGTAGACAAAAGTTTGCCAGCACTTTGTCACTTTTTACAAACTTTCACAGACTTTAAGAAAAAGGACTGAAATTGACAGACTTTCCAGGGCCCTGAAAAGCCTTGTCGTTTTTTTTAACAACTTTCACAAATGTTCACAGACCGTACGGACCCTGAAAATGTCATGGAGCTAATTGGGTTAACAAAGTTTCACACACAATTCTGTTCTCCGGCAATCACATCAAACGTTGAAACAACAGACTACAGACGTTCACTCACCTGGGCAGTCCGGCATCTCACACCCATCGCCCATCCAGCCAGGGTAGCACGTGCACTCATGCGTGGCCTTGTTGCACTGACCGTGTCCGGTGCAGTCTAGCCCCACCCCAGGGCAGCCAGGCTGGTCACAAACGGCGCCCCACCACCCCACATCGCATGTACAGGCGCCATTTTTTACCTGTTGAACATCACACAGTGTGTCACGATCACAAATACAGTTCATCCACACCTGACCCTTTCACTCTTCAGCGGGCGCGGACCGTGTTTCTGAAACCATCGGACATTCAGAATTAAAGATCCCAGCTGTAAAAAGGAACATTGATACAACGTGGTTTTGAGCAAGAGGCATAGATCCTCATGAGCCCCCGCAAATGCGGGGGCTCATGAGGATCTACGCCTCTTGCGGCTGGATGTTGCTCAGTTTTTCTCGGCAGCGACGTGATTTAAAATGAATTACACAGCCTTGCAAGGCATTAATATAGACCGTATTACTATGAGATGGCCTTCGCCAAACTCTAGCCACAGAACACAAAGCTACTGTCGGATTGCAACGACACGTCTTCGGAGCACACAGCACAGCTTACCTTGCCATGAAACGAGCACTCTACGTCGCAGTTGATTCCAACCCAGCCCACGTCACACACGCACTGATCGCTTCCAGGGGGATGTTGTTTGCCGTGCACGCATGGTTGGTCGCACGCATGGCCGAACCAGCCATTATTACACCTGCAGACATGGCAATACAAATAATAATATAATAATAATGACATAGTGCATTGTATTGGTGCTTTATCCCAAATGAAAACTGGTTCTAGAACCATTGCGAGCTGAACACAACACCATGGTCACATGAAACACACACAAGTCATTCACTCACTCAAACACTGAAAACATTCATGCACAAGCAGAAAACAGTGACAATACACAATATCTCAGCAGCATGTCATACACAACTTCGCGACTTGTCTTCAAAAAGATTACCTTACATTTAGCAAGATAACCTTACACTTCCTTAAAAGATGACTTTATTTTACAGTACAGGGAGCAACAATATCATGCTTTGTGAAATGGCAGTACCAACTGGTGCCTCCATGACCACACTAGTTGAAGGGTGGTGCCAAAACAGTTTGGCGCCTAGAGGCACCAAGCTGATATAATAATAATAACAATAACAATAAAGGAGATTTGTTAAGCGCTTATTCTAAAAGTAACTCTAAGCGCTGATACAATGAAAAGGCTAACAGCTAACACGCACACACAACACACACACACAACACACACACACGTGACAGAAGTGATAAATTGTGCATGGCTAGGGAAATAAACTAGTAAAAGGCAACATTGTAGAGGTGGGTTTTGAGAAGTGATTTGAATGAGGAGAGCATTTGACAGTTATGGACAGGGGCGGGGCCAAGATGGGAAAAGGCACGACCGCCACGTGTTTTACATTTGAAATTGGGAAGGCGAAATTTACGTGTGTCAGAGGAAGAGCGGAGGGTGCGAGATGGAGTATACAAATGGAGTAAGTCAGAGATATAGGCAGGAGAAGTCAGGCTGATGAGTTGAAGCACATACAGGACAATTTATACAGAATGCGTTCTTGTACGGGCAGCCAGTGGAGTTTCTTTAGGGCGGGGCAGATAAAGTCACACTTACGCACACGCAGAACTAAACGGGCAGCACTGTTTTGCACTCTCTGCAGTTTATCTAGCTGGGTTTTAGGCAGGCCAGAAAAGAGAGAGTTACAGTAGTCTAACCGTGATAAAACAAAGGAGGAGACAAGGATTGCAGTTGCTTCGGGCGTCAGATACTAACACTGCTAATGCGCCGAAGTTCAATAAAAGCTGATCTGCACATATGACCAACATACTTATCCATTCTGAGGTCTCTGTCAATGAAAACACCAAGGTTTTTGACACTGTCAGAGAAAGTGATTTGATTTTGACAGACAGAGATGTGACTGGGAAGACAGGACAACTGCGAAGGACGCACACCAGCTGTGATAAGCATGGACTCTGTTTTACCATCATTTAGCTGGAGTTTATTTCTAATCATCCAGTCTTTAACTTCTGTCAGACAGTTTTCCATGTTGGATATTAATGGCACCGCCCATCAACAATCCATCTGGTGTTGTGCTTTACCGCTGCATGTGTTAACTGTACCTGCAGTGTGGAGGGCTGGTGGTGGCATTACACACGCCGTTGTCATTGCAGTCTGGGTTGCCAGCGCAGTCGGCCTTCTCGCATCCCAGGCCTGTCCAGCCCGGGTCACATGTACATCTGTGGGAGCTGCTGTCACATCCACCTGTACACCACCAAGCCATCGTCAGGTAAACAACAGGTAAACACCATGTAATCATCAGGTTACCATCCAGTGCATATCAGGTATCAACGGGTGGTAATTTAAAAAAAAAAATTGGGTAGTTATCAAATAAATAGGTGATAATCACCAGTTAATCATCAGATGACTATCAGGTACATATCAGGTAAACAGCAGGTGATCATCTGGTAAATATCACTTATCAGGTGAATACCAGGTGATCAACGGTAGGTCCAAAAGCCCACTTTGTTTTTTAAATTGTAAGTTGCTTCATTTGAAACAAACTCCATATGTAACAACGTTTCATCCCCCTGGTGTTTCGTTAATCTGAAATTCACTGTATATCTATCCACACCTCTACATCGGAAATTCACTGTATATCTATCCACACCTCTACATCTGAAATTCACTGTATATCTATCCACACCTCTACATCTGAAATTCACTGTATATCTATCCACACCTCTACATCTGAAATTCACTGTATATCTATCCACACCTCTACCAGTATAAAAATTCATTTTTCTCTAAAAGGTATTTTTTCGAAAAATACTTACCGATGACATGACTTTGTGGAAATGTCTACTACTAGCTCAATTTTAGCCTACTCACCCGTTGTGTGCCCACACAACCCGGGAGGCACTCGGGGAACCCCCCCCTAGAGGGGCCGAGAGTTGTCTCCCGTTTCCCGCCTTACCGGCTCCGGTCACGAGACCGGCCAGTTTTTCTGATACTTCGCTCGAAAGCGGCAAGCGGGGCAGGAGGGAGGGTCCTCCGAGTCATGTCATCGGTAAGTATTTTTCGAAAAAATACCTTTTAGAGAAAAATGAATTTGTTTCCTCAAAAACATTACTGATGACATGACTTTGTGGAAGAATTGCGATGAGGAGGAGGGTGCCGCGCAAACTCTTAATGGTAAACAGCGCCGTCCTCCCAGTCGCAACCTCCCGACAATTTTAGCGAAGTGCATACCTACGGCGCCGGTGGCGCCGGGAGGGAGTGTTGCGCCGCGGCGATGTCCCCTACTAGTGCGAGATTCTCTCTTTGGCCTGCCAGGTCCCTGAGGTAGAAGCGGGCGAATACAGATTCAGTCTGCCAGCCCACGGCTGCCACGATGTCCTTGACAGCGCAGTTTCGGTCAAATGCGAGGCTCGTGGCCATGGCTCGTACCTCATGTGCGCGAATGTGCAGCCTCTTCGCTCCCTGCGGGGAGATATCTTGATACGCGGAGCGTATAACCCAGCGGAGCCAGGACGAGATCGTCTGGGCTGTTATGTCATTCCTGCTGGGTCTCAGAGGTAGGAAGAGGCGCGAACGCCCTCTGCGGAAGGCTTTAGATCGTCACAGATAAACTCTAAGGGCGCGCACGGGATCCTGTTGCCTGGTCTCCTGAGACAGAGGGTTGGTTCTTAGCGGCCGTAAGGTGATAACCTGAGGTGCCGTCAGAGGAGACCTGTTCTTGGCCAGGAAGGCAGGGTCAGTGAGGAGTTGAACAGACCCGTCCGCTCGGAACTGTAGGCAGGTAGGCCGCGCCGAGAGTGCGTGTAGCTCACTCACCCGAGAGGCGGTAGCAAGGGCCAGCAGGAAGCACGTCTTACATGTCACATCTGCGAAACGGGCCAAAGGTAAGGGTTCAAATCTGTCAGAATTTAACCACGTTAGCACCCAGGGCAGGTCCCAGCGGGGAAGGAGTGAGCGGTGTGTTGGGCGCTGGATGCCGAAGTGACCCATAAGGTCGGCTAAGTCTTTGCAGGCGCCCGGGTCTGGGTGTCCAAGGTGTCGATAAGTGTCAGCGATCATGGACAGGTAACCCCTCACAGTGATGGGGGCCAGGCCTAAGTCTCGAAAGAGCCAGAGGAAGAAGTCCGCCAGCTGAGGATTAGTCAGTTCCGTGGGTGACAGGCCGTGCTCAGAGCACCAGGAACACAGGACTCGCCACTTTCCCTCGTAGACTCGGATGGTGGAAGGTCTGCGGGCCGAAGCGATCGCCTCCACTGCTGCACCCGAGTAGCCTCTAGCTCCGAGGGCTTGCCGCACAACCTCCAGGCGTGAAGGAGGAGCCGCTCCGGGCAGGGGTGGAACAGCGGCTGACGCGGTTGCTTGAGCATGGTGCGTGGGGCGGGAAGCAGCAGGGGCGGGTCCGTGGCGAGGCTGAGAAGGTCGGTGGTCCAGGAGCGGTTCCAGGCGAACGGTGCAACTAACAGCAGGACCGCCGAGCAGCCCTGAAGCTTGAGAAGGACTTTGGGTACGAGAACCGTCGGGGGGAAGGCGTAAGCCACCAGGCCGTCCCAGGGAATGGAGAGTGCATCGACAGCCCAGGCAAGTGGATCGGGAATCGGGGAGACGAAGAGCGGCAGCTGATGGTTCCACCTTGTGGCGAACAAGTCGACCTGGGGAGTCTCCCACCGGGCACAGATCATCCGAAAGATGTCCTGCCGAAGGGTCCATTCCGTGTGCAGGAGCTGGCCGCGGCGAGACAGCGAGTCGGCTAAGACATTCAGGTGTCCGGGGATGTGTCGGGCTCGAATGGTAATAGCCCGGTCCTCGCACCAACGCATCATCCGGTAGAGGAGCATACAAAGGTCGGGAGAGCGAGTGCCACCTTGTTTCTGGATGTAAGCCACCACAGTCGTGTTGTCCGAGAGGACGAGTAGCTCCTGGTGTCTGAGGAGATCCTCCCAGAACTGCAGGGCTTGCCACACAGCCTGCATCTCCAGCCAGTTGATGTGAGTGTGCGCTAAGTCCGCGGTCCAGGGCCCCGAAGTCGAGAGGAACCGAGGAAGGAGATGAGCGCCCCACCCAGTGAGGCTGGCGTCGACACAAAGCGAGGTCTGGGGAGGAGGGGCGGCCAGGGAAACTCCCGACGCTAGCCAAGAGTGGTCGGTCCACCGACGAAGATGAGGCAGCAGCATCTGGGGCACCGGAACCAACGTCGTCAAGTCGCCTGACGACGGGCGCCAATGGAGTAGGAGATGCAGCTGGATCGGCCGGGAGTAGAGACGACCTAGGGGGATAAGGTCCGCTGCGGCGTTCAGCAGGCCCAAAAGCTGGAGCCAGACTCTGGCGGGGGCCACGTCCTGTCGTGCTAACTGACCGGCTAGGTCCGCAATCTTCTGGATCCGAGGGCTGGGAGGCGCACCGTGTTGAGGTCGGTCGCAAGAGCAAGTCCAGACACGTCTTCTCTGTACGAGCGAAGTAGCAAAACTGGCCGGTCTCGTGACCGGAGCCGGTAAGGCGGGAAACGGGAGACAACTCTCGGCCCCTCTAGGGGGGGGGTTCCCCGAGTGCCTCCCGGGTTGTGTGGGCACACAACGGGTGAGTAGGCTAAAATTGAGCTAGTAGTAGACATTTCCACAAAGTCATGTCATCGGTAATGTTTTTGAGGAAACAAATGGAAAAGTGAAAAAAAAAAAAAAAATGTGTGCTGGTCTGTGATTCTGGGCCTTGCAGCTTTTAGCCGCAAGGCCCAGAATCACAGGCCAGCACACACATATTTGCATGGGTGCTTATGTGCAGGTTATGTGCCAGAATTACGGTTTTTGAAAATTAACTGCCACAAGAAATTACAGGCTCCTCTGGACCTTTCAGGTTTTTTTAAAAAATTCAACAGAAGCAGCCACCACAAAAAGCACCCATGCATTTGGCATAAGGTCTAAAATGAGAGAACAGTGTGTCCCCCCTCACCTCTGCCACTGCAGTCGAGAGTGTAGAGCCCCGGGCACCCAGGGATGTCGCACAGCCGGCCCTTCCACCCTGTGGCGTAGTCACACTCGCACGATCCGCTCACGATCCTCCCGTGCTCCGAACACTGTGAGTCACACCCCACCCCGGCCCACCCTTCCTCGCACTCGCAGTTTCCCGAGTTCGGTGGCGACTGCGTTCCGTGCACGCACGGCTCGTCGCAGGCGGCACCCATCCATGGTCCGGTGCAGTTCACGCACCGCGGAGGGTCAAAGGTCAAGCCGTCACAAGCGCCCCTTCTGCTGCAGTCTGGTTCACCGGGGCAGTCGGGTATGTGGCAGGCCGCGCCCATCCAGCCAGCGTTACAGTCGCACTCTTGCTCCTCGCTGTTGCAGTCGCCGTGGTTACTGCACTCCTCCAAAGTGGTGGGATTGCGCGGACAGCCAGGGACCTGGGATTATGATGAATATTCATCATTACAATTATGTCACAATCAAACTGAGTGCTGATTAGAAACTGTCCGCATAGACAGAAACACTTCTGTCTTTTGGACAAATTTGTCTAAGCGCGCGTCTATGTTGGGATTTTCTTCAAATTTTAGACACTTGGCGGTCACCTCTTTGGTGTAGACGGAGTACTGATTATTAACCCATGGTGTCCCAAGGTCGAAATCAACAAATTTTGGAGTCGTCCTCTGAAGACTGTTTTACAAGTCAGGGGACAGATCGACCCTGACCCCACAGCAAGATATGAATCCACCATGATAGTTCAAGGGTGGTGCCTGAATAGCTTGGCGCCTTGAACTATCAGGGTCAATCCGTCTCTTGATGTAGTGTCAAGCATCCAGCATTAGTACTATTACACTAAATATTCATTAACGCTTTTAGCCCTGTGTCCCTACATTAGGATATGGCTTGACCATGATAATTCAAGGGTAGTGCCAGATTAGCTTGGCGCCTGAAGACGACAAGCTAATCTGACACTACCCTTGAATTATCATGGTCAAGCCATCTCCTGCAAAGTCGTTAGGCAGCACCTCCAAAATTTGAGAAATAGGACCTTGGGGCTGAAAGGGTTAGAACATTCATGCTGCTGATTCACCGTTCCAAGTACAGCTTTTTGATTCATTATTTGCCGGACGCCCACTGTACTCCCCAGCTAAAACACTGTTGGTTGTGACTTCTGCGGACTTCATTTGTCGCTATGAAGCGTCCGTCCATTGCAAAATGCATTTTCTTCTGGTAATGGATGGACGCTTCTACGGTAACACACAAAGTGAAACACACGCTCACAACCTCACTCCGTGCCAACTACAAACGTTCGCCCGTGGAATTTTCACGTCCTGGAAAAATAATGACAATCTCTGCCGTGAAACGGGAAAAGACAGGAAGTCCATTTTTGTGAAAAGTGAGATTTTGGTTGTACTGCGAAAATGTTGCTTTTCGCAAAAATGGACTTGCAGTATTTTACCTTCATGAATGAATGATATGCAGTTTTGAATGGTGACTTTATAATTATAGATTGTTCATCGAGTGCATTGTACTTTTTTTCTTCTTTTTTTAAATACTTTTTGTAAACTGCATTTTTGTAATTAGTTATTTTTGTTTAATTAGCTTTTGTTAAGTGCCTAGAGCTCTAATTTCCAAGGTTAGGCGCTATACAAGTACTCATTATTATTATTATTATGAGGCAAATAATGATTACCTCACAGAATTCGCCAGACCAGCCGCTAAGGGGCGGGCAGTTGCACGAACCGTCGGCCTTACATGATCCATGGAATGAGCACTGTATGTTACAGCCGCCGCCGTGATGGCACGTCGTATTGCAAATGCACTTGTCATTGTTTTCGTTTGCGTGGCCGAAGACGCAGGGGTCATCGCAGGCTGGGCCAAAGTAACCTTCGTGACAGCTCATGCATCGTGGAGGGTCAAAGGTCCTGTTGCAAACGCCCCGTTGGTTGCAGTTTCCGAAGCCAGGGCAGTCTGGGGTGTTGCAGTCTGACCCTATGGAACCAAAGACATATCTGCCAATCAATCAATCAATCAATCAATCAATCTCTTGTCAAAGAAAACAAACCAATCACTTTACAAAAACATCTTTCAGCTTTCGCCCATTAAGCGCCGACACACTACAGGTGAATGGACCAAGATAATTCAAGGGTAGTGCCAGATTAGCTTGGCGCCTGCAGGCGCCAAGCTAATCTGGCACTACCCTTGAATTATCATGGTCCATCCATCACCTGCAACTGGTATATGGTGGGAAATTGTCACATTGTCACAGTTCAAAGCTCACTTAAAGACTTTTCTTTTCTGTCAGGCATTTAACACTTAGCTCATCTTTAGCTAACTGTTGACTGACTGCCTTTTATTCTGATCCTAGAGGAAGTGAATGTAAGGTTTTGGGAAGAGATGGGGTGGTTTAAAGTAGTGTATAATCGTGCGTGTGTCTGAGAGAGAGGGTGTGCTGTTGTGCATGCGCAGTGAGTCCAGCGTTTTCCTGGAGAACAGCGCTATACAAGAACTATGTATTATTATTATTATTATTATTATTAAATGTGGATGTGGGGTTAAATAGTTTGAAGTGTCCCCCAGATGGAAGCATTGTTCACTGGATCAAAGGTCAATGCCCCCTTCATTGGCGCCCACAACACCCACGTACAAGAGACATCAGCTGACTGCATAGGGGCTCATGCTGCATGTAGCACGCAGACCCACTTATATCCCTGTTCTTCCTGCGGGAATCGCCTCGACAAAAAGCGTTACTGACGGCCAAAGGGTTAACATACCTGTCCATCCTGGCTGACAGAAGCAACGGCCGACAATCGAGACGCAATCCCCGTGTCCCGAACACACCTGCCCCGCCCCCGGACATGTAGGGATGGTGCACTTGTCTCCCGTCCAGCCTGCGTGACACGCGCACCTCGTGCTGTTGTTCCCTGCATCCTGGCACTTCCCGTGTCCGTTACATTCAGACTCGCAAAACTCACCCAGGTGGCACGAGTCGCACAAGCACTCTTCGAACGAGCACTGTCCAAAGCCGCTGCACATCTGACCACAGCCGTCACCGTGGTAACAAGGGTCGCAGACGCACGCCCCGCATTCGGAGCACGTACCGTGGTCCCTGCAGGTCGTAGCTCGCGTACACTGGTGCTGGCAGGTCTGTCCCACGTAGCCGGCGCTGCACACACACGTCCCGATGTCGGAGCAAGTGCCGTGATCACCACACGCTGCGGAGTCACACTCGAACTGACAGTCGCTGCCTGTGAATCCTCTGCTGCAAGTACATGAACTGTTTGCACTCTGCCAGTTGCCATGACCGCTGCATTCAGTGCCGTGGTGCGCTGCCACAGAACCAGACAGTCCAGATTGGGAGGCCGAGCCGCCTGGCACGCTGCGGTGGTACAGCAACACTTTGGTGGTGTAGTCGTAGCCAAAGGTTCGAATCCTGCCTCCACTGCCTCCACCACCTAGATGACTACCGCAACAGCCACCTATGCTGCAGCTGCATGAGCAGTCACTGGATGCTGTCCCGCCACCTGCCGACACTGATCCCCAGCCTTCGATGACGTCCGCGTCCACCCACACACCACCCCCCGCACCACCGCCAGCACCACCACCACCACCCGCACCATCTGACGACAACTGTCCTTCCAGGTGAGCAGCGCGGGATGTCAGGCGAATAGCGGCACCGCCCCGAGCACCCGCCACGTGTGTGCAGGACCCTCCTCCACTGCCAGCGTGGAGGGGGAGGTACGAGCTGCCGTGTGCGGGGCTGCTGGAACAGACAACGTTAGTGTGGCAGGTGTCCCTTCCATCACCACCACGACCTCCGTAAGATCCGCCGCTACCGGCTCCGCAAGACGTACCATGTCCGGGACCTGCAAAAATGTTGACAAATAAATAACAGCCACCGACAAAGCTACGCTGCACACTAGAAAATGAACGCATAACAAACACACGCAAAGACTCACGCAAAATTCACACACACACACACACACACAAAAAAAACAAAACAAAACTTGTCCAAAACTGTTACTAAATGTTCTCACATAAAGCCCTGACATGCTATGACAGGATGCGAATCATCCATGATAGTTCAAGGGTGGTGTCAGAATAATTGGCGCCTGTATACACCAAGATATTCTAACACCACCCGTGAACTATCATGGTCAATTCGTCTCCAGAACGATGACACAAACCTCCATGGACATCTAACCCCCCCAACAAAAAAAAATGGATAACTTCATCCTTATGATGAAATGAGTGAAAACCAACATCAATCCTAACATAAACAGACTATAAATATAAATGTAAAGTTAAATCAGGCTTTTGTCTGGAAAAAAAAAAAAAGAGAGAGAAAAAAAGACAGGAGTACAATGTGCATAGGTGATTACATTTCCCTGGGATACGCTACATCATGTTTCCCAGGGAAACGTTCTAATCACAGCTAGTCTGAGATTCTGTACTTTACCATTTTAACTCGCTGGCTGTCAGTAAGGGTTTTCATCGTGATGACTCCTGCAGGAACCATCGCAATGAAAACCGCTCCCCACAGCCAAAGGGTTAACCCTCAACTCCATGCACAAGAGGGTTACGTCAGACTAAAATCACTCAGCGGCCTGACCCCACCACTGCCACGAAAACTCAACACCATCCAACTGCAAGGTCCTCATGAGCCCCCGCATTCGCGGGGGCTCATGAGGATCTATGCCTCTTGCTGACACCAATCTGAATGCACGTTCCTTGGATGGTTTTGGGTCTCTTCGGTGCTGAACTGATGACGATTTCAGAAACGCAATCTGCGACCCCAGGCAGTGACTCAGCTTAAATTACCGGTCAGTCAGCCCGTCAAAAGGACCAGTCCTACCTGAGTCAGCATAGTAGCCGCGGCCGCTCCCCTCAAACACGCTGGTCTTCTCCACTTCAAAGATCCGAGAGTTGATGCGGACGGAGTGATCCACGTGAACTTGAGACATCTGAACGTCAAACACATCCATGTACAGCACCATGGAAGTTTCTGATGTGTATGCATAGCTTGTGAGCCAGAATGATCCGCCCTTGAGTACCGTGACAGAGGAGAAGCGGTACACTCCGCTGTAGGTGTCGTTGGAATTGCGGGAAGCACATATGCTGTATCTGAAAAAGAATACAGAGAATATAATTATATTAGCTTTTGTTGCTTTTCTTCATGATAGTATCCCAGTGCACAAAGGCCATCGGGCCGATGTTGGCCGCCACTGGCCCATGCACGGCTGTGGGTGGGCTAACAGCGGCCGCCGGTCGGCCCAATGGCCTTTTGCGCATTGGGATGTTGTGTAATAAAGAAACAATTTTTTTTTTTTTACAGCAAATCTAACTGCAGGAAAAGTGCAAACAATTCTTTGAAAATTAAAAAAAAAGAAGATAATTTTGGCACTCTTCCTGATAGCTGGCATACAAACGCTGGCCCGCCTTTCTGAATGTTCACCATTACCACCTTTCACCAGTGCAGATAAAACATGACAAAGTCCTTAGTGGCGTGGATATAAAATGACCAACTAAGACAGAAACACACTCTGAAAGGACAAGCACAAAACAGTTTAATACTAAATTTTTAAAATGTAGTGAACTGTTTATGCTTGTCCTTTCAAAGCGTGTTTGTTTGTGTTGGTAATTTCTGTTCATTCTACACGCTTGGCAGTGATCCATGTGGCCTGGACACTGACAGCTGACATATAAGTACCCCCACTACACTGACAGTCAACATGTACATACCCCACCCCACTACACTGACGGTCAACATGTACATACCCCACCCCACTACACTGACGGTCAACATGTACATACCCCACCCCACTACACTCATGGATGGGCAAACTACTTTTGAAAAGTAGTCCGCTACACTACAGTTACATTTGTAAAAATAGTAGTTCGCTACTTTACAATTACATTTTGAAGAAATGTAGTTCGCTACTTTTACGCTACTTTAAAAAAAGTAGCTAACTACTTTTCCAACTACTTTTTTAAAAAAAAACTGTAATCACAACTGGGACTGATAAGTATTTTGAAGTTCAAGTAAATAATCAACTTTAAAGTCAAAAATAGGAGAAAAAAAAGCAGCTTATATATACACTGACAGTGATGTCTAGTATAAAACATAAATACAGCCACAAGGTTGTATAGGCAGTTGAGAATAAATGGGCCAAAGAAGTTAATTGATCATTCAATGATTCATGAAAACACTGACACTTCCTTATAAACCTTTCTTGGAGTTGTACTTAACCAACACTTTTGCCTCAAAGTTAGAATCAGTAACTCTGGCTCTAATCTTTGTTAAAATAAGTCCAGCCTGACTAAGCAGACGCTGGGACAACAACTCCCCTACTAAATCTGTTTTAACTTTTATACTATACAGAAAAATCAGCATTTTATTTCCAATTCACATTCAATAGCCTATCCCTAACAATGAAATGAAAGTATTTCCCAGTCCGTAATGTGGTTCAGTGACACAGGCGCCTTTTCTTAAATATACAATATCTTTAGTATTATTTCAAATTATTATAATCATAGCTATCAATACTTAGGCCTACCTATTTTTTTTTCATCATTATGATTATATTTATTATTATTATCATTATTATTATTTTTCTTTTGATCCTCCCCCCCCCCTTTGTTTTGTTCATAAATGTGTAACACACAAAGGCGTAGCAAATATCATTTTTATTCCCACTTACCCCCTTCCAAGACCATCTATACTCAACTTGGTCTAAATGTTTTATCACAATGTCAGAATGTAAATTAAAAAAATTGTGTTCAAAAAGACTAAGCTAAATAAAATAAATAAATGCAAAAAAAAAAATATGAAGTATGCCAGGCATTGCCAACATCATGCATTTATTCTAGGCTTTTCTGTAATATAAATTAATTCCGAAGCTTTGTGTTCTGTTCTGTATCAAAAAGTACAGTGATCGAAGGGCATGATTGATGATTCACCTGTTGTGTTCCCAGCCATTCTAATAATTCTAGTACTAGTAATAGATGACAATAGATCGGCATTCACTCGGACAACTCACCTACTAAATTTAAAACCGATTTATACGGAAAAGCCGCCATTATGTTTTATAGGCTATATATATCCTGTTCAGCACTCCAAACAAGAAAATGGAATTCTTTCAGTAAATGAAAATACATTAATATAGCTTTTGTCATCCCAGGTGAATGCCGATAGAATAAAACCGGACGCATTTCGCAATGTAAGAAAATCAAAATAGGAAAGTTCAAAAAGTCAATAAACCTTGAGATGAAGCCTAAGATTGGATGCTGTCGTCTTGCTCGCTGAATACTCTTTGCATCCGTACTTGCCTTTGAATATAAATGCATTCTCCTTTTCTTCTTTGAGATGAAACAATTTTAGATATGGTTCAAACAAAGTAGGAAGTTTCTCCATCTTCTGCAGTAAAAAATTTGTGCGTTCTGTGCTTGATTTGAACAAAGAGATGACTGACGCGCGTTTTTGAAAGTCACGTGGCTTGCTATTGCTATCAGCCAATCACAATCATGCTTCCGTTCGCTGAGCGAGCGATCAATCTCGCGCAAGACAGCAATTTCGCCACTCACTTCGGCTTGGCTGAAAGGGATAGGCAAGTCACACGGCAAGAAAAGTAGCGTAGCGAAAGATACATTTTCGCTACTGACAAATTAGTAGTTCGCTGCTTTACAACTACTTTAAAAAAAAAAAGTAGTTTGGATCGTTACAAACTACTCCAAATAGTAGCGAAACTACAAAATGTAGTCGCTACTCTCGCTACTTGCCCATCCTTGACTACACTGATGGTCAACAAGTACATACCACACCCCACTACACTGTCAACATGTACATATCCCCACTACACTGACAGTCAACATGTACATACCCCCACTACACTGACAGTCAACACGTACATCCCCCACTACACTGACAGTCAACATGTGCATACCCCCACTACACTGACAGTCAACACGTACATACCCCACCCCACTACACTGACAGTCAACATGTACATACCCCACCCCACTACACTGACAGTCAACATGATTGTACATACCCCACCCCACTACACTGACGGTCAACACCTACATTCCCCCACTACACTGACAGTCAACACGTACATACCCCACCCCACTACACTGACAGTCAACATGTACATACCCCCACTACACTGACAGTCAACATGTACATACCCCACCCCACTACACCGACGGTCAACACGTACATACCCCCACTACACTGACAGTCAACACGTACATACCCCACCCCACTACACTGACAGTCAACATGTACATACCCCCACTACACTGACAGTCAACACGTACATACCCCACCCCACTACACAGTCAACACGTACATACCCCCACTACACCGACAGTCAACATGTACATACCCCCATTGCCAAAGAGTTGTTGGTCTTGACCCTCTGACAAACAGCTTGTCAATTCCATACATGCCACCATAATTGTCCACCCCTGATTCCAGGTATGTTGTCGCTGGGAACTCGACAGTGGCGAGGGACGTTGTGGAAATGAAAGCGTGCACGTGGGAGCGCGTTTCTGTTGGTCCAATCCGAACGTGTTGTCCATTGAAGACCTGCAGGTAGCCGGACCTGTCTCCCGCCAGGCTGTGAATCACCAGGCGAGTCTGACGGAGAAAGAGTTGTGTAAAGATGGCAGCTGTCAAAGCAGCGCACAAAATATGCAAGTGCGCAAACTGCCATTAGGCTGCTGTTGGCCAGCACTGTGCGCAGGCCGACAGCAGCCGCTGCTGGCCAGCACTGTGGCAGGCCGACAGCAGCCAATGTGTGGCAGATGATCTGTTGCACGCTGAATATATGGAGTGATAATAAAACTTGAAGATTTTCTAGGGTTTTTTCACCCAAGACATAAGACAAGCAAGGGTTGTCACATTCCTTCTGCGAATGAAGATAAGTAGCGACTGATCTCTCTGTTTGTTTGTCTATTTTGACAAAGGGTATTTCCCCGAAATATTAATAAATTGTGTTGTAACCGTCTTTTCATTTCTTATGTTGTCATTAATTAATAATTCAGTGTTCTGTTCTGTCTTTTAACTCTTCCTTTCCCCAGACCGATCCCCAAATGTTGACAAGTCGTCTTTCGAGAAGACTGCGGTTGCAGTGCAGGAACACAAGAATACCACCATGATCGGTTCAAAAAGGGTGAATGCTCAGAAAGAATAGCTTGGGCGCTCCAAGAATAGCTTGGCGCCCCCCTCCCCCCAATACATGGCCAACTATTCTGGCAATCACCCTTGAAACTATCCGTGGTGGATCTTTATTTTGCTCCATCCATAGATCAGTCCTCAACGGGTGATTGGCCAGAAGATGGCTTGGACCGCCACATTAGGCTGCCGAAGCTATTCCGGGCTTCACCCTTGAACTATCATGGTGAGGATTCTTTTTTTTTGCCTGTGGGGTGATGTCCTGAGCGGTTTAGAGAAATAAGTTGAAGCCCAATTGATGTGTAAGTCAGGTCTTTCAGAAGACTGCGGTCGCAAGTGCCAGGACACAGATCCACCTTGACTGGTTCATTCGGGGATGATAGCTCACTAGAATAGCTGTGGCGCCGCATAGGCGGCCAAGCTAGTTCTGGCCTATCACCCCTTGAACTACCATGGTCGGATCTTTATTTTGCTGCTGGTGTGTCTGAGTGGGGTAGAATAAGTTAGCCCAAATGTTGAAGTCGTCTTCA
>BTPG01000001.1:133509781-133617281 GCA_036245525.1 Semisulcospira habei
CCCCATTGGGTATTTCTTTTCATAACAAGACAAGGGATTATGCTTTCAAGACTCTGGCACTTAAATGACAAGGGGTGGGGGTGGGGCGGGAGGGGAATGTAAGGTGGCAGGGGTGGGGCTGGAAGGGGGGGGGGGGTGTGTGTAAAAATGGAGACAATTACAAGTCACGCGATCACACAATGTGTCTGACAGATCAAAGTATTTTTCAGTTTCATAACCCCTTCACTGCCAATGAACACAGATTGTGTTTTGAAAATCTCGGTTAGGAAAACCATATTTTAGGAAAATCATATTTTAGTTTACTCTGTGTGTGTGTGTGTGTGTGTGTGTGTGTGTGTGTGTGTGTGTGTGTGTGTGTGTGTGTGTGTGTTATTTTAGTCTTAGTAACTGACTTCAAGACAAATTAAAATGTTTTTATTGTTGTTGTTTTTTTTGTTGTTGTTTTTTACAAGGAAACATTTGGCAATAAATTATCTTATCTTATCTCTGTTAATTCAACACTGAAAAGCCTGAGCCTCAGCCGTCCAAAGGCCATTAATTATAGAAAGTGGTGAGCAAGAAGCATAGATCTTCACGCGCCCCTGCAACTACGGTAGCTGATGAGGATCTTTGTCCCTTGCAGCTGGATCATGTTCAGCTTTCCTCGTCCATGTCACATGATTCAGCTCTGCACAGTCATTAAAACCTCCCAAGTCCTGATACACTCTAACGTGAGATACATTTTGACCATGATAGTTGCAAAGGCTGGTGCCAGGACAGCTTGGCGCCCTTGGGCCGCCAAGCTGTCCTGGCACCACCCTTGAACTATCATGGTCAGCCTATGGCTGGAACTGTAATCTAGCCTTCATGGGACTATCGCCGGAACTGTAATCTAGCCTTCATGGACTATCGCCGGAACTGTAATCTGGCCTTCATGGGACTATCGCCAGAACTGTAATCTGGCCTTCATGGGACTATCGCCGGAACTGTAATCTGGCCTTCATGGGACTATCGCCAGAACTGTAATCTGGCCTTCATGGGACTATCGCCAGAACTGTAATCTAGCCTTCATGGGACTATCACCGGAACTGTAATCTGGCCTTCATGGGACTATCACCGGAACTGTAATCTAGCCTTCATGGGACTATCGCCGGAACTGTAATCTAGCCTTCATGGGACTATCACCGGAAGTGTAATCTGGCCTTCATGGGACTATCGCCGGAACTGTAATCTAGCCTTCATGGGACTATCGCCAGAACTGTAATCTAGCCTTCATGGGACTATCACCGGAACTGTAATCTGGCCTTCATGGGACTATCGCCGGAACTGTAATCTAGCCTTCATGGGACTATCGCCGGAACTGTAATCTAGCCTTCATGGGACTATCACCGGAACTGTAATCTAGCCTTCATGGGACTATCGCCGGAACTGTAATCTGGCCTTCATGGGACTATCGCCGGAACTGTAATCTAGCCTTCATGGGACTATCACCGGAACTGTAATCTAGCCTTCATGGGACTATTGCCGGAACTGTAATCTAGCCTTCATGGGACTATCGCCGGAACTGTAGTCTAGCCTTCATGGGACTATCACCGGAACTGTAATCTAGCCTTCATGGGACTATCGCCGGAACTGTAATCTGGCCTTCATGGGACTATCGCCGGAACTGTAATCTAGCCTTCATGGGACTATCACCGGAACTGTAATCTAGCCTTCATGGGACTATTGCCGGAACTGTAATCTAGCCTTCATGGGACTATCGCCGGAACTGTAATCTGGCCTTCATGGGACTCTATCGCAAATCTTAAAAAAAAAATTGCCCTCAGGATGTTATGGGTTAGATTAACAAGCAAGACATTACTGATAATGACAAAAAACAAAGTTACCTCATCAACGCGCGCACAAGCGGCTCCCAGTAAGGTCAACGTCGCCACCTCCTGCAGGAAGGGCAGGTAGATGGCGTGGTCGCACGAGTCCGGTCGTCCTTGATGGTCGATAATGATCTGCGTGAACTTGTCCCCTCCCACTTCCGACAGTCTGAAGACCGTGCCAGGGGAGGCAAACCCACGCTGACTGTTGTAAGAAAAGCCTTCGCCACCCAAAGCTTGCACGGTGCCGTCAAACCGGTAGTGTTCGGACAGGTGGATGGCAATGTGGCCGCCACTTCCGCCCCCGTTGTCTGGAAATAGACAACAAAACATTTGAACCTCTGCGGCTGTCTAGATGAGCATCACTGGGATCTACAAGTGACACTTCATTATTTCTGTACACATTAACCACCTTGTACTGCGTACGGGAAGCTAGTCGCTCAGGTGGTAGAGTGTGTGACTCTCGTCCAAAAGGTTGCGGATTCGAACCCAGCTGGGTCAGAGTTTGTTCAGACCATTTTCAGCGCCACATCTTTGAAATCACCTCTGTAGTGGATAATGACGTGAGGCCCTAAAGTTTAACATTTATTTTTGTACTGATAACCATCACATCCTCAGTCTGAGATTAAAAAAAAAAAAGATTATTGTCCTAAGGTGGCTACATTACAGATTATGAGATAGATCAACCATTTTAGTTCAAGGGTGATGCCAGAATAGCTTGGTGCCTCAGGCACCAAGCTATTCTGGCACCACTCTTGAACTATTATGCTCAAATTTATTTCTTGCGATAGTGTTATCAGGATGAAAAGGGATAACTGTGTTGGTAGCACAAAGAAAAGAGGATTAGCATAGTGCTCAACTAATAATAATAATAATAATAATAATAATAATAATAATAATAATGAGTACTTGTATAGCGCCTCACCTCAGAGTAGAGCTCTAGGTGCTTAACAAAAACTAATTGTACAAAAATAATTAACAACAAAAACCAAAAAACAACTGACATGGGCCTGTGAAGAATAAAAACCCAGCACACAAACTGTCCCTATCCTGGCGGCAGTAAGCAAAGGAGTCTTGGGCCGGCATCAGCTGTCGTTGGCCCGTGCAGAACCATGCAGGCCCTATCTATCTATATCCCGTAGTCTTGCCAACCGTTGGGGCACCACTGATGACTTGGCAACCAGCTCCCTCCATTCCACTCTGTTCTCTGCCATTCTTAGCGTATCGCCCAGCCTCAGTCCATGCAGGCACAACTGCAGCCAAAATAGGATCAGGACCTTTGTTTTCTGGGATCAATGTCAAGAGCAGGGAAACTTGCGAGAGGCAGGACAGGGTCCTCTGACCACCTTGGCGCCAGGGCATCGCCCAAAATATGGACACAAGGAACGGATGCCACCCAGCATCTTTCGCCTGAAGCATAGATCTTAGACCAAGATAAGATGCACACAAGAACAGAGCACAATTATTTAAAAAGAAAAACTTACATCCACCGGCCTTTCCTCCGCTGGCTGCGATGAAGCCTCGGCCCGTCATGGTGTTCGCACGGATGAGAATACTCCCGCCACTGCCGGCCCCTCCCGCGCTTGTGTCTCCAAAGTAGCCGTCACCGCCGAGGCACGTCACTCTTCCATCCAGTTGCAAATGCTGTGATACATGTTTAGCCCTTAAAGCCCCAAGTCCCATTTCTCAAAGTTTGGAGGTATTGACTATGTGCCAGTTGTAGGAGATGGATTGATCATGATAATTCAAGGGTAGTGCTAGATGAGCTTGGCCCCCACAGGCGCCAAGCTCATCTGGCACTACCCTTGAATTATCACGATCAATCCAACTCCTGCAGCAGGGTCCTGGGGCCAAAAGGGTTAAGAACATAATGAGATCTGGAGCAAACAATGATTGCCAAGCACATAAATTGCACAGAAAAAGCAAACAGTAAAAGAAACCTGCTTTGAACAGAAAACATTTTCAAATGCTTTGTGCGTGTTCATCCAAAGCATGCCTCTCTCTCTTTCTGTATTTGTTAATGTTTCTCTGTTTCTTTTTCCTACTTGATCAGCATCATGGGGGTACACTTAAGACAACTTATATGGACAGTTTTACTGCGGAGTCGATCACTACGAACCATTCTGTTATGTGCAGGAATAAGGGAAGGCGATACAACTTGTGAGCGACCACCATTACGGAGAGATCATCTGTCAATAACCCTTCTAGCCCCGAGTCCCAACAGCAGGAGATTGATTGACTATAATAATTCAAGGGTAGTGCCAGATTAGCTTGGCGCCTTCAGGCGCCAAGCTAATCTGGCACTACCCTTGAATTATCATGGTCAATCCACCTCCCGCAACTGGTACATAGTTGTTAAGTAACACTTCCAAAATTTGTAAACAAAATGCACCCACGGGGATAAAAAGGTTAAAGACCATCATTTTGGTACCCGTAGCCACCTGAATGACGGTCTTTAATGACAGGCGACACTTCCTGCCCTTCAAGACTTCTCCTGCAAGCGCACCTGTCTATTAAGATCACTTGTTTTCTTTCAAATAGAAAAAAAACCGGGTTCTACTGAAACTCGGACACCAAAGGTAGTGGGGCCGTACCATGAGGGCTACAGCGAAAAGGTAATCCGCGTCATACAATCTCCCCTCACCTGTCCGATGTTAATGATGATGGCACTTCCACCTGCGCCTGCCTGGCTACCGCCACCACCACTGCCTGGCGTTGTTGGCCAGATGATGGCGCCATAGAACTGACCACCAGCTACTCCGTACCCTTGTCCACCTTCGAAAAAAGAAAAAGAAGTGAGAAACAGGGGTACAATGGTACACACCTGCAATCCAACGTGTACTATTTCTACATGATCAATCAGTAACTATAATCTGCATTGCCCCTTGCTACCAACATCGCCAAACGCAGCACCTAAACTAGGCAATGACTTTGATTTGTATGGTTCAACCTTCGTTGTACACGATCAAGGACAACCAGCGCTCAAATTGTATTTCTTTAACCCATTTAGGCCTGTCACACTACAGCAGGAGACAGAGCAACCATGATAATTCAAGGGTAGTGCCAGATTAGCTTGGCTCCTCTTGGCGCCAAGCTAATCTGGCACTACCCTTGAATTATCATGGTCGATCCATCTCCTGCTACTGGTATTGTTAGGCGACACCTCCACAAGAGCGACCATGATAATTCAAGGGTAGTGCCAGATCAGCTTGGCTCCTGTCGGCGCAAAGCTAATCTGGCACTACCTTTGAATTATCATGGTCGATCCATCTCCTGCAACTGGTATTGCTAGGCAACACCTCCACAAGAGCGACCATGATAATTCAAGCGTAGTGCCTGATTAGCTTGGCGCCAGTTGGCGCCAAGCTAATCTGGCACTACCCTTGAATTATCATGGTCGATCCATCGCCTGCAACTGGTATTCTAAAATTTGGGCAATGGCCTTGGGGTTAAATGGATTAACCTCCCCTCGTGCACGCAGCCACCGGTGACGTCAACAGTACTGTTGGCTGCATGCACAAGGGGGTTCTTAACACCAAGTGCAAAAGATGTCAACACTTACCTTTGCCTGCATGGCCCGCACCAGAACCGGCGGAACCCGACACACCTCCCGCCCCCGGTCCAAGTCGCGCTGGCTGACCCTTCTCGTCTCCGGTGATACGGCCTCCGCTTCGCACCGACATGCTTGAGGCATTGACGGTCACCGTCAGCGAATCCACTACCATGTCCCCTCCCTTCTTGATGACAAAGTCCGCAGCCGTGATGGTGGTGTTGATGGGGTTCATGAGCACCACGACGTCGGCGTTGTTGTGGACATTCACTTTGGTGAAATAGATCCTGCCTGGGGCGGAGGCCACTTGTGACTGTTCCTTGTAGCGCAGGTTGGTGTGCGCGCTTTCCGTGAAGACAGTTTCTGACCCTCGCTCCAGAGTCAGCTCCTCCGTGCCCTCCAAGCGACCTCCGAGGATGAACTTCTGTGACAGGATGATGACCTGCGTGGGAAGGATGAGTTCCCCGCCCCTGTCGACATGCATTCCGCACGGAGCGTCCAGGTAAGTGTGCGTGGACTCCACAAAGTTCACCACAACGTGCTGCCGATTCTGCACCCTCACCATCCCCTGCCTGTTGCCCGTCAGCTCGTCAATGATGACCGTCACATTTTCTGCTCCGTCCGGATGGTAGAAGTGGACGTACGAGTGACCTTCAACCTGAACTTCGTCAAAGTAGTAGTACAACGTTTCGTTCTCCATCACCATGGCTGGGTTGTCAGTGTTGAGAGGTCCATTGTCCACCGTGAGTTTGATATGGTCGGGCTTGATCTCTGTCGCGTTCAGGTTGGGGTTGTACTTGAGGTCTCTGTACTGTGGCCCTCTGTTGGACTCGTACTTGTAGATGGTGCCGGGACCACCCTGCAGACTCGCCGTGCTTCCTGTGCCACCATGCGCGATGTAGTCCCCACCGTAACCGTTGCTGAAGTCAATGTGAGCCGCGATGCGCCCGCCACTGCCACCACCACCCATGCCTGAAGCATTGCCTCCCCTGGCATCGAGGACACCTTGGCCAGAGAAATTGAACGCCTGGATGAAGATGCTGCCTCCACTGCCGCCACCAGAGTTGGCACCGCTCCTAGCCGGGTCCCCTTCAGTGTGGATGATGCCGTCAACGTGAAGTCTGCGGCCAATGCGAAGGTTGATGAAGCCACCCCCGGCACCCCCTCCCGTCCCCCCACCACCACTACCCAGGTCCACTGGGCTGAATACCGACCCGTACGGAGTTCCTCCCCCTCCACCCACTCCTCCGTAACTTGCCCCAGCAGCCGCTGTCCCTGCTCCTGGACCTCTGTTCGCTGCGTGACCTCTCCCATCCAGCTCTAGAGATGACGCTGTTTCCATGTCCATATCACCAACTTCAAAATAGCCGTGGTTCATGTACAACATGGCCTCGTACTTCAGCTCGACAAAGGACGCGGTGATGGTCAGGTCATGGATGATTCTCGTGAACTGAAGTTCGCCATGACCCTTGATGTTCAGGGTGAAGACAGAGAAATTGCCCTCGCCAGACTCATCAATGTATGTTCCATTTTCCAGAAAAGCCGTCTCAGCCGTGGCATCGATGTTGACAAAAGTGTCGTCCTCGATATAGAAGTGGTGCACGTTGGTGACCTTGCCTTCGATGGTAGTGTTAACTCCTTGCATGTGCACCTCCGTGGGGAAGATGATCTCACTGCCATAGTCAATGTTGTAGCTGCATGGAGCCTCTGTCACGTTGCTGATGGACTCGACGTACTCGATCATGGCCTTCTGTCTTGCTAGCAAGTGGAGCTGTCCTGTTCGGTCTCCAATCAGGCTGTGCACGATGATTGTTGTCGCATTCTCCTGTTTGTCAGGAAGCCTGAAAAAGTTCACCCTGGCAAAGCCGCTGATTTCCATCACGTCAAATTCAAAGTGGGCTCGCTCAAAGTCTCTGATGATGGTGACTCCCTGAACCCACCTTCCCTCATTGTCGGCGTGAGCGTAGCGATGGTCAACCTGGAAGTATGTGGTGTTTAGTTCCTTCGAGTATTTCAGAATGCGATACTCCAGTGGACGGAAATTGTTCTCCACAAATGTGGTGCCAGCCGCACCGCCATGGAAATTTTCGAACCCTACACCACCTGACCCACCAGCATCGTTGAAACGGCCACCAAACGTGAATCGGTATTCACAGTGGATTGAGATTCGACCCCCTGATCCTCCACCTCCGCGGCCGGTGCCGTCTCCTCCCCTAGTCCTGATCTCCCCATGGCCAGTCATGTTGAGGGTTTTTATCCACACGCTCCCACCACTTCCGCCACCAGCGTGTGAACCGGAACCACTCAGCCCCTGGGCAGCCAGCAGACCATGAAGCTCCATGTAATGACTGGCAGTCCAGAACAGCACTCCCCCACCCCTCCCACCCTCACCCGTCCCGTTTCCTCCCCCGCTGCCAAAGTCCGTAGCTGTGTACACAGAGCCGTATGCGTCAGGAAACAGAGTGATGTTACTGCCACCGCCCTGACCTCCGTGACCTGCACCATAGCCCACACCGTTAATCGTCCGTCCAGGTGATGTCCCTTGCTCAGCCAGATGTCCAGCCCCGTCCAGGTGGAAGACGCCCTTGCTCTCAATCCAGGCGTAGGTGCAGCTGATGGTGGCGTGGTTCATATACAGCAGTCCCCAGAACTTGACGTTGATCTCGCTCAGCTCCAGTTGCACGACCTCTGTGATCTTCCAAAAGTTGCAGGAGCCACCGCGCTTAACGTGAACCGTGTCCCATGCAAAAGTCCCCGAGTCTGTGACCCTGATGTAGGTTCCGTTCTCCATGAAGGCCGTGTTCGCTGTGGATTCAAACAATAGCCATGCGCGATCTTCAACATACATTTCGTGGACTCCGGTGATTTGACCCGCTATTGTTCCGTTGGTTCCATGCACGTGAAACTCACCAGGAAGCACGATCTCCGCTCCAGCGTCAATGATAAATCCACACGGAGCCTCCGTTCTGTTCATGACAGACACCACAACCTCCGCAAACAGCTGCTGGTTCTGTCGGAGATGTATCTGGCCGGTCTTGTCCCCCATGAAGGCGTGAACTATGACTTGCACACGTCGCGAGACCTTGGAGTGATAGATGAGGAGCCTGGTGGAGCCCAGAAGTTCCAGCTCATCGATCTCGTACAGAAATCTGCCGGGGTCCATCAGCATGGTGGGGGCGGGGCTGTACCTCATGATGTTGTCGGCGTGGATGCGCGTGTGGTCCACGGCCAGGAAGGTGGTGTTCAGCACGGGGTCGTACTTTTTGTGGCGGTACTCCAGTTCCCGCAAGTTCTCCTCGATGTACGTCGTGCCGGCCGCACCAGCGTGAGAGCTACTCCACTCGCCTGCACCCACACCTCCGTAGTTCTCGTACACACCTCCGTAACTGTACCTCCAACGACAGTGCACTGCGAGACGACCTCCAGAGCCTCCTCCACCTCGACTTTGACCATCACCGCCCTTGACACTCATGACCCCGTGACCTGTGATGTTGGTGGTTTGGATGAAGATGGACCCTCCACTCCCACCCCCAGCGTTAGTACCGGATCCAGGATTGCCATACGCAGCCAGCAGGCCGTCCACTTCCAGATCATCAGCCACGTCCCAGAACAAGCGTCCGCCACCTCTCCCTCCCTCACCGGTACCGTTCCCTCCTCCGCTACCAAACTCAAGTGGTCGGAAGATTGTTCCGTAAGGATCACCACCATAGAGAGGGCCTGGGCCACCACCATAACCACCATAAGCCGCCCCGAGTCCCAAACCATCGCCTGTTGTTCTTCCAGCACCAATGCCACTTTCAGCAAACTGGCCACGACCGTTCAGATGCATGACCCCTTGACTCTGGACCTCCGCGTGAGCGCTGAAGATGCTGACCGCATTCATGATGAGCTCTGACTGGTACCGCACGAACATCCTGGCCACGTTGATGCTGAGAGTGTGGGTGATCTGTGAGAACTCTCCACGAGAGTAGCGGTTGATGCTGAACTCTGCGAAGGTGAAGTTGCCTGGGTCGGTGATCATGGTGTAGTTGCCGTTTTCTATCAGTGCAGTCTGGGCGGTGGAGAAGAACAAGACGTCTGTCCCATCGCGAAGATACACATCCTGCGCCCCCGTCAGTCGCCCCGCCAGCACTGTCCGTGTCCCAAAGAAGTGATCAACATCAGGCAGCAGCAACTCAGAGTCTTTGTCAATCCGGAAACTGCAAGGTGCCACCATCTCGTTGCTTTTGGACTCGATCACCTCCGCGTACAGCTTCTGGTTTTCCCTGATGTGGACAAGTCCTGTGCGATCTCCATAGAACCTGTGGATGGCCACAGACACTTCCCTCTTGCCGATGGGGTAATCGATCATGAGGTTGGCGTATCGGGTGAGCAGTCCCTCGTCAAAGTCGTACCAATCCTTGTCCCCCTCCTGGATGAGTGTGTATAGCCAGGGCTCGGCGTGCGTCACGTAAAGATGGGCGTCAAGGTCTTCATTGTCGATCTCCAGTCGTCTGTGTGTAGCCACGGTGTACGACGTGTTTCCAGACTTGTTGTACTTGATGTCAGCGTACTGCGGCCCCCTGGCTGTTTCCTCGATGTACGCTGTCCCTGCAGCGCCTGATGGAGTATCGCCTTGACCTTTGCCTCCGACAGAACGCAAACGACCTCCAAACTTGTTGGCAAAGCTGATGTGAACGGCGATCCTGCCTCCCCCCCCTCCTCCTCCGTGACTGTTGCGGCCGCTATCTGCACCTCCACCACTGGCGTCCACCAGGCCGTACCCGGTAAAGTTCAGCGTCGACATGAGGATACTACCACCACTACCACCACCAGCGTTAACGCCGACACCGTCAAAACCCTGTACAGTGACCAGGCCATCCACTGTCAGCAACTTCCCGTTGTTCCAAATGAGGTAGCCTCCGCCTGCACCACCGTGGCCAGAGCCATTGCCGCCCCCGCTGCCGAGATAGGCTGGGATGAAGACAGAGTTGTACGGGACACCACCTTTGTTGGGGAATCGGGCACCTCCGTGACCTCCATGGGCCGCACCAGTGCCCACACCTTCCATTGTGCTGCCTGTAGACATGGGGTCAGTATCATACATTATAATATATAATAATAATAGTAATAATAATGAGTATTTATAGAGTGCTTAATCTTAATCAAAAGCTCTAAGCGCTTTACAATCTGTACACACAACAAAAAATACAATGACACATGCACATAACAAACAAAACACAATACCCGAACACACCATTTTTACAATGAAATAAACAACAATACATACATAATATGTTCTAATTAACATTCAGTTAACACATAATGACATCCCAGAAATTATAAAATATAATAACATCCCAGCGTGCAGAAGGTCATTGTGCCGACATTGATGAATGTTGGCCTGTGCACATGGTCTTTGTTTGCTGTCATTATACATGTAATATGTTATTGGTAGCAGGGGTTTGCTACACAGACCCTTCTAGGCCTAAGGGAGGTCAAAGGAACCATTGTGCCTTGAAGGCTTCGGCCTTCAGGGCACAATGGTTCCTTTGACCTCCCTTTAGCCTACAAGGGTCCGTGCAGCAAGCCCCTGCTACCAATAAAATATTTGTTTTCATTCCTCCACTATATCTGTTACAGAAATCAAGAAGAAATCTTTGTGCCTGGATCACGCCAGACATGACTGACGTCAAAAGAATATAAATTTATACAAAATAGACTTATGACGCAATTTTCAATCGTTCATGACGTAGTCTGTTGTTTCAAACAACACCAAGTGACTTTGTCCTTCAGATTGTTTGGGTGATCTTTTGTAGAGCAAAACTGGCATCCGAGACGCATCAGAAAGAGTCCGCCATTAGTCACTACAAGGGGTTTTGGTAGCGAGGTCACAAGGTACGGTTTGCGCTAAAGGGATTGGTCGTGTGACATATGGATGAAAATGTATTTATTATTACACACCTCCTTCTTTGCTACCTTTGAGCGGAAAAGCTGCATCACACACACTTACGTGATACAGCTTGGCTCAGTATTCTCAGTATCACCTACACACCGAAGCAAGAACCTATAGATACACGTCAGTCATGCAGAATTAATCCAGCGCAATACAGAAAGGTCCGTCTTGAGAACAAAGCTGCCAGAGGCTATCTGGCAAAAGTCGGCCACAGTGGGCCCGACTTCGGCCCGATGGCTCTTTACACCGGATGAAAGACAATCACACTCCACATTAGTAGGGCACCTTCTTGTTTCTCCTGCCTACTTCCTATGTTCCAGAAAAAGACATGGGTTATAGGCTAGACCTGATGCTATCCTTTTTTAGGGATGTAGATGATCGTGTGGTTCTATACCTGTGTATTTTTCTGTTGGCTGGCGATTGGGTGCCTGATAGGAGGGGGCAGGGGATCTAACTGTTTGTCTGTCCAGCGCTGAGTAATTCTCCTTGGTATGTGTACAATGAGCGACTTAGCTCACTGCTGCTGCCGCTAGGTGGCGTAAACACAGTAGGGGCTAAACTCGACATTCTCAGTGTTTTAGTTGATCCCTGTCCGTGCACATTATTTTGGGTCCTCGCGATATACTGCATGCCACGGGTATGACATTTTTCTGTTCACAGGCTTTCGTTTTCATCTGGTATATCGCACTGTAGGATTAGTTAATGTGGTTTACTGAGCTTAGTGTGTCCGGATTCTATGTCATCCAATCGGGCACCGAGTTTAGGGGCGATATACCTGTGGCCTGTAGTGTAGCGCGAGTACTGAAGCCTGTGCACACGAACAGGTATCACCTAAGACACCGAGAATAGTGACTTTTCCCCTTATAAGAGCAGCGACACCGCACGGCAGCAGGAGAAGACAATTTCAGCTAAGTCAACCATTCTACCAGCGCTAGCTTCACCTGTCTGGTTTGTGAGCCCACTCTGATCACATCAACCCGTTCACTACCAGTGGAAGCAGCGGAAGTAATCGTAAGTTCAATGCTCGAGATCCCCACTTGTCAAAGTCCCATGGACAGAATTGGTGTCAGCAAGAGGCATAGATCCTCATGAGCCCCTGCAATTATCTATGTCTCTTGTAGATGGGTGGCGTTCGCTATTTGTCGGCAGTCAAGGGGTCAGCAAGTGACCGTGGCCATATGAGATGAATGGGCTACATCTTACACTTGAAAAGTAAATTATCGTCAGATCACCATCTTATTCTGATACATTGTGTGTTATGACAATTCTCGATCTTGACTCTTAAAGTGTTTAGGTCCAAATCACAGATCAACGCACATATTTCTTATCTGGAAATTTTTTGAGCCATAAGCACCAAGATCACAGACTGCCACACTTCTTTTTTAGGCTTGATTAAAAAAAAAAAATAAGAAGGCAAAGCCATTATGACTCACATGTATGGCCTGTTTACATATGTGCGACCGGGTGTGACAATAATCAAAGGGCTGGCTTCTGCACCAGCATTTGTCACACATCTGTAAACCCCCTGTGACCCTTGACCTTTGTGATGAGTCAACTAAATTAGTATGCATAAGGTCTTATCGTCAGCTACCTTTGTGCCAGATTTGATTGAAAAATTTGCAGAACTGTTGATAATACCTACAATATTATAAAAAATTAGCATTTTAGACACATTTGCCAGCCTCTTGTGACCCTTCACCTTTGTGAGGGGTCATCCAAATTAGTATGCATAGATAGGTCTTACCATCAGGTATCTCTGTACCAAGTTTGGATTCAAAGTTGTCAATAGTATTTGAGAAAAAAACACTGGCCCAAAACATAGACTCACTTTTGCTTTGCACGTGAGCCAAAAAAATCAATTCAAGGGTAGTGCCAGATTAACTTGACACCTGTTGGCACCAAGCTAATCTAGCACTACCCTTGAATTATCATGGTAATCCATCTCCAAATGGTACAGTTGTTGTAGAAAACACTTCCAAGGTGTGGCCTTGGGCTTACACATGTACAGCTTGACACACGCAAGTATTTTGGGTCTAAAATCACAGACCAGCACAAGAAAGAGGCCAGGACTTACCTGCCCCTGGACCACTTTCTCCCAAATATCCTTCGCCAGCCAGAGTCAGGAGTCCCAAACTTTCTACCACTCCTTCATCCGAGTTGATCGTGCCCCGGTTCATGTACACGATGCCTTCGTACTTCAGGATAAACCGTGTGATGCTGAGGGTCAGCTTGTCGGCCACGTTTGTGAAGTAGACCTTTGACCCTCGCTGGATGATGATGGAGGTCAAGGACACGTTGCCAGGCTTGGTCAGGTGTGTGTAGATTCCCTTTTCCAGCACGGCCGTTTGAGACGTGGAGTAGAAAACGGCGGTGGCTCCTTCAGCGATAGTGAGGTTGTAAACTCCGGTCAGGAGTCCGGCATGCCGCGTGCGTGTTCCCAGCATGATGACGGTGGACGGGAGAAGTATTTCAGCTCCATTGTCAATGTAGTAGCTGACGGGAGCGACTGTGTATCCGGTGGTCGAAGCCACATACTCAGAGTACAGCTTCTGTCCTTGGAGAAGGTGCATGAGTCCTGTCCTGTCTCCTTCAAACTTGTGCACAATCAGCTCTGCATCGTCCCCGTCCAGTTCCAAGAAAACGTGATTGACAGCCTCCAGCAGATCCAGAGTTATGTTCTCCTTGTCAGCTTCTCGGAACAGTAGGGTTGGCAGGTCGTGGTTGCGGTTCTTGTTGTCGAGGAAAAGTTTCTGTGAAGCTCTGCGTCCTTCGTAATACTCCTCTGACGGAGGTGTTGTGTATTCCACGTACTCTAAAAACACCGAGCCTGCTGCACCGTTAAAGTCAGAGTCTGCATCAGCGTTGTTGTCTGCCACTCCGCCATAAGCACTGGTTTCTCCGCTGAATTCATTCAACCGTGCCACTTTGATGGCCATGCGACCTCCACTGCCACCCCCTCCACCAGTCTTTGCACCTCCACCCTCCACCGAGACTTTACCGTGGCCGGAGAAGTTGGTCGCGTTGATGTAGACGGAGCCACCACTACCACCACCGCTTTTGGGGCCAATGGCGTCACCTCCTACAGCGAAGATGTTGCCGTCGTTGTGGAGCGAGCGCGTGATGTTGAGGAAGATGAGACCCCCACCAGCACCGGCGTTAACACCGCCACCACCGCTGCCAGGCTCAATGGGATGGACGAAGGAACCGTACGGTGACCCTGAAACAAACATAATGGTATATACAGTCACGCGCTCTAAAGATGCAACAACAACACTAATACAATCACAGTGTGAAAACCCAGCCACCCAACGAACATAGATACAAAATAAGACAAGCCAGAGGCATAGAACCTCATGAGCCCCCGCAATTGCGGGGAGCTCAAGAGGTTCTATGCCTCTTGTGGTCGGGTGGTTCTGGCTGTGACCCAGCGGTCACGGGGTAAAACCTTGATACAAAGCAACTTAAAAAAAAAAAAAAATGTGTGCTGTCACAAATATAACTGATCCAAAGCTTTAAAGTGCACAAACATACATCAGTACGGTGCATACAATGGTCAGTGTGCGCCTTGTTAACACCCTTCAGCAGGCAGTCACCAGTACCGTCTACAGTACCAGTGAGTGCGTGCACCAGAAGGGTTCACAAATAATCACACATGAGACACCTCAACAAAAGACACATAAAACATAATGGCGCAAAAGAAGTGCCAGGTTAGCTTTAATATAGCGCCTGGAAAGGCATCAAGCTAATCCGACACTGCCCTTGAACTCTCAAGGCTGATCCATCTCCCACAGCTGTCACACAGCCCTTAACCCTTTTAGCCCCAAGGTCCCATTTCTCAAATTTTGGAGGTGTTGCTTAACGACTGTTGTAGGAGATAGATTGATCACGATAATTCAAGGGTAGTGCCCGATGAGCTTGGCGCCTTCAAGGCGCCAAGCTCATCTGGCACTACCCTTGAGTTATCATGATCACTCCATCTCCTGCTGCAGGGTCCTGGGGGTAAAAGGGTTAAAGACACCTTTAAAGTTGCCAGTCCTCCATGGGTGAGAAAGTGATATGACATGTTGTGCCCTAGTGTAATACTGGATAGTAATGGAGGAACAGAAAAAAAACACACACACACGCACACACACACAGAGTCTGCAGGTGAGGGGGGGGGGGGGTACAGAAAACTGTAGAGATCATACGAAAGTCTGCGAGAAAAGGTAAGTTTTTAACTTTGCTTTGAACTGTGTAAGGGTGGAGGCATTTCTCAGCTCAGTTGGTAAGGAATTACAAATTAAAGGAGCAGTACATCTGAAAGAGCGTTCACCATCCATGTAGCCTTCCAGCGAAACCCTAAAATCCCCCCCCCCCCCCCCCCCCCAAAGAAAAAAACAACAAAAAGAAACCCCACCATCACAAACATAAAAAGAAAATTTACCACAGAGAGAAAACGTTTACCATTTGCAGTGTTGAGGTCAGTGATGCCACCTCCATAACCTCCGTGGTGACCTCCCGAGCCCAGCGTCCCGTTCCCTGCACCTTTGCCAGAATTCTTTGCGTAACCTCTGCCGCTCGTGTCCAGTGTGGCCCCACCCTCCACGGTGACCTCTGACACGACGAGGTCAATGAAGTCAGAGGTGATGAGGGAGTCATAGTGCATCAGGACCTGATCGGAGCGAAGCTTGAAGCTGTTTGTCTGGCCAAGTTTGGACGAAGCTTCGAATGTGAGAAGGTCAAACACAAGCCGTCCTGAAAAAAACAGGGGGATAGATTTGGACATGTACAAAAGTGGTTATTTCTTGTAACAGTGATTTCATTTTGCTGTTGTTGTCATTTCTAAAATTAGGGCCATTAACTCTTAAACTCCCAGAAGTAAATGACTGCCATTCTACAGAATGCCTGTACACAATGCCTCTACAGAATGCCTGTACACAATGCCTCTACAGAATGCTTCTACACAATGCCTCTACACAATGCCTGTACACAATGCCTGTACACAATGCCTGTACAGAATGCCTGCACACAATGCCTATACAGAATGCCTGTACACAATGCCTGTACACAATGCCTCTACAGAATGCCTGTACAGAATGCCTGTACAGAATGCCTGTACACAATGCCTGTACAGAATGGAAGTCTACACAATGCCTGTACAGAATGGAAGTCTACACAATGCCTGTACAGAATGGAAGTCTACACAATGCCTGTACAGAATGGAAGTCTACACAATGCCTGTACAGAATGGAAGTCATTTAGTTCTGGGAGTTTAAGAGTCAATATAAATACACTCAATGACGCTCCGTATTTACACTCAATGACGCTCCATATTTTATGACAGACGAGTTTTGTGGACTTCTATCACACCGTTTCAAACTTTTTATTCTCTTTCCAACCCTGTAAAGTGCGTTAGTGTCTGCTGCTAGCTCTTGGAGAGACAACCCATGAAACACGAGTATCCCCCCCCCCCCCCCCCCCCCCCCCCCCGCCCCCCCACCCCCAATAGAAAATCGCAAGGTCAGAATTTTAGCTTTTGACAACGCGTTGCAGCCCATACCATGCGTTGTACCCCGTACCATGCATTGTACCCCGTATCCAAGACTTGGAAGTATTTCTGCAACAACCTTTACGGAAATAAATAACCACCACAGAAACACGCTTTGAAATAAGCATTGCACAAAACTTTCCTTTTAAATCATGCTTTTTTCTTTCTTTGTTATTTCTTTGCTTATTTCACGCTTGTGTTTTTTTTTTGGTCAGGACTTTGCTGCAGAACATCTCAGTAATTGTATGCATGGGCGACGCAGCGAGAAATCAGAACAACTGAACGGTCCATGGATCCACTAAACCCCATGATACACGGCCAGCAAGAGGCATACATTCTCATGAGCCCAAGCGGATGCAGGATGTCATTGTGACTGCGGATACAGGATGTCATTGTGACTACAGATACAGGAAGGTCATTGTGACTGCGGACGCAGGATGTCATTGTGACTGCGGATGCAGGATGTCATTGTGACTGCGGATGCAGAATGTCATTGTGACTGTGGACGCAGGATGTCATTGTGACTGTGGATGCAGGATGTCATTGTGATTGTGGATGCAGGGGCTCATGAGAATGTATGTCTTTTGCAGAAGGAACAGGCTGGCTAAAAGGCTGTTCTGTCTGAACAAAACATCTGAAATTCAGCTTTCTGGGATTTTGAAAAAATTGAATCCGTGTTGAGGACTGAAAACTGCCACCTATGTTATTGTGAGGTGATATGAAGCCACAACTCACCTGTGACGGGATCAAAGGGACTGTTACTCTCCAGATTGTTGCTGGCATTTCTCCCCAAGTTCACCACCCTTCCTTCCTCTAATGTCAGGTTGTAAACGCCGGCCAGGTGGCCGTCAAACCGGAAAGCAGGCTCGTTTGTACCCACAATCCTCAAATCGGGAGAGGACCAAAGTGTTCCACCATAGTCCAGTAAGAAATTCACTGGGGGCGCTGTTGCGCGAGTTTTGTATTCTGAGTATGAGACGAAGACTGTCTGCTGCGGCTGGATGTTGATGAAGCCGGATCCATCACCAAAGACATCACGGAAGTTTGCTGATTTGATGGTGGTGTGTCTCACAGGAATTTCAATTTGTGCCTGAAATCAATCAATCAATCAATCAATCAATCAATCAATCCATCAATGGATGGGTGGATAGATGGATGGATGGGTGGGTGGATGGATGGATGGATGGATGGATGGATGAATGGATGGATGGATGGATGGATGGATGGATGGATGGATGGATGGATGGATGGATGGATTGACAAATACACCAAACAATTTTTGTATCCCTTGTTTGAATCTGGCTTCATGTGACAAATGAATCAATGGAAAGAAAGAAAGAACTAGAGTGCTCAGCTATTTGTAGACTCCTTGTACTTCAGAAAGTTTTACAGCATCTGCAGTTCAAAATTTCAGAAGTAAACTTAGATACCAAGTCAGGAACACTCCTTGCCATGTTAAATCAGAATTTGGGAACATCGATTCTCATAAATTTCTCTCACCTTCTTCTTCAGCAGCAAGTGATCAAAATGGACGGGCGCTTTGTTGTCGTCTTCTATGACCAGACTCTCTCTCGCCACACGCGGGTTGACCTCCGACACGATGACTGGTTTGGGAACACCGAGGTTCTGACCGTCAATGTAAAGGCGGCTCTGCCAGACTGTCTTGCTTAGCCGCTCCTCAAAGAACACTGTGCCGGGCCCACCCATGTCTCCTCCTGATGTCCCTGCACATGAGCAACACAGCTGTCAATGGTGCAAGCAAGAGAACAGATTATAGTGTATCTGCAATGTCATGAAAGCCTGGAGCTGATCTCTTTCCAAATGTGGATCACGCACAATGAGCCCTAGGGTGGAAATTCTCAAACGTGAGGGTTGCTGTCTGTTGATCAGGAGGCAGAATGACCATGATAGCTAAAGGGTTGTGCCAGAAAAGCTTGGCACCTGACTGCAACCTCATAAGCCCCCGCATCTGCAGTAAGTTAGTACATCTGCGGTAAGTTAATGCATCTGTGGTAAGTTAGTGCATCTGCAGTAAGTTAGTACATCTGTGGTAAGTTAGTACATCTGTGGTAAGTTAGTACATCTGCGTGGGCTCATGAGGTTCTTTGCCTCTTGCAGTCAGGTGCCAATCTTTTCTGGCACAACCCTTGAGCTATTGAGCCACCAGTTCTTTGCCTCTTGCAATCAGGCACTACCCTTCAAACAAATATTTGACAGCTGCAAAGAGCTGTGAAGAAGAGGCGCGTAAATGTTCAGTGCTAAATCCTCACCTGGTCTGCCGTGGGCTTGCGCCTTTCCCAGGTAGTCGCTAGAGTATCCAGCAAGCACTGCAATACGGCCTCCACTGCCCCCACCTGCGCTTCCGTACCCAGGACCGCCCACAGAGCTGATGAGGCCGTGACCTCGGAAATCGCCTGAAATTAAACATCCGCACACCACTGTAAACTCATCTAACTTGTTGTCTCAAACAGAATAATGATAAATGAAAAACAAAACTAAAACGAAAATTAAACTCAAATGAAATGAAATTTTAAAAAATGAAAGCAAACAATCCAAAGATAAAGAGACAAAGACAGCTAAAACTTTGATTTGATTTTTCTCCACGAGCTTTGCTGCATGAAAAGTGCAGAGTCCGAAAAACATAATTTGATCACTGTGTTTAAAACGTTTAACCCCTTACCTGCCCAGGCAAGACAAACTTTACACAACTGCAAGAGACATAAGTCCTCATGAGCCCCCGCATTCGCGGGGGCTCATGAGGACTTACGTCTCTTGCTAGTCCTATGTTCTTCTTTACGCCTATATTTGGACTCATTTACATTTGTATTCTTTAGGCGGAGGTCAGTCAGTGTGTAGTGCTTTCAGACACAAAATCTGTGATCACTAGCGCAAAGGGGGTTAATTCTGAAAATGGCAGAGCCGTTACCACCACAACCGGCAGTCTGCTTTGTAGGGTAGTTCTATACTTTAATTATACACATGGGGACGTAGCTTAGTGGGTAAGACACTGCGCTGGCAGTCGTAAGATGCTGGGTTCGAATCCCCTGGTGGGCAGGAATGGGGTGTGGACGTTTCCTCTTTATCATCGAGTCAAATTTACGTACAGACTCGGTTTATGGTGTCTGCCTCGCCGTCGTGTGTACAGCACACATAATCATCATAAGTGCGCACGTCAAAAATCCCATTACCACCATTCAAAACGAGCATGCCCGTTAGGGCCGGCGGAATGGAAACAAACATTTCACATGCACCAAAGTTAACCCTTTTCGCCCCAAGGTCCCATTTCTCAAATTCAGGAGGTGTTGCCTAACGACTATGTACCAGTTAAAGGAGATGGCTTGACCATAATTCAAGGGTAGTGTCAGATTAGCTTGGCGCCTTCAGGCGCCAAGCTAATCTGGCACTACCCTTGAATTATCATGGTCAAGCCACCTCCTGCTGTCGGGATCCAGGGCTAAAAGGATTAACAGCAGGGTCGAGGTTTGCACATAAAGTAGCCCTTAGCAGCAGCAGGCTTTCAAAGCTCCAGCCTCCTTCCCTGCAGCATCTTGAAATAGATGGACATGCGCGCCTCGGAGATACCACACCACACCACACCAATTCCTATCGCCTAATAATTCAATTCTAATAAATGATCAAAATGGCCACTGACCAACAGTAATCCACACAGAACCGCCGCTGCCGCCGCCACCTCCTGCACTCCCACCAGCACCACCATCAACGATCAAACTGCCATCCAGGTGCATGATGGAGCCGACAGTCATGAGAATGACACCTCCGCCAGCGCCACCACTCGTCCCCCCTCCCTGGCTGCCTGCGCCGCGTGGTTCGTACAGCGAGCCATACGTCTGTGTGTTTTTGACGCCAGTGCCACTCACTGTTGGAACATGAATAGTGTGCTAGTTTCTCATGCATGACGATGGACTAAAACAAAGTGGGCGACCACAAAAGTTGGTCTCAATAAAATGTCCAAGCCTACTGTAAATAACAATAGGCTAGGATTCATCATTTAGACCAGGCTGACGTTTTTAGTTCATCTTCATGCATTGGACTCCTGGTCTGTGATTTTGCGGTCAAGCAAGGAATCATCAAATCACAACAAATGTGTGCTAGTTCCTCATGCATGAAGATGGACTAAAACAAGGTGGGCGACTGGACAAGTTGGTCTAAACAAAATGTCCAAGCCTGCTGCTAATAACAATAGGCTAGGACTTGTCATGTAGACCAAGCTGATGTTTTTAGTTCATTTTCATGCATTGGCCCCCTGGTCTGTGATTTTGCTGTCAAGCGAGAAATCATAAATCAGGGTTCACAAACTTTTCATAAACTTTTCACAAACCCAAACTGAAGCCTGAAGGTTTACACAGTTTAATTAGATCACTCTGTATCAGAAGCTCATTTGAAGCTTTCGTGCCTAATGCATGAAGAGATTCCAAAATAAAAGAATGCTTAGCGAATGGCAGAGCTCGGTAAAAGCGTAAACCACCAATCAGAATGTTATAAGGCAGAATGGCCATGCAGTCACTTTATGATCAGAGCTAACTATAGATCACTTGCAACAAGCATCAGCATGATCGTTCCCAATGGAATAGTCACAAATTGGGGGAGAAAAAAAGAAGTAGACAAAAGTTTACCAGCACTTTGTCTTTTTTTACAAACTTTCACAGACTTTAAGGAAAAGGGCTGAAATTGACAGACTTTCCAGGGCCCTGAAAAAAAACTTGTTGTTTTTTAACAACTTTCACAAATGTTGACAGACCGTACGGACCCTGTAAATCACAACAAAATGAGGAAGCTAACGTTGGAACTTTTGCTGCACGAGGGCCAAGATGTAAATGACATCCTGGAATACTGCCAACAGACTGCTGGAATACTTTCAACAGACTGCTGGAATTGTGCCAACAGACTGCTGGAATACTTTCAACAGTCTGACTTCTACCAGAGTCCTGCCATGAGATGGCCTTAGTCGCCTGCTTGGCATTAAACCCAAACGACTAACTCACTCAACATTTCATCCTGAGTGCTAGTGATGCCAGGACAATTTCTATTTCTTCACCCGCGCACTCCCTGAACACCATTACCACGAGGCAAGAGGCATAGATCCTCATGAGCCCCCGCAATTGCAGGGGCTCATGAGGATCCATGCCTCTTGCTTGCCCCACTTACATCCACGTCTCTCATGCGGAATGGTTACCAGGCGCTCAGTCAACGATGGCTGAATTGATACACTTTGCGTCCACCAGCAGGAACGAGAAGTGAGCCACAGATCCAGACTGAAGTCAGTCATCATGTCTCCCTCAACCTTCTTCTGCATGCAGCCGCTCAACTGTTGACAGTACCTGTAGCTGCATGCACAAGGGGTTAATTGGCCATTGTATGAAGACTTCATTCACGGATTATATGCCCCTAGAACTTACTTCCCCCTGCTGAGGTATGAGCGGCGCCCACTCCATTGTCAGAAGGTCGGCCCGGTCCGCCCATCGCCGAGGCTGAACATACCAAGCGGGCGAGGGGTTCCAGGAAAAAGTTGGATGCTTCGATTGTCATGTTGTCTGCCGTGAAACTTGCGCTATATTTGATGTCCTGCAATGAATGAATGAATTCATCGATCTCTCAAGTCAATCAATCAATCAATCATGTGAACCTACCAATCAATCGATCAATCTATCAAGTCAACCAACCAACCAACCAGTGAACCAATCAGTCAGTCAGTCAGTCAGTCAAATAAAGAATCAGTCTTGTAATCACCAAAAAAATACTCTTGCTCTGACAAAAGAAATAATTTTTAAATAATTATGTGTACAAATAGTTTAGTCTGAATATCAGCACCAAAACCTTCACTGTGGGAAGAACCAGAATTTGTTTTAATTCATACTGAACGTGTTCACCTGTGATTCTGTACACTATAGTTCCACAGTATGCTGGTATGTAATTTTGGATCTTAAAGCGTGACAGCCATAAGGTCTAAAATCACAGACCGGCACACAAATAATCAGTACTCACCAGGAAGCCGACAGTCAGCCGTAAACCCTGTGGTGGGGGCAGAGCGATGCTGGCGCCGGCGCCCAGCTCGAAACTTCCGAATCGGAACCACCCTGGTGTCCCCGCTACATACACCCCATCGTTCACAAAACTCGTCTGCGCACGGCTGCCAAAGTTGATGTTCCTGCCCGGCACGATTCTCAAATGGCGCACTCCGATCACCTCCCCTTCCCACTTGAGTGCCACCTGTCCAATGCCGAGGATGTAGACGAGAGGAGAGAGGTAGATTCGCGACCCATAGTCGATCCAAAGGTTGATGGGAGTTTTGGTGACCGTCTGCGTTTCTTCGATCCACGCCGTGTGATTGGCGTGAAGGTGGACGCGACCGGTGCGATCGCCAAACACTTTCACGACAGTCAGGTTTTGTTGTTTGCCAGCCACAAGGTGAAGTGATGCGTTGTTTGTGAGGTGCAGTTCGTGGAAATGATGACTGTCTTGCTGTGATTCGTCGAGAGTGTAGTGGCTGTCCCAGTGGTGCTTGTTGTTGTCCAGCTTCAGAATCCTGTAGGGGAACCCATAGCGCGTTTCTTCTATGTAGACAGAGCCCGGGCCGCCACTCGATAGGTAGGGCCCTGAGCTGGACCCTCCCTTTGCTGACAGGACTCCGCTGAAGAGATTTGCACTCCTGGTGTGTGCCGCCACTCGGCCTCCTGAAAACAACGCAGTTTAGTGTACAGTAAAAATGAAAACACTGACAACATGACATCATTTTGTTAAAGGGTTGTGGAAAAGTCAACATGAACTACCACTGTCATTGTTGAGTGCATGTGTGTGTGTGCTGACAAATGTGTGCTGGTCTTTGATTTTGGACCTTACGGTTGTCAAGGTAAGGTCGAAAATCACACAGACCGGCAGCACTAAAATTAGCCCATTAAGCTCTGAGGATGACCCTATCGAAATTTTGGAGATCTCCTCCGAAGTTTGGAGATAGCTCGACCATGACAGTTCAAGGGTGTTGTCAGAATAGCTTGGCGCCTCCATGCGCCAAGCTATTCTGACACCACCCTTGAACTATCATGGTCGATGCACATCCTGGCTGTATGGGTTAAGAGCTGAGTTACCTGAGCCACCACGAGCACCGTCGCCCCCGTTAGCAGACACCGTTCCGTAACCCTCCAGCACGTCCGTCTGGATCAGAACGCTGCCACCACTACCACCGCCAGCGTTGCCCGATCCTGAGGCGGCATCTGACATGACTTTACCGTCGATGAACGCTCGGCCGCCAATCAGAAGGTTGACGATGCCACCACCACGACCGCTGACGCCGGTACTGCCGTTTCCACCACGAGACCCCCTCGCTTGAGGCGTTCGCAAACTGCCGAAGTACTGCCCGCCCGGAGTGACCAGAGTGTTGTCAGCTGCGTAGTGACCTCCACCTTGGCTGGCATGACCCGCCCCAGTGCCTATGCCTGTCAAGGTCACGCCCTGACCTTGAGCAGAGTCCAGCGTGTCCTGCGAGCGGTTGAGTGCAGCTGTGGTGATGGTGGCTCCTGCCTCCACGTTGAGGCGGCTGGCCTGGAGGTAAACGCTCTCGGCCGACACAACAGCTCGATACCGCACGTCCACGTACCCGATCTTGGCGTACATGGCAAGGTCCTGAGCGAACTCCATCAGTGAGCTGCCGCGCAAATCCAGAGTGCCAAACGTGATGTTGCCAGGCGAGTCGATGTATAGGTAAGTGCCGTTCTGAAGGTAAGCCGTGTGCGCTGATTGACCCATCAACACAAATTTGTCCTGACCAATCACAAACAGCGACACTCCTGTCATTCGGCCGTACCACTTGACTGCGAACTGATGGTCACCGTACACATACATGTGAGCAGGTAGGATGAGTTCCGCACCGTCATCAATGATGAAGTTGATCCCCTTGATGAAAGCTTTCAGCAACGATTCTTCATATTCGGCCACAGCAGTCTGTCTGTCATGAAGATGTATCAGTCCGGTGCGATCGCCGCTTACTTTCCTGATATCGATGTTTGTGGGGACGGTCGTGACAAAGTGCAGTGAGGCCTGTCTCAGTACCTCTACTTCGTCAAAGTTGAATTTCGTCACACCTGTTCCTTCCTCCACCGTGGCGTACCTGTCGATGGGCCCTCCCAGGTTGTTGACCAGCAGTCTGTGGCGCTCAAATTTCCTGAAGATGTCTTTGATGTAAACAGTCCCCGCGGCCCCAGTGTTGGCAGGATTGTCTGCCTTGTCACTGAAGGCCAGGTATGAGCCGAAGAAGGTGTTTTCTGAGCGGAGGTGAAGGGCGATCCTTCCCGCGGCTCCTGATCCACTGGTGCCTGGAAACACAAACACAACCAGTTCTCTTGTATTCCTCTGACTGTCAGGTAGCATTTTTTGCCATGATGATTCCTGAAGGAATCATCATGACAAAAAACGCTACCTGACAGCAAAAGGTTTAACCCTTTTGGCCCCAAGGTCCCATTTCTCAAATGTTGGAGGTGTTGCCTAACGACTATGTACCAGTTGTTGGAGATTGATTGATCATGATAATTCAAGGGTAGTGCCAGATGAGCTTGGCGCCTGAAGGCTCCAAGCTCATCTTGGCACTACCCTTGAATTATCATGATCAATCCATCTCCCGCTGAGGGTTCCTGAGGCTAAAAGGGTTACAGTACATGTGGTCAATTTCTGTCTGTATATCTATCTTGACACAAAGCACTACTGACAGCCAAAGGGTCAACTACTGTGCTGTACTTGTCCTTTCTAAGCGTGTTTATTTTTTCCTTGGGGAATTTTTTCCATACCTTTTCCAGCGCCGCCCACTGAAGAAATCTTGCCGTAGCCATCGATGAAGTACGCGTCAATCAAGATGCTTCCTCCACTGCCCCCTCCAAGGCTGCTGCTGCTGCCGTTGACGGAGATGTCGCCGTCATTGATGAGAGTACTGCCGATGTTGAGGTACATCTTCCCCCCACCGCGACCGCCGCCAGTTGGGTTGGCTTTGCTGCCTGGTCGGGTGGGTCTGAAGAGGGAGCCATAGTGGGTGCCAGCGTTTTGATTTGGATTGGTCGATAACCCGCCTTGACCTCCGTGACCTGCACCAGGACACTGTGTAGCGCCTGCAGGACATGAGACTGATCCCTGAAGGACGTCGATGACGTCTGAGTCTTTGCGATCGTCACCAGCGCTGGACAGAACAGCCTCCAGCTCCAGGTCCAAGTACGAGCACGAGAGATTGACGTAATCCGCGCGCAAGGCCGAGGCAAACTTCAGGCTGATCTCACCCACCAGCATCTCCGCTCCAGTGTTGGGATCGTAATCCACTGAGCTGCCAGGATCCAGCTGCAAAGTACCGAAGGTCACCTTGGCTTGTGTGCTGAGGTCGGTGGCCTGGAACGGTACGATCTGGGCGTTTGACCCGATCCTGACGTGACGGCGGGGCCCCACCACCATGTTGATCACCCCGCGAAGTATTCCGTTCAGATCCAGCGCTGTGGGGGCAAGTCCCAGAATTGAGACCGTCTCTGACAGAATGAATTCCCCTCCATTGTGAAGTTCGAGGTTGATGTCCAGTTTGGAGTGGGTCAGGTTACCGTAGCGATAGCGTTCCAAGGTGCCCTTGTGTTGCGCCTGCATGCGGAGCAGTCCCGTGCCATCCCCATTGACCTTGCGAATGTTGAGGGTTTTGTTGCGGTTGTCGCCAGTGCTGAGTTGCAGTTTGGCAAAGTCTTTTAGGTTGACCGTGTCAAAGACTAGATCGGCTGCTGTCTCGATCAGCGTCAGGTAGAATGTCTGAGGACATAGAAAACGGGCAAGACTGACCAAGTGACATACTAAGCACTACACTTGAGATCTAGGTGTTACCTTGTCTAGGCGTTATGGTATCTAGGTGTTACCCTGGAAGACTACATTCAAGATTCACGGTTCAGTCAACTTTGAACGATTTAATTGCAAGACCTGTAACATGGATCCAAATGGATCAGCAGGACATAGATCCTCATAGGCACCCACAACTGTGGGGGTCTTATGATGATCTGTCTCTCTTCATGTTGGATCGCATTCACTATTACAACTGTGGGGGTCTTATAAAGTCAACAGGAGACATCGAATCTCATGAGCCCCCGGGCATGTGAAAGTCTATGCCTCTGGCAGACGTGAGTTTTGTGACAGGTGTTCGATTCCCCCAGTTAATTGTCAATCCCATTGATATACACCGCCCCTTTTACGAGGCGTCTCAACCCAGTGTGAAGCAGATGGCACGCGCCCATCATTCTGTAACGACACGGCGCTCGGCTTTGCCAAGGTGTGTAGCGGCTGGCGAGGTGTTGAGCGAGCAGTCATTGACCCGTCGCGCAGGACAGCTTTACTGCCCATCCGGCAGTGGCCATAAATTTAAGGTATTTTTGCATTTTTGGCTCTGATACGCTGAACGTTGGCCTCACTCAGCAGGTGACTATACAATCCAGGTACTTTACATAGTAAACATCATCCGTACATCGTGAAAGTGACCGAAAACGGCAGGTGACCGTAAAATCCGGTGACCGTTGAAAAGAGGTTCTGCTGTACTCATTTACACTCAGCTACATGGAAATACTCATTAGCAAGCACAGGAAACCCTGGCTGTTGGTAGTGGTTTTAGTCGCCAGGAGTTGCTACAGGAGTTGCTACAGGAGTTGCTTGCTACAGGAGTTGCTTGCTACAGGAGTTGGTACAGGAGTTGCTACAGGAATTGCTACGGAGTTGCTACAGGGAGTTGCTACAGGAGTTGCTACAAGAGTTGCTACAAGATTTGCTACAGGGAGTTGCTAAAGGAGTTCCTTGCTACAGGAGTTGCTACAGGGAGTTGCTACAGGAGTTGCTACAGGAGTTGCTACAGGGAGTTGCTACAGGAGTTGCTACAGAGAGTTGCTACATGAGTTGCTACAGGAGTTGCTACAGGAGTTGCTACAGGAATTGCTACAGGAGTTGCTACAGGAGTTGCTACAGGAGTTCTTGCTACAGGAGTTGCTACAGGAGTTCCTTGCTACAGGAGTTGCTACAGGAGTTGCTTGCTACAGGAGGTGGTACAGGAGTTGGTACAAGTGTTGGTACAGGAGTTGCTACAGGGAGTTGCTACAGGAGTTGCTTTGCTACAGGAGCCATGGCGACTAAAACCGCTACCAACAGACAAAGGGTTAATGGATAAACGTACACAAGCCATCAATGAGCTGGTCTGTGATTATGGACTTTTCAGCTGCAGACCATAAGGTCCCAAATCACAAACACATCAGACAGGTCTGGAGATGATATCATTCAAAAAAAGGGAAATCCAGACCTGCTGTTTGCCGGTGTTGTCCACGGTCAGACTCTCGGCGTAGTTGTCCTCGTTCGTGCCAGTTTTGACGTAGACAGACCCAGGACCTCCAGCTAAGTTTGCTGCACTTGATGACGTGACGCGCCCTCCGTTACTGGAGTAAGTGCCACTGTACAAGCTCCTCCCTGCAGGAATTCAAAGACAAACGCCCTCATGCTTACAAAGAGATATTTGTTTACAGCTTCAAATTAACCATTTTAGCCCCAAGGTCCCATTTTTCAAATTTTGGAGGTGTTGCGGAACGACTTTGCACCAGTTGCAGGGGATGGCTTGACCATGATAATTCAAGGGTAGTGCCAGATTAGCTTGGCGCCAAGCTAATCTGGCACTACCCTTGAATTATCATGGTCAAGTCATCTCCTGCTGGTAGGGATCCGGGGCTAAAAGGGTTAACAATGCTTTCCACACACTGCGTGTATCCACAATGGGGGTGTGGCGTAAATCAGACCAAGGTCACTGAAAACTGAGCCTCTACTGGCGCAAACAGTTGATCAAAAGCCCAGATATATGTGCAATATTGCAACGTTCCTTCAAGCTTTCACACCACCGTTTTCACCTAACATGTGCAACTGTGACCTGACCTACCTCTGAATTGACAGTGTCTGTCACTGTGAGTCTGCCTGGCTATTTCCGTGGAAAAAGCCTCAAACATTAACCCATTATTGATTTTTTTAAAAAATTGCTTATTGTCCTATAAAGCTATAAAGATACATTACAGACTACATGGGTGGGACCCCCCAAAAAAGTTGAATCCTGAAGCGAGGGTCTTGGGGCACGTTTTAGGTTAAAAAAAAATATTAAAAAAATTAAATCCGGGAATCTGGCTGCAGCAGGAAAAAATTAGATTAGGAGATAGATCAAACGTTTTAATTCAAAGGTGGTGCCAGAATAGCTTGGCGCCTCAGGCACCAAGCTATTCTGGCACCACCCTTGAACTATCAGTCAAATTCATTTTAAGCAATGGGTGCATCGGGAAGAAAAGAGTTAATGAGCAAGTCATGGATCATCAGTCACTCCATCCATCCACGACTGGCACAGATTCCCCTAAGCACCTCAATCGTATTCTTTCGCTGCACTGCAGTTACAGCAACTTTTCTTTACAGCACGTCTGACTGCATGCGCAAGGGGGTTAACACGTACCTGGCAAATTTGTAACCCTTTGGTTGTCAGCAATGGTTTTCGATGCAATGATTCCCTTCAGGAATTGCAACATAAAACCACTACCAACAGCCAAAGGAGTAAAATGTTGATCAATTTGTTGGCCGCCCCGAGCAGAGTTGTGTACAACCAACATATGGATCAAGAACTTGTCAGGTACTGCAGGTGCATGCGGTCCCAGCCCAATCAGCCAAAGGCCGTCGGGCCGACGTCAGCTGCCGTTGGCCCGCGCACACGGCTGTGCGCGGGCCAACAGCGGATGATGCCGGCCCGATGGCCTTTGCGCACTGGGAGCTACAGTTTACAGTGTCCACAGTCCCGATGTTGGCCCAAGGATTTTGTGCACACTGTAGTACCTGTGGCTGCAGGCATGAAAGGGTTAACCCATCTAGCCCCGAGTCACTACCGCAGGAGATGGATCGACCATGATAATTCAAGGGTAGTGCCAGGTGAGCTTAGGGTAGTGCCAGGTGAGATTGGCGCCTGAAGGCGCCAAGCTCACCTGGCACTACCCTTAAATTATCATGGTCGATCCATCTCCTGCTTCTGGTACCTACTAGTTAAGTGACACCTTCAAAATGCAGCCTGCAGTCACATGGGTTAAAATAATATCATTACCTGTGTATACGGCGATTCTTCCTCCACTGCCTGCACCGGAATCATAGCCCACCGAGTCGCCGCCCACGGCAACGACCTTCCCGAACCCCTTCAGCATGTCCCGAACCTTCAGCCACACACTACCTCCCGCACCACCTCCAGCTGATAAAGTTGATCCACCTCCACTGGCCTCCAGCACACCATCCAACACCACCTCGTCTGCCTGGATAAAGATGACACCACCTCCATGCACACCACCTCCGCTGAAACCGCCCGGTTTGTCTGGCGTGTAGATAGATCCAAATGACTTTGCAGCCAAGGCGATGTTTTGGCCCTGAGCTATGCCGCCTTCGGACGCATGGGCTCCTCCATTTTTGCCGGTGCCGTTTGCGGTGGGTGGGATGTCGAGACCAGAGCTCTGTCCTTTCACGTCCAGGTAGGCTTCACGCTGAAGAATGACGGTGCCAACTCTGACGTCGATGTTTTTGGCGAAGAGCTTGACGTAGCGCTTCATCTCAAACATGCCCACTTGCAGACAGAGGTCCGCTTCTGGCTCAAACCCAGACCCATGCTTTAAGACGAGGAGACCCAGGAGGTAGCAGCCTTTTGCGCTTGTGGCACGGTACCCGCCCTGTTCAAAGGACCCAGTTTGGGATGTCGTTTTCAACTGAACAAGCGAGTCCTCTTCAAGAACTAGGTTGTTAAAGGTCACGAGACCGCCGAGAATCAGCGTAGTTCCAGCAACAGTCATGTTCAGGGGCACATGCAGAGTGGCATTTTCAGCGACGTCGAGGTTGACCGACGTGAACAGGGACCCTTGCAGACCTTCTGTGATGGACGCTCGCAGCGTCTGGTTGGATCGCACGTAAACCCAACCCGTCTTGTCTCCCTGGAGTCGCTTCACCCTCAGTTCACGTCCATCAGCATTAGCACCAAACTCCATGTGGGCATAACCTGTGTAAGATGATTGGCACGAGATGTTCAGAGCCATATGGCACCCAATATAACTCTATGACAAACAACTTTATGGAACACAATCTAATTATATACAGCCCATACTTTAACTCTAAGCCACAAAATTTAACTCTATGGCACACAATTCATCTCTATGGTACACAATTCTACTCTAAAGCACACAATTCTGCTCTATGGCACCCAATTTCACTCTATGGCACACAATTAACTCCAAGGCACCCAATTAAACTCTACAGGACATGATTTAGCTCTATGAACGTGACTGAACTCTATGGCACATAATTTAACACTACGCACATGGTCTTTACTCCTTTAACCCATTTAGTCCTGAGTCACTACAGCAGGAGATGGATCGACCATGATAATTCAAGGGTAGTGCCAGATGAGCTTGGCGCCTTTAGGCGCCAAGCTCATCTGGCGCAACTTTTGAATTATCATGGTCGATCCATCTCCTGCGACTGGTTAGTCAACAGCTCCAAAATTTGGGGAATGCACCCATCAGGTTAAATGGATTAAGCCTGGTCCACAGTAAGGCAGTGCCATAAGACACTTCCTTATCGTGAATCCAGACCTCTGCACCTGACCATGACTTTGCACAACTCAGAGATGATCAGAAAGACTGTTTAGTGGCTGCGCTGCAGCAGTTGGATCCCCAAGACTATCAAGCACTATCCTTGAACCATAATGGTCATAACAAAAGAGAAAAAAGGAAATCTGCGCAGGTCTGTGATTTTGGACCTTACGGCCTTCAGCCACAAGGTCCAAAGTGACGGACCTGCACAGAAATCAAAACGTACCTGTGACATTAACTGTGTCGTAGTCGAACTCCTGTGTAGCATTTCCTGTCACCTGCACTTTGGTCTGTTCCCGGCTGCCGTCCGTCAAGTCACCCGTTACCAGGAGGGTGTGGCCCACGGCCCCGCCCATCAGCACTCGGTCACGGATGTAGACGGTGCCTGGCCCTGCTCTCACGTGGGGCTGGTCAGACGCACTGCCTGCTCCAAAGGCCGTCAGTGAGCCCAGGAAGGTAAAGCTGCCACACAATAACCAGATGGGATGAACCATCACGACGTCGCCTCCGTACCAGCTCACATTCATCTGAACGTGCACTGGATCCATCATGGTCGAACTTTCTGCTAAACTGACCACTAGTTTCTGCGCTCTGTTACCTACGCTGCGCTCCGCACATCTACACGAATATGTATAGTGTAGATTGTCACGTTTCACGTTTTGTTTGGGGGTTCCGTTTTTCTTTTGGGTCCAAAATGATGAAGACGGGAAGAGACTTTAACCCTCTTGACCCCACGGCCGCATGTCCAAACGTTAGGAGGCCTTGTCTAACAACTACGTACCAGTTGTAGGAGATGGATTGATCACGGTAATTCAAAGGTAGTGCCAGATGAGCTTGGCGCCTTCAGGCGCCAAGCTCATCTGGCACTACCCTTGAATTATCATGATCAATCAGTCTCCTGCTGTAGGGTGTTGGCGCTGAAAGGGTTACGAAGTTGACTCCCAATGTGTTAACCCCATGTACTGTTACTGTTTACAGTAATGATGGCTGTATACACATGGGATTTAACCTCTTGATAGTCGACAGCGGTTTTTCTCATGCCGATTTCATCAGGAATCATTGCAACAAAAACAGTTACCGACGCCTTATGCACGGGTGACAGTGCAAAAAATGTAAATGACTGAAAACGGCCAACAGATAAACAATGCCCCTAAATCCACAGCCAGCAAAGAGACAAATTCACCTGAGCCCCTGCAGACGCAACAGTACAGTACTGCGGGTGCAGGGGCTCGGGAGAATTTCTGCCTTTTGCAGGTGGATTATTATTATTATTATTTATGTTTAAGGCCGAGCAGGCGACTAAGGCCATCTCATGGCAGGATGGGTAAAAATCTGGTCAGCCAGACTAAAAGCAAGGTCTTAAGACAAGATGTAAATATACCCTAAAAATATGGCAGGCTAAAATGTCGCACGAGTCTTTAAAAGAAACATCTACAGACTCTCAAAAAGGACAAAATAGTGAAATTCACATAGTCTATGAATGCTCAGATCTTGTTAAAAATATTGCACTCTCTCAAGAACTTGAAGATTTTGTCTGGGGGAACATCCTGGAACAAAACCTTCAAGGGGTCTGCTGTGAAGTGTTTATATCTGGTGTCAATGAGCTTTTGCAGGTGGAACAAGATGGCTGAAGGGATGTTCTGTCTGAACCGAACAGCTGAAATTCAGCTCTCCGGGGCTTTGAAAAAGCTGATTCAGTCCCCAGAACTGAAGACTGTCACCCATGCCAAAGGGTAAACGGCAAAGGAACTGCACAAACTTCACTGACCTTTCTCCGATCATCAGGGCCATGCGACCGCCGGCACCTCCACCACCTGTGGTGTTTCCTGCACCACCATTGGCTGAAATCTGACCTTGACCTTGCATGGCTTGGGCATTGATGATTACTGTGCCCCCGCTGCCACCACCTGCCCCTGGTGCAGTACCTGCCTGGCCGTTCACCTGGACCTCACCTGGGCAGGTAAGAAAAAGGATTACATAGGTGAGAAAAAGGGTGAAAAGAATTATATAGATAGCTGAAGATCCAAACCTTTGTTAGCTCATGGATTGTTTCCTGCTTTTGTGAGTGCACTTAAAGAGTCCCCCACTGAAATCCCTTCACCCTTTGGGTGTCGGTAGCGGATTTAGTCACAATGATTCCTGCAGGAATCATCGAGACTGAAAGCACTACCGACACCCTAGTGCTCAAATAAAAACCTGTTGCATTTGCTATCAAACAACAAACTGTGTATCTGTTGGATGCCCCCCTCCCCCCAAAAAAAATTAAAAAAAAAAAAAAAAAAAAAAAAAAATACATTGAAGGTGGTTTTGTCTTTTAGTTACGTTTTTTTTGTTTGTTTGTGTGTGTGCGTTAGTTTTTTTTTTAATTTTTTTTATTGCACCTGTGTCTAGACTGACTGCAGTCTACATCAAGCTTGAACGTGTGTATTTCACAGCATATTGAAAAGTTGTTTTTCACATGGCTCTAGGATGAAATACAAATGACTCGTACATAAAAATAAGATCTGTTACAGTGTTAGAATGTAGACAGAAACTTGAACTTGGTTGCAGCACAACAAATGATGACCAACTCAACACAGACCTCAGTGTAACCACACGTAACCCACAGCCGAACTTCCAAAATTTGAGTGGCGTCGCCTAAGTATGCACCAGTTGCAGGAGATGGGTCGACCATGATAATTCAAGGGTAGTGCCAGATTAGCTTGGCGCCTTCAGGCGCCAAGCTAATCTGGCACTACCATTGAATTATCATGGTGGACTATCTCGTGCAGTAATGCGTCAGGGCTGAATGGGTTAACCTTTTCAACTATCGGCAGTGCATTTTGTCAGTTTATAATAATAATAATAATTACGGTATTTATAATGCACTTATCTTATAATAATTATAACTCTAAGCGCGCACTCACAACTCGCACACGCATGCGCACGCTTTAGACAATGACTCACGTAACACAAATAGTGAAAATACATTACGACGGTCAGCTTGGGGTGGGGAGTGTGGTGATATAGCGCTAGAACTGTTGAAAGAGGTGAGTTTTGAGGGCGGACTGGAAGGAGGAGAGCGAGTGTTTCTGACGGAGAGAGAGTGGGAGAGTGTTCCAGGTGGATGGGCCGTATACTGAGAAGGAGTGGGGGCCGAAAAGTGCTGAGTTTGCCAGTTTACTATAGAATCACTCAACAAAAAGCACTATCAACAGCAATGGGGTTAATTTCACATAACATAGAGGACTAGAAACAGAGCACAGACATTGCTTAATCACTGGCGATGTAAAATGAACGCGGCCTCCACGTACCATCTACAAGCAGCAGGGCGTTGACGGTGATGTTCAGCAGACCTCCTCCAGAGCCACCACGGCCGAGCGCCGAGCTGCCACCACCACTACCGGGGCCAACCAGCGACCTTGTGACCCCCCACGCGGGCCCGCCTGGCAGAACAGTGCTGCCACCTGTGCTGTGGCCGCCCGCTGAACCGTATCCAGCACCTGAACCACGACTGGAACCCTGCCAGCAAAAATTAACCCATTACGTTCCGAAGCCGATTTTTTTTTTTTTTTTTTTAAATTTGGTTATTCCTGTTAAGGCTATATTACACATTAGGAGACAGATGAGCCATTTTAGTTTAAGGGTGGTGCAAGAATAGCTTGGCGCCTGAGGCGCCAAGCTATTCTGGCACCACCCTTGAACTATCTTAGTCAAATTAATTTCAACCAGTAGCATATCCGGACGAAAAGGGTTCAGTGGAAATATGTCTGGTCTATTTTCAATCAATATTATTTACTATCGTTGCACTATGGGCACATTCACGCAAGAGACCAGCCAGACAGTTCAAGGGTAGAGCCAGATTAGCTAGGCACCTTTCCAGGATCAGAATGCAGCTCATAGGATGATACTTGTGTAAACTAAAATTTCATCCAAATTAGGAAAGATGCTGCCTTTTCTCCTTCTGACTGTTCATTACGACTGAAATATTTGTGTGAAAAAAGCACAAAGTCTACTGCTTATTTTTTTTTTAAAAAAGTTCTGATAAAAAACTGCACCAATATTTTTTTCCGCTCTCAGAAAAAAATTGTTTCTCTATGATTGGTGGGTGGAGTTTTTGTTCTCATTCTTGTTTCTCTCTCTCTTGGTCCCGTTTTACCTGAAGCCTACTTACATTTGTTCCTGCACCCAGACCCTGTCCTGGCCCGAAGCCGGCGCCGGAGAGAATGAGTTTAGAGCCGGGACGGAGCAGAATGTCGTTGCTCTCCATCAGTAGTCTCTCCGCCCACAGCACGGCTCCGTAGTGAAGCTCCAGTGTACCAAGGTTCAAAGGTCGGCCGGATGCCTGGAGACACAGAGGTACCAAATCAGAAGATCAACATTTGGTTGTAGTCCATCAAAATTAAATTTTTCTCTAAAATGTATTTTTTCGAAAAATACTTACCGATGCCATTACTACATGGAACAACCTATAGCTAGCGTAATTTTAGCCCGAAAACTTACGATGTGTACCCTTAGAGCCAGGGGAGGCCACCAAGGGTACCATGGTCTAGTACCCGGGTAGCCTCCCTTACCCCGCCGACAGGTGAGCGCCAGCTCACTACCAATCCAACCAGTTCTTTCATTTGACTGAGGAGCGGCTAGCGGGGCAGGCGGGAGGGTCATCCGAGTAATGGCATCGGTAAGTATTTTTCGAAAAAATACATTTTAGAGAAAAATTTAATTTGTTTCCTCAAAAACATTACCGATGCCATTACTACATGGAGAATGGCGAAGAGGAGGAGGGTGCCGCGTAACTCAGTGACTGACTGAGCTAGCCAGCCCCGTCCTCCCCGGCGCAAGCTCCCGATAATTTTAGCTAAAGGATTACCAACGGCACCGAAGGTGCCGGGAGGGAGTGTTGCGCCGCCGCGATGTCCCCCACCAGGGCCAGGTTGTCTCGCTGGCCAACCAGGTGACGGAGGTAGAACCGGGTGAAGGTCAACTCGGTCCGCCAGCCTATGGCAGCCAGACTGTCTCGGACAGCGCAGTAGCGGGCAAACGTGACGCTAGCAGCCATGGCTCTGACCTCGTGGGCCCGGAAGAGTAGCCGATAGACAGCGTCGGGGCAGAGGTCCTGGTAGGCGGAGCACATCACCCATCTAGCCAGGAAGATCGTCTGGGCTGAGATGACTGTCTACCTGGGGACAGAGAAAACAAAGGAGGCGGGTGCGTCCCTGGCGTAGCGGCTTGGTACGGCGTAGGTACACACGTAAGGCTCCCATCGGGACGTGTTGTCTGACTTCCTCGTAGGGGTCGATCGGCGTAAGCAATCGGACAGTGATCACCTGTGGGGCTGTCAGCGGGGACTGGTTCAGGGCCAGGAAGACCGAGTCCGATAGTAGCTGCACGGGGTCATCCGACCTGCACTGCAGTCAGGCGGGGGCGCGGAAGGCGCGGGCAGCTCGCTCAATCTGGAGGGTGTGGCTACGGTGAGCAGAAGCCAGTCTTCGTGTAGTGTCGGCCAGGCTTGCTAGGAGAAGCGGCTCGTACGCTAGCGTTCATCCAGAAGAGTATCCAGGGTAAATCCCAGCGCGGGATCAGGGAGCGGAGGGCAGGTCACTGTGTGCCGACGAGGGGCAAGGTGTTCCGCTCGGCCCTGGCGCTGGTAAGCGTCGGCGATCATAGAGGTAACCCCTGAGGTGATTGGTGTCAAGTGCTGTTCGGCGAAGCCAGGAAGAACTCCGCCAGCGGCGGGAAGTCAGATCGGTAGTGGAGAGGCAACGGAGGACGCACCAAGGTCCCAGAACTCTCCACCTTTCCTCTTAGACACGCAGGGTCGAGGATCCACGGCCTGAAGCGATAGCTGTCACTGCCTCACTCGAGAATTCCAGCGGCGAGAGCTTGCCATCCAAACTCCAAGCGTGTAGCAGGAGTCTCCCAGAGCACGGAAGGAGAGCGCCTGGCGCGGTAGCTAGAGCATCGTGCGAGGAGCAGGAAGCCGGAGTGAGGGGCCCGTGGCCAGGATCAGGAGCGCAGGGTCTGGTCCAGCAGAACGGCGCTCCCAGCAACCGGATCGCGTAGCATCCCTGCGCTAGAGAAGCACCTTGGGGACAAGGACTGAGGGAGAGTAAGTGGAAGCGCAGAGGCCGTCCCAGAGAGGGGTAGCGCAACGGCCGCCCCGGCTAGGGGTTTCGGGACGGTTGAGACGAGGAGGGGGGAGCTGAAGGTCCCACCCTGTCGCGAAGAACGAAGAGGGGGGAGGGGGGCTCCCACGTGGCGCAGAACATCCGGGGGACGACCAGGCGAAGCGTCTCTTCCTCTTACTCCTCACTTGGCGCGGAGACGGAGACCGTTCCGGGAGGGGAAGCCCGCAAGGACAAGCAGGTGGCCGTGAAGTATCTCGCTCGGGAGAGACGCGGCGATCCTGCACCCACGGCGGCACCGGTAAGAAGAAGGCAGAGGAAGGGGAGCAGGTCCCGTCCTGCTTCCGAACGTAGGACATGCCAGAGGATTAGTCGGAACGACGATCAGGTCCTGATGTCCGAAGTCGGTCTCCAAGGGAGGAGAGCAGCCGAAACGCCTGAAACTCCAACCAGTTGAAGGCTTGACCGCAAGGACCGGAAGGCAGCTGCCGGAAGCCGTGGCACGTCGGCAGCAGGAGCGCACCCCAGCCGTAACGACTGGCGTCAACGCAAGGGACGACTGGGGGGGAAGGCGAGGAGAGGGACTCCAGGCGCAAGACTGGCAGGGACCGCCGAAGGGAGCCTCGATGTCTCCGGTCGAGGGCGCCAGCGAAGGAGTAGTTGAAGGGGAAGCGGGTGCAACCAGAACCGACCAAGGGGAAGGAGATCCGCAGCGGTGCTCACTAGGCCAGAGCTGCAACCAGTGTCTGGCGGAGACTGTCTCCTGCGGTGCACCAAGACGCGCCAGGTTCGCCAACTTCTGCGTCCTCAGTTCCGGGAGTCACACTCGACGAGATCCGTCAGGAACTCCAACCACGGCGAGCAAAGCGGCGGGACAGAGCGAGAACCAAGGTGCCTAAGACTACGAAGCCGCAGGTGTCGAGGAGTCCAGGAGGCGTCTCGTAGCTGTTCCCGGGAGGGAGCCGACCGGAGGCGCCGGAGCAGATCGTCGACAAGTTCGAGGAAGGCTCGACGAAGTCCGCGTGGCCGTGGCTTTGCAGACGCCGACCAAGAGACGGCCGAAGACCCAGCGGAGGCTGCGGGCGACGGCGGAACGGTCGGGACACCGTCGAAGTTAAGCGCAGAAGCGTCTGGAACTGGAAGCACTGGAACGAGAGTGTGGGCGCCCGCTAAATCCCGGCAGACAGGGAAGCTCAAGGGAGGAACCTCGGCGCGAAGGCTCAGCAGTCTTGAAGGAGGGAGGCGCCGCTAGGAACTCGTGCCCAGCTGAAGGCGAGGTCGGGTACCGCCAGTGGCCGTGCCAGGCCAGGCAGGGGGCAGAGGCGGAGTCGGGGGGTGGGCGGGCGCGGCGGGCGGCAAAGACGCGCAGAAAGGTCAGCGACTCTGGAAGGGCGGGTGTCCATCGGGTCCGGCGATCCGGGTGGCTGGAAGCGGGAGGAGGTGAAGCGGGCCGACGAAGAATCTCAACGCATCCTTCACCAACTGCCAGGACCGAAGGAGGGGATGTCGAGCGGAGCCTGTCGCAGCTGTCTCCGTAGGTCCAGCAGGAGGTAGGGGGGGACGATGAGCACAGTAGGCGCGGCGTCGGCGCATCGAAGACCCAAGCGTTGACACGCCGCTAGGAGGCGGTACTTCCTCTCCACAGCCAGAGCAAGGAGGGGCCCGAACAGCGGCGAGAAGGAGAAGAGCCAGCTCCAGGTAGACGAGTGCTCGCTTGGCCAAGTCGAGGGATCCAGCACAGGCGAGAGCGTCGCGGAGGGGAACGTCGTCCGAATCCGACAGGGAGGAAGCAACGGCGCGAGGCACGAATCCACCAGCTGCTGCTGATCGGCAGGAACCACTGCGGCGAGGCAGAAGCAGGGCCTGTGCATGTCCGGCGTCCAGCTGCGCGGAAGGCGATGTCCAATCCACCGACCGGCGAGTGACGGCGACGAAGAACCCGCGTCGGAGCCTGGATCCTGTCGCAGAGGCGGAGAAGGAGACCCGAACCCTTGAACCTCGGGGCGTGGCAGGGGCGAACCTCTAGGGGGGAGAACAACGTCCAAGCGGGCGACGGTTGATTGTACATTGCTTAACGTCTCGACAGCAACAAGGCTTTCTCAGGACGTGCCAAGCGGGCGACGGGGAAGGCGTCGGCTTGAGAAGACGCGAGACAGTAGAGGTGCAGTGCGTCGAGCGAGGGAAGAGTCTCCGTCCTGGGCGTCCTGGACGCAGGGTCAAGGACGTAGAAGAGAACACCCGGAGGTAGAACGGGGGGAGCTGAGTCAGAATCCGCCAGAGCGAGTCGAAGGCAGCGATCCACATCGATGGGCAGAGCAGGAGGCCGACGCACCAAGAGCTGGAGAGGCGGAAGCCGCTGTCAGACGAGGCAAGACCAGGGCGAGCGGCCTGAGCCGGCGCGGAAGGCAAGACCGACGAGAGGAGCGTCCGTACGAAGGAAGGTGGAACCCGTGGCCGACGGCGTGAAGGGGGAGGGGAGCGGGGAGGGAGGGGAAAGGGTGCCGGGGACGGGGGGGGGGGGGAAGGGACGACGCCGGAGGCGAGCAGCACGGGAGACCGACGAGGAGGGCGACATCCGCGAAGCTGAAGCGACGAGCGAAGAGAAGGCGAGAACCGAAGACGCAGGGCTGCGGGTCCGGGCTGTAGGACGCCGAAACCAGGGGGGCGTCCGCAGGCGAGGGGCGAGGCGCCGAGTCCAGGCGGTCGCGAACCCGGAGTCGCAAGCAGAGGGAAGCAGCGTTCAGTTCTGCCAGAGGTCTTGTGAGGCTTGGGTTCCGCAAGGCGGGGCGAGCTAGCTCGCTGCGGACCTGGCTCGAGCGAGCTGGTGCGCAAGGGGGGATCAAGGCGTCCCCCAACGTAGAATGTTGGGGTTGTTTTCCGCAGAGCGGGGCGAGCGGACTCGCTGCGGACCTGACTCGAGAGAGTGGGTGCGCAAGGGGGGAGCCTTGTCTGCCGTCCCCCAACGGCAGCGAAGTGTGTTCCTGCTGAATCCGGGGCCGAAGCATGCTTGCGGGGGCGGGCGGACTGCCACGCCGTAGGCTCCGCCACTGGGAGTGTCAAGGTCCTCTACCCAGAGCGCAGACATCACGGGAGGGTCCCGAAGCGTAGCCAGCGCCGGGGAGGTAGATCGCATGCTTGTAACTCGGCCACAGCCAGTCGCCAGATGGTGTGCAGATGCGGGCTTGAGCACTGCAACATAGTGAAAAACAACGAAGCGACTGGTCCTAGGAGAGGGCCACGTTCCCCGAAACTAGTTAGTTATAAGGGTATAACGCCGAGCAGGCGACTAAGGCCATCTCACCGCGGTCCCCTGAAAAACCGCGCACACTTCCACCCTTCCCCACTATCCTGTTTAGAGCCATATCGCTTTCCCAAAAACAACGAAAAAGCAAGGATGCCGGCGCACGCCGCCAGAGGCGCGGCGCTGGCAAAAATTGAGACCTTACCTGGACATCTCGCAAGGGACAGGGGAAGGTAGCACCTGTAGTTGAAGAAGAAACGCCCACGCGGTAGAGGCCCAGAAGCATCCAGAAGAGGAAGGCTGGGTCCGCGACGAAGGTCCCGGGCGCACCACTGGCGAACTTGACCGGCGAAGCCGACGTAACTCTCAAGCCGCTGAACCGAAGCAGGACAGCGCTCCCAGGCGGGACGAAGGCCAGCCCCACGGCCCAGGGACCTATCTTCCGGCGGCGACGCAAGAAGCACCCGTGACACCCACTTCTTAAGCCACAGCGGGCGACGCGCAGGCCGGGAACGAAGCCACACGAACGAAGTCGAAGGTCCTGACGAAGGACTAAATCTGACCCAACACAGCCGACGGCACACACAAGGTCAGAAGTTCCAAGGCAAGCGAAGCACCCGCCGGAACAGAGTTCACCGTTGAAGGCCAACGCTTGAACCAACACAGCCGTCGGTACACACAAGGACCGAAGTTCCAAGGCAAAGCGAAGCACAGGCCGGGAACGAAGCTCACTGTCGAAGGTCCAAGTACACTTGAACCATACACAGCCGCCGGTACACCCAAGGTCAGAGGTCCAAGGCAAGGCGAACACCGGCCGTGAACGAATCTCACTGCAAGTCCAAGAACACTTGAACCACACACAGCCGACGGTACACACAAGGCCAGAAAGTTCCAAGGCAAGGCGAAAGCACAGGCCGGGAACGAAGTGCACTGTCAAAGTCTAAGTACTCTTGAACCAACACAGCCGACGGTACACAGACGGCCAGAAAGTTCCAAGGCATGGTAAAGCACCGGCCGGGAACGAAGCGCACTGAACCGGTTCTCTCGCTCACACCAAATCTAATCCGTCTCTGAAAGTCACAGCGCAGAGACTACGAACGATCCTTTCTCTCTTCTAATCTCTTTCGAAGGGCACACAAAGCAGAAGCTCCAAAGCACAGGCTAGGTAGCAAGACAGAAGGCTAAGCAAGCTGACCACTACATAGCCAAGTTAGAAGCAGAGGGCTAAGCAGACACGTCTGCACGCTGCAAGCTAAAGGAAAGAACTGGTTGGATTGGTAGTGAGCTGGCGCTCACCTGTCGGCGGGGTAAGGGAGGCTACCCGGGTACTAGACCATGGTACCCTTGGTGGCCTCCCCTGGCTCTAAGGGTACACATCGTAAGTTTTTGGGCTAAAATTACGCTAGCTATAGGTTGTTCCATGTAGTAATGGCATCGGTAATGTTTTTGAGGAAACAAATGCTGAGCCCTAGAGTTGACATGAAAATAGTTTGGGGTGGCCTTCGAAGACTACAGTTAAGGAGAAATATCAACCATGATGGTTCAAGGGCGGTGCCAGAATGGCTTGGCGCCTGCAGGCGCCAAGACATTCTGGCACCTCCCTTGAACTATCATGATCAACCCATGTCGACCCTGGGTTGCTCATGTGGTTGAGCCGACAGACTGTCAATGTAAAGGTAACAAGTTCGAACCCAGGTGGATTCAAAATTTGTCCAGGCTCTTAACAGTATCTCATCTCTAGAAATACATTCCAGGGGTGGGGTGAGGTGGGGGGGTAGGGGTGGGGGTGGGGTAGGGTCTGAAAATGTTTTTAGCACTAAATGTTTTACTTAAAAAAAAATCCGTGTCTTGTTGAAATGTCACCCTTCAGACACAAAGCAAGAGATGGATCAATCCTGACATTTCAATGGTAGTCGGTGCCAAGAAAAAGGCACCCCATTACCTGGAACCTGGCTGAAGCGTGATCCATGATGGTGAACCTGGCAAAGCGGTAGGCCCCAGGCTGTGTGGGCACAAGGTACTGGCCGTTGCGATACAGCGCGGTTCGAGTCTGTGAGGAGAATTCTGCATACTGGTGGGGAGCCACGACCATGTTGCCGATGTTTGTCAGAAGGCCTGGAAGGAAAGATTGCAAATAGAAAATTAATCAATCATTCCACCAGCCATCCTTCTAACAGAGGTCCTGACTAGCTGAGGGGCAGTGGGAAGCCAGCGGGGGCTTGATCATCTCACAAGCCGTCCTTCTAGCAGAGGTCCTGACTAGCCGAGGGGCAGTGGGAAGCCAGTGGGGGCCTGATCATCTCACAAGCCGTCCTTCTAGCAGAGGTCCTGACTAGCCGAGGGGCAGTGGGAAGCCAGTGGGGGCCTGATCATCTCACAAGCCGTCCTTCTAGCAGAGGTCCTGACTAACTAAGGGGCAGTGGGAAGCCAGTGGGGGCCTGATCATCCCACAAGCCATCCCCACCTCTAGGCTTGCCACTGCCCCTTGGCTAGTCAGGATCTCTGCTAGAAGGATTTTTGTCTATGGCCAAATGGTCACGTAACCCTAAGGGCCATCAGACACCAAATCCTGTCCAAAAAGGTGACGGCCAACACAGAAACCCGCTTAGAAAGGACGATAGACATTGTTCAGTAATCAGGAGTAGGGTCAAAACTGCACGTGTTGCAATGAAAACTGTGGACTAATGCCCGGACAAACTTGCCGACATCACATGCTAGTTCACGCTTTTAACCCATAACCCCTATCATACTGAGGCTAAACGCTTCAAATTTGTACGCTGCCATATGCAAGCTACATTATAGTACTTACAGATAAGGATACAGACCAATGGCTTTAGTTCAACCCACATCATACTGAGGCTAAACGCTTCAAATTTGTACGCTGCCATATGCAAGCTACATTACTTACTTACAGATAAGGATACAGACCAATGGCTTTAGTTCAACCCACATCATACTGAGGCTAAACGCTTCAAATTTGTACGCTGCCATATGCAAGCTACATTACTTACTTACAGATAAGGATACAGACCAATGGCTTTAGTTCAACCCACATCATACTGAGGCTAAACGCTTCAAATTTGTACGCTGCCATATGCAAGCTACATTACTTACTTACAGATAAGGATACAGACCAATGGCTTTAGTTCAACCCACATCATACTGAGGCTAAACGCTTCAAATGTGTACGTTGCCATATGCAAGCTACATTATAGTACTCACAGATAAGGATACAGACCAATGGCTTTAGTTCAACCCACATCATACTGAGGCTAAACGCTTCAAATTTGTACGCTGCCATATGCAAGCTACATTATAGTACTTACAGATAAGGATACAGACCAATGGCTTTAGTTCAAGGGTGGTGCCGGAATAGCTTGGCGCCTAGAGGCGCCAAGCTATTCTGGCACCACCCTTGAACTATTTTAGTCAAACTTATTTCACACACTGGTGTAATTCCAAATGATAAGGGTTAAGCCCCAGATCTAAATGGACAGAATGGAAGGCATTTAGTTCTGGGGCTTAAAGGTTAATCCACATTTTTCATCAAAATGTGTCATTCTGACCTTCTGCTATCTGGGAATCGTCTATGACATCATGCTTGTGTTGTAAATGTCCTTTCTAAGCGTGTGCCTTTTTTTTGGTGATTTTTCTTTGCATCAGACACCAGCACACAAGCGATTCTTACCATCAAACTTGTTCCTGGCTCCAAGCAGCTCCACAGTGTTGGGCAGCCGCAGTTCACCTTGCTGGCTGAGGTCAAAACTGCATGACAGGCGAGTTTCATTCTTGTTCACGTCTGCGCTGAAAGTCACATTGTCATGGATGAAAACGTTCGTGCCGACGTCACAAGAAATTTCCTGAGCGATGAAGTACAGTCCAGAAGTCGGTATGTCTAGCTGCACGTTTTGACCAAGGTCAAGGTTATTGAAAGTGGTAGTGCCACGCGTGAAGTTGAGAACTGTGGGAGCGAAGTCCGAGCCGGATGTGCCCGTGTTGCTGATGAAGAGAGACTTGCGGCTTCTGGAGAATTCTTCCACGTACACCGTCCCTGCTCCACCGGCTTGAGAGGTGGAAGATGATCCACCGCGGATGATGTAGCTACCAGTGTAGTTGTAGTCAGCTGTGATGTACATGTAGACTCGGCCACCTCCACCACCGCTGCCGCTGACACCACCATCACCACCTGCAGCCTGGATCTGGCCCCGTCCCAGCATGTGTTGCGTTCTGATGATTACACCACCGCCTGCCCCACCTCCGCCTGACTTTACTCCACTGTCTGCGTTGCTGCTGATGATGCCATGCAGTGTGAAAGTGTTGTCCACCGTCATCTTCACAATCCCACCCCCACTCCCTCCATGGCTGGAAGCATCGCTGGTCACACTCTCCCCTCCTTCCCCGACAGACTTCACGTCCATTACAGAGTCCGGTAGTGTTGGGGTGGCTGTTGATCCTCCGTTTCCACCATGACTACCGCCCGCAGAGCCTCCTTGTCTTGGTGACCCGCCCAGGGCTGATGTGGTGACCAGTCCTCCAAAGGCGATACTGGCTGTCGGCGTTGTCACTGTCAGATTTCTGCTAGAGATCTGGCCACCAAACTGCACGTCGAGCTCCTGCAGGATGCGCAGAGTGAATCCTGCCAGCTGTTCCACGCCCAGTGAGACCTGCCCGCCGTGTGTGACACTGAGGCGAGACAGCATGAGGATCCCTGGCTGACCCAGGCGAGAGATATCAACGCCGTTCTGGGAAGTGAGACTGAACTCCGCTCGCCCTCCGTCAGCCACCACCAGGTCCGTCAATCCCAACACCCGGCCCCAGACTTTGAAACTCATCTCATCGTTTTCGGTCGCGTCAGGATCTGTGAGAAGCAACTTGGATGGCAGAACCGCTGTGCTTCCCGACTGCACTTCCAGTTTACACTTCAGAGCGAATGCGTGTTGTGTGCCGTAGGCTGTGGCGATTTCGGCCGTCTGCTGGTCAGAGAGAATGATCCCCCCTGTGTAGTCGCCATCAACGAAACTGATTTTCAATGGCTGAGCTGAAGTGGTGGTGATGTTCTGGAATTTCACAAAGCTGCCACCACGGACGTTGAGACGCAGAGGAACAGACATCTCCTGCCACTCGATGGGAGTTAGAGCTCCACTACAAGTTTTCCCCTTGTCGTCCACTGTGACGGCATGCCTGGCGACTCCGGTGTCGCTCTGTTTCACGTAGACGGTGCCGGCCGCTCCACACTCACCCCCGCTGCCTCCATACGAGGTCAGGCTTCCCAGGAAAGAGTTGAAGGATGCTGCGTCCACCGCCACTCTCCCCCCTCCTCCTCCTCCTCCCGTAGTCTGACCATCACCACCGCTGGCTGTGACCACGCCGTGTCCTGAGAGAGCCGCTGTCTGGATCAACACACTCCCCCCACTGCCTCCTCCTGTGGCAGGACTAGCAGCACCAGCACCATCAGCCTTCAGGCGGCCGTCCAGCAGCAGCGAGGTCGTGACTTTCAGCCAGATGGATCCTCCTCCAGGGCTGCCCGCGGGGCCGGTGCCGACATCAGTGGGTAAAGTCAGAGAACCATGCGTGCAGTTGCAGTTGCTGTTGCCACCATCTCCACCATGGCTGCCACCTGCTTGGAGAGAAACACTGATTAACCCTTTCAGCCCCGGATCCCTACAGCAGGAGATGGCTTGACCATGATAATTCGAGGGTAGTGTCAGATTAGCTTGGCGCCTGAAGGCGACAAGCTAATCTGGCACTACCCTCGAATTATCATGGTCAAGCCATCTCCTGCAACTGGTACATAGGCAACACCTCCAACATTGGAGAAATGGGACCTTGGGGCTAAAAGGGTTAACTCATTCAGGTGCAGCAAAAAAAAAATGAGGAGTTAGACTGAACAGAACCGTTCAAGGGTAGTGCCTGATAAGCTTTTGCACCTTTGCACTGATTTTCTTATTTCAACGACCAAACAATGTCAATAAACGCTCCTTCCAAAATCAGATTTTTTTTTCTGACCTCAATACAACTTGGGGCATAGATCCTCATGAGCCCCCAAAACTATGGGGGCGCATGAGGATCGATTCCCCTTGCACTGTTTGGTGTTCCATTTTTCTAGGGGTTAGTGAAGGGTTTAACACCCTGCTTGACAGACGACTGGTCCGGTCTACATCCACCCAGTGTGTGTTTGGAGTTTTCCCCACGCTACAGAAGGCCGTAACCCATTTCATACTGAGGCTGATTTTGTACAGTTTGTTTATTGTCCAACAAGGCTACATTACAGATTAGGAGATAGATCAACTGTTATAGTTCAAGGGTGGTGCCAGAATAGCTTGGCGCCTCTGGCGCCAAACTATTCTGGCACCACCCTTGAACTATCAGTCAAATTTATTTCAGGCAATGGGTGCAGCAGGATGAAAAGGGTTAAGCCTTGTACACAGCGGGTGCTACTTGCCTGCTGCTTTTGTGGCCAAGTCGTCCTTGCCAAGCGACGACACGGAAATCTCTGCGTTGTCATGCAGCATCATACTGTTGGTGATGACACGAATGTTGGCCGGTCGTGCCGACGTCTTGATCACCGAGTTCGGCAACATCTCAAGCTTGGCCGCAGTCAACGTCACGTCCGAAGCTGTGAAATTAATCTGCGCAGCGAAGCCTAGGGTCAAATTTGGGAACGTTACTGTCTGTGCGCCGTTCATCGCCGGTACTAAAACCTCCATCACAGTTCCGTCGTGCAGCTCGATTGCATCTGCTGTGAAATTTTTGGACTTGAGCTTGAAGCTGCCGGATTTTGCGATGCGGAGTGATTTGACATCTAAACGCCCTTCGAGTTCCAGCTGCGGGCTGTCACCAGAGATGAAGATGTCTGAGGTGGGGAGGAAGAGTATGGAGTTGGATGCGATGTGGAAGCTGCACAGAGTGCCACGCTGTGGGTCCTGAACGCTGCTGAACTCCACGGTTGTTGTTTGCTCAATGGTGATCATCCCTGTACCATCGCCCCACAGCGTGCTCACCTGGTCAACAACATAAATAAATTAACCCATTTAACTCCAAAGCCACGTTTTGCAAATGGATCGACCATGATAATTCAAGGGTAGTGCCAGATCAGCTTGGCGCCATCAGGCGCCAAGCTGATCTGGCACTACCCTTAAATTATTATGGTCGATCCATTTCCTGGTACATTTGTTTGGTGATGCCTACAAGCCATCAGGCGCCAAGCTGATCTGGCACTACCCTTAAATTATCATGGTCGATCCATTTCCTGGTACAGTGGTTTGGGGATGCCTACAAGCCATCAGGCGCCAAGCTGATCTGGTACTACCCTTAAATTATCATGGTCGATCCATTTCCTGGTACAGTCATTTGCTGATGCCTACAAGCCATCACGTGCCAAGATAATCTGGCACTAGCTTTGAATCTGCCCCACCTAGCTACAAGATATTGAGCCACCATAGTAGTTCAAGGGTTGTGCCAAGATACTTGGCACTTCCAGACAACCATGATAGTTTAAGGGGGGTGACAGAATAGCTTGGCGCCTTTTTGTCGTCAAGTTATTCTGGCACCACCCTTGAACTATCTTCTCCTTAAATATGATGTTCCCTTTCTAAAGACAACTTCCATATTCATATGGGGCGGTCCGTGGCGCAGTGGTTAAGGCGCCTGCCACCAATGCTAAAGGTGCGAGGTTCGATTCCGGGTTCCGGCGTCGGATTTTTCTCCTCTAGTAAGTGTCACCGTTAATTCGGGCGGTCTGTCGGGGGTTCTTTCTCCGGGTACTCCGGCTCTTCCTCCCCCTCCACTTTGGTATCAGTTTCAGCCAACTTAATAAAAGTTCAAATACAAAACGATTTCCAAATACCGTCAGTAGCTCGCTTGAGCTTGCCCTTAGCACCACGTGAATGTTCTGTGTTTACGTACAGTGTGTGAGTGAATGCGTGTGATTCACGTGAGCGTGCTTGTTGGGTTCAGTTCGCGGCTACATTCTGCGCATTGAGTTATATTATAAATATGAGAAATGCGCCATATAAATGCTATGCATTATTATTATTTATTCAGAAATTCTGACCCTAAAGTTAAAGACCTAAAAGTTTAAAATCATCCGTTCATCATCATTCAATCTCACTAATCAACTGTGACCAAACTTTTTTCAACCCACCTGCAAGTTTGAAACGATGCGGGCATGTGCCCCGGACAGAATCTGCAGTGTGGTCAAGGTGGAGGGAAGGTTGTTCAAGTTGTCAAGGTGAACAGGAATGGAGCTGGCACCAGATATGACGAGGGTTTTGGTCATGGAACCTTCCTCTGGCCTCTGGATGTACACAGTGCCTACAGAAAAAACAAAAAATTAATCATAACAGAAAATAATACAACACTTCTATGTAACACAACTGTTCTCATGAGGAAAATCTGTGCTATAGATAGCAGGACCTGTGTTGAGTGACCAACCCCTATGAGAGATCACCTGTCAATAAAAGGCCATCATTAACCCTTTTAGCCCTGGGACCCTGCAGCAGGAGATGGATTGATCATGATAATTCAAGGGTAGTGCCAGATGAGCTTGGCGCCTTCAGGCGCCAAGCTCATCTGGCACTACCCTTCAATTATCATGATCAATCTATCTCCTACAACTGGTACATCTCCAAAATCTGAGAAATGGGACCTTGGGGCTGAAAAGGTTAAGGCGGCTGTAGCCACCTGTGGGATGGTCCTTAACTCCTTTGCCTACAGGCATCGACTTCAGCCACCATAAGATTACTTCCCCCTAGAATGCTATCGACGGTGAGATTCACCGAGCCAAGTCTCGCTTGCAGCGCATGTGTCTGTTTATTTTTAGCGGTGAATGTGTCATTGCAAGCCGTTACCTGGCACACACACCGGATCCAGAGGTGAACTCCCCACATAATTATTTAGTGGCAGAGTACAAAATACTGAAAAGTTACTTAGTAGGCGATGACTGGCGACTCTTTTAACCTTCAAGATGCCCCACGAAGGCTACATGACAGATTAGGAGACAGATCACCATTTTAATTCAAGGGGGGTGTCAGAACAGCTTGGCGCCTCAGGCGCCAAGCTGTTCTGGCACTACCCTTGAACTATCATGCTTGCAAGAAAAATGTGGTGCTCAAAATAATTGTTATACTGTAAAAATATTACAATTAAAAAAAAACAATTGAAAAAAATGTAATAACAAAGAAGACTTGCAGAAAATCATGAAATCTCACCTGAAGCCGCTGTTTGTCCAGACAACTGCCCACCATGCGTGTCCAATGAACCAGAAAATGTGTAGTGCCCAGTGTTGGGGATGACCAATGAGATGCGACCACCACCTCCGCCAGATGAGCCGCCGTTGGCGCGGATACTGCCTCGGCCGGTCAGGCGCTGTGCCTGGATAAACACGCTGCCTCCACTGCCACCTGAAATACCAAAGACTTGAATAATATTTCATCCAATCTCCATTACAAAAGAATCGACGTCAGTTGGGACTAGCGACTCGGTGGTTTTTTTTTTTTTACCCTTTGGCCACTGACAGTGATTTCTGTCGCGATGATTCCTGTCAGAATCATCGTGACAAAAATCACAACCGGGAGCAAAAGAGCTGTGGCTGCTGGTAAGCATTTTGTCGCAATTTTTTCCATAGAAATCATCGTGACAAAAACCGCAACCAACAGCCTCGGAGTCGACTTACACACAAGAACGTACAGTGAACTTTGGATATTGACAGATCAGTTTGGTATGCACGTGGGTATCCTAAGGTCGGATAGAACACAGTCAGGCAAGTGGCTCCCCAAGAGAAAAAAAAGTACTTGGGTCAGTCAGTCTTAACGGGCCCACGTACAGCTGTGCACAATGAACAATGAACAATGAACCTTTATTTTCCAACGGTAGAAGTTATTGGTAACAGGACCAGTTTTCAAACTTGCCAACTTGCACAGGTCAGCTAAGGCTGGCATCGGCCACAGGACCTTTTGCCTACTGGGGGTTCTTTGTCACAAGCCCATGTATGTTTAACTCATTCAGCCCGGCGCATGTATTTCCCAAATTTTGGAGTTGGTTGGTTGTACATTGCTTTACAGCTTAATGTCCCAACAGCAACAAGACTTTCTCAGGACGTGCCTGCACTGCTTGTGAAAAAAAACAACTAAACAGAATACTGAATGTATGTCGCCAGCCAGTCTAATACGCTAAATAAACCTAAGACCATTCAGCAACACACATCCAATAGCAAGAGCTACAGACAGCGCAGACAATAGGGAGAGTTTTAAAAAGGCAAATACAGGTGAATGGACCAAGGGCAGACAGAAACACATAATAATAATAATAATACATAGTTCTTGTATAGCGCTGTTCTCCAGGAAAACACTGGACTCACTGCACATGCACAACAGCACACCCTCTCTCTCAGACACACGCACGATTATATACTACTCTAAACCACCCCATCTCTTCCCAACACCTTACATTCACTTCCTCTAGGATCAGAATAAAAGGCAGTCAACAGTTAGCTAAAGATGAGCTAAGTGTTAAATGCCCGGCAGAAAAGAAAAGTCTTTAAATGAGCTTTGAACTGTGACAATGTGGGCAGATTCCGCATTTCAGTTGGCAGCGAGTTCCACACACTTGGGGCTAAAAAGGTGAAAGAACGCTCCCTGACAGTTTTCATATTAAGCTTCGGGATTTTAAAAAGTTTTACACTAGAGGAACGGAGGGTGCGTGATGGCTGATAAACAGACAGCTTGGCAGAAAGGTACGGCGGGAGAGATCCGTCAAAATGCCGATAGGCGAAAATTGCAATTGTGTACTGACAGCGGAATTTTACGGGCAGCCAATGCAGCTGCTTCAGTAGAGGTGTAACGTGGTCTCTCTTACGTTTCTTCAAGATGAGACACGCCGCATTGTTTTGAATCATCTGCAAGCGTGAAATCTGATCTGCCGGTAAACCTGCCAGTACAGAATTGCAATAATCGAGCCTGGATGTAATGAATGCATTTACAATTCTTGACGCCGCACTTTCTGTGAGATATTGTCTGAGGGAAGAAATTCTGCGCAGCTCAAGGAAACCAGCTCGGCAGACGCTACTGATATGATCATGCATGGAGAGCATCGAATCAATCTTCACACCCAGATATTTGACACAGTTCTGGAAGGGAACACTGCAGCCACCAATGTTTGCGAACTCGCCGTTAATCAGACTAAGGCGAGACTGAGAGCCAACAGGCATGACTTCGGTTTTGTCAGTGTTAAGCTTAAGTTTGTTGTTTGTCATCCAGGACACGACATCGTCTATACAACACTGTACGCTCATCTTAGCGGAGTTGAAATGGCTAGGCACGCTACTTCTTGACAATTCAGTATCGTCAGCATACTTGTGAAAATCACACTCATGGGCGGCAATTACATCAGACAGAGGTTGTGAATATAGAGTGAACAAAACAGGCCCTAATACGGAGCCCTGAGGGACTCCACACAACAAAAGACTAAAACTGTAGAAGCAGATAGCTGGCCATTAACAATAACAACCTGAGAACGATCCTTAACGTATGAAGTGAACCAGGCCAGGGCAGTACCACGGATGCTAAAGGTCACCTCTAGCCTCTTCAGCAAAACTGAATGATCAAGCGTGTCAAATGCTGCACTGAGGTCCAGCAGAGCAATGAGAGAGACAAGTCAACATATGCCCCAGAATAGTGGGGAAAACCCTCCATGTGGGGCTCACCAGGGTGACCCTGGGAACTAAAAAGTAGTAATCCCACCCAAGTCCCCCAGGGCAGACCCGGGTGGGGGAGGCGTCATCTAACGACTATGCACCTGTCGAAGGAGATGGATCAACTATGATAATTCAAGGGTAGTGCCAGATTAGCTTGGCGCCAACAGGCACCAAGCTAATCTGGCACTACCCTTGAATTATCATGGTCGACCCATCTCCTGCTGTAGTGCATCAGGGCTGAATGGGTTAATACCACATTAACTCATTACATCTTGAGGCTGACATTTTGTCACATTTGCATATTGTCCTATGAAGGATACATCACAGATTCGGAGACAGGTCAACCATTTTATAGTTCAAGGGTGGTGCAAGAACAGCTCAGTGCCTCAGGCGCCAAGGTATTCTGGCACTACCCTTGAACTGTCACAGTCAGTTTTATTTCAAGCAATAGTGTACCAGGATGGAAAGGGTTAAGGTGAATGCCAAGTGAACGTGGTCCAACTTTATGACTCCCGGGTTCTGCCATATAATGAGGCCAGCCTGTATTAAAGAATGGCGGCAGACCAAATTTTGGGATGTTGTTAAATGTCCTACGGAAAGTTTGTTATTACATGCAAAAATGTGATGATGACCTCACACAAATCATGGTCAAATCTAACCCTTGTTTCATTGGACATTTGCTAAAAGTTAGTTATTGGGATGTAATGCAGAGCAGGCGACTAAGGCCATCTCACGGTGGCATTTGCTAAAAGTAAAGAAGTTGACTGTAACTATAAAAGTCGTTTTAGTTTAAAAGATAAACATTTCTTTAGACTACAGAAGAAGTCCCACAAAAATAAAAAAGTAATCAGTTGTCTCATTCCACCCTGAAAAACTGCAGCAAAACAAGAATCGACCATGATAGTTCAAGGATGGTAGGATGGTGCCAGAATACTTTTTGCCTAGGGCACCAAGTTATTCTGGCACCATCCTTGAACTATCAACGCCAATTTTTCTCCTGAAACATATTGTCTTCAGAGGACAACAACAAATTTTGAGAATTGCATTGGGCTCTATGTGCTCACCTTGACTGCCGCTAACATCAACAACACCATCGATGAACACGATGTTTGTAACGTCCAGCTCCAACTGTCCACCCCCTCTTCCGCTGGTAGCCGTCGCCTGGAACCCATTACTGCCATAATCCCTTGGTTCAGTGATGCTGCCGTAAACTGCATAACGATCAGTAGGGTTTCCAGCGCCTGTACCACCGAACGAGCCTCCCATGGAGCCTGAAGTGGCTTCACCGTGGTTGATGGCGTTTTGATACCCAGTCCCTATGCCGTCGATTGTGGCCCCACGTTTCACGTTGAGTGTGTCTGCGTGGATGAGAGTTTTCTGCGTTCCCGTGCTGTCGCCTTCTAACTTCAGTCTGGAGCCAGCCTCGAGAGTGACGTCAGTGAAGACGTGTTCGCCGGCTGTCAGCACGCACTCCTGTCCTTTGTACAGGTGAAGGGAGCTCTGGATGAGGCACGTTTCATTGGGGTACGGTCCGTGCGATGGTTCAATCTCAATGGTACTGGCTCCTGAGGAGAGTGTAATCCCGCCTGGAAGGGAGAAGTCATCTGTTTTGTTGAAGTATGTCACTTGAAGAGTGAGGCTGCCTGAACTGCCGCAGTCTGCTGCTGCCAATACTCCACCTCTGCGAGTCTGAAGAGAGAAAAGCGAGATCGTGCCATGTGCGGAAGTGTCACGCCTCGCCCCACTGAATGCTGGGTAGGCCGTTCTGAAAGTACTGCCCGACTGAACGTCGATGTCCCTGGTTCGGACAGCCATACCCCCGCACAGCGTGAATGTGGTCCCTTCCTCCACCGCCACTTTGATTGGCAGATCCACCAGCCCGCCTGCCCTAACATTAATAGACGTGTTTAAGTGAGCCGTGCCTGACTGAATGTTGTACTGGGTCAGTACAGAAAACTCTGTCCCGCTGTCAATCAGCATGGTTGCTGATGAGCTTCCTGTTAGCATGCCAACATTAGCGATCATGGGTGTCCCTGATGCCTGACGCGGCACGAGGCCAAGAGTTGCTCCCCCTATGAGATGGATTTCGTCCAGTTCGACCAGGATGTCATCGTCGGGGACCACGAGGCGGGTGGCATGACTGGAGTGGGAAGGCGGCTGGGACACGGTCACCTGTGATCAAGCACAAATATGCAGTTATTTCATTTTATCCCCTTGACTGCTGAGAAAAAGTGAACGCGATCCAACTGCAAGAGGCAAAGATCCTCATGAGCCCCCGCAACAGCGGGGGCTCATGAGGATCCATGCTTCTTGCTGAGACCACTTGATGGCTGAGACTCTCTGGCGTTAAGCTAACAAAGATTGCAGCAACTCAATCTGCGTCAGCTGGCATCTAACGGGTTAACTCGACAATGAGGATCCATGCCTCTTGCTGAGACCACTTGATGGCTGAGACTCTGGTGTTAAGCTAACAAGGATTGCAACAACTCAATCTGCGTCAGCTGGCATCAAAGGGGGTTAACTTGACAATGGATTCTGTAACTTCGCAAGGTGCCTAGAAACACTTGGACCCAGCTGGGGAAGACAAACTTCAGGCTTTCAAATTTCTGTGCTTGGACGACCACATAATTATATACAAAACTGCTATAAAAAAAACAGAGTACAAATATTTGGGTGTACAACGCAAATTAAAAAAAATAAATAAATTTTTTAAAAAAATTCTGTCAATGATTTCCTTCAATCATTAACCCCTTTACTGCTGAGAAACATTGTGAGCACACTCGACTCACTCACAACTCACACTGAACTCACACTCAACAACTCACACTCAACAACTCACACTGAACTCACACTCAACAACTCACACTCAACAACTCACACTCAACAACTCACACTTAACTGACACTCAACAACTCACACTCAACAACTCACACTCAACAACTCACACTCAACAACTCACACTCAACTCACACTCAACAACTCACACTGAACTCACACTCAACAACTCACACTTAACAACTCACACTAAACAACTCACACTCAACAACTCACACTCAACAACTCACACTCAACAACTCACACTCAACAACTCACACTAACAACTCACACTCAACAACTCACACTCAACAACTCACACTCAACTCACACTCAACAACTCACACTCAACTGCAAGATACACAGATCCTCATGAGCCCCCCCAGTTGCAGGGCATCATGAGGATCTATGTCTCTTGCTGAGACCTGTTCCTTTGACAATTAGCATTAAACAATGATTTCAATAAACACACAGTGGGTCTAGTTGCAGGAGATGGCTTAACCATGATAATTCAAGGGTAGTGCCAGATTAGCTTGACGCCCAAAGGCAGTGAAGGGGTTAAAACTAAATACTGCTGTGCCTGGTGCGACGGAAAGTTTCAGCCGCTAATTTTAGCATGCCACTTTCGCCAGAAAGAAACTGTAAAAGTTTGCTAGAGTACATGCATGCTGTATGAACATACGTGCACGAAAAGTACCAACATACATGCATAGAAAGGACCAGCTTTCCGTAACAAAAATGTAAAATAAGCTCTTCTCACCTTCTTGTATGTCTGGACGCCTTGGGTGATTTCGTAATATACCAGGCCGGCTGCTCCGAACGGTGTTGCATGTGTGGCCGTGAGCGAAGATGAACCTCCGACTGCCGTGATCTCCCCGTGAACACTGCCTGTCTTGTACTTGAAGGCAATCAGACCACCACCACCGCCGCCTCCAAAGCTCACACCTCCACCACCGTCCACCCGGATCACTCCTGTCCGTAGGAAATAGTGTTAGGTTCATGGTCACATCCCATTCACCCCAAGGTTCATGGTCACATCCCATTCACCCCAAGGTTCATGGTCACATCCCATTCACCCCAAGGTTCATGGTCACATCCAATTTAATCCCAAGGCCACATTTTCTAAATTTTGGAGGTGCCAGCTAACGACCCTGTACCAGTTGCAGGAGATGGATCGACCATAATAATTCAAGCATAGTGCCAAACTAGCTTGTTAGGTTCTTCGTCATGTGCCATTCGACCCAAAGGCCACGTTTCCCAAATTCTGGAGGTGTATACTAACGACCACGCAGCAGCTGCACGAGATGGATCAACCATGTAAATTCAAGGGTAGTGCCAGATTAGCTTGGCGCCTGATGGCACCAAGCTAATCTGGCACTACCCTTGAATTATCATAGTCGATCCATCTCCTGCTGTGGGATGTCAGGCTTCATCGTCATATCCCAATACCCAGTTGCAAAAGGCCGAACTCCTCAAACGTGCTGTCCCCGTAACTACGCAAAAGGTCATCAGGCCGACGTCAGCCAAGGCTGCCCGTGGCATGTCTGTGCACAAGCCAGCTGTAGCCAATGTGGCATAGATAAGGCCCAAAATCACAAACGAAAAACACATATATACTGATTAGCACAACAAATGCAACATTTTTTGGAATCATGGGAAGCACTTCAAAATGCCGCATTGATTTTGCTCGTCAGCATGCATGCATGTTTCCCATCCTGCTCACCTGAGACCACCAGCGAGTCCGCTGTGATTTGGATACTGCCTCCCGAGGCTCCTCCAGTGTCGACGTTGTCATGATGGGCGGCAGTCTCCCCACTGCCACAGAAAATATACTTATAATGCGCTTCAAGCCGTAAGGTCCAAAATCACAGACCAGAAAACACGTGTGTGCGTTCCCGCCAACAAATCAAATAAGACGCGTGACGCCGAGAACAGACAGCACACTCTGGAGGTTGTAAATAAAGCTATCGGACAGATAATTCTATCTAGAAAGCTTCTGTTGCAACAGACATCATACTATAACAAACGTTAACCCTTTTAGCTACGGATCCCACACAGTAGGAGATGGCATGACCCTGATAATGGCATGACCCTGATAATTCAAGGGTAGTGCCAGATGAGCTTGGTGCCTGAAGGCGCCAAGCTCATCTGGCACTACCCTTGAATTATCAGGGTCAAGCCATCTCCTGCAACTGGTACATAGTTGCTGGGCAACTTTCCAAAATTGGAGAAATGGGACCTTGGGGCTAAAAGGGTTAAACCTTTGGCTGTCGGTAGCGCTTTTAGTCGAGGTGATTCCTGTCGAAATCACCTTGACTACAAGGGCTACCGACAGCCAATGGGTTAACTACAGTTGGCTTGACAAAAAAACATGGGTGGGACGAAATAAAAAAGTTGAATCCTGAAGCGAGGGTCTTGGAGCACATTTTAAGTGAAAAAAAAAATGTAAAAAAAAAAATTTAAATCCGGAAATCAGGCTGTAGCTGGAAAAAATCCCACCCATGCACATAACAACATACAGTCAAATCCTTGTCAAAAGATGGTGCATAAAATAAATGTCTGATAAATTATAACCCTTGTGGCTGTCAAAAGCAGTTTTTGTGGCATTTCCTGCAGGAATCATCAAGACAAAAACCGATACTGACACCCAGAGGGTTCGCAGGGTTTTTACAGATGAATCGAACATACACTATCTAGATGCAAACCACTCTGCTTATGACAGCCGCCGTGAGATGGCCTTGGTTGCCTGCTCGGCGTTAAGCCCAGATACTCTCTCTCTTGGCTTGACTTCGCGAACGAAGATTCTATAGGGCTTGCCCACGTCGTCTGCAGGCATTTTCGTGGCTGCGGAGGCCAATCCGGGACAGGCAGGTTCGACCGCAGTGGCTGCAGGGGAAGGTCTGGTCAGGATTCTGAGTTACGACAACTCCGTTTTTTCTTCTGAGCCGCTTGTCCTTAAGGTTAGCTCTGCGAGAGTCCTCAAAGGAGACGGCTGCCTTGTGAATGGTGGAGCGCCACGTGTCACGGTCTGCAGCAAGCGAGGACCACTGGCGGTGGTCGATTTGGCAGGCACTAAGTGACTTCTTGAGACCGTCTTTGTATCTCTTCTTTGGTGCCCCTCTGTCTCGGTGTCCAGTGGCGAGCTCGCCGAACAGAGTGATCTTGGGTAGGCGATGATCCTCCATCCTGGAGACGTGCCCCGCCCAGCGAAGCTGTGTCCGCAGCAGCAAAGCCTCGATGCTCACAGTTTCCGCCTGTTCAAGGACCTCGACGTTGGTGACATAGTCACTCCAGTGAATGCTGAGGATGGTACGCAGGCAGCGCTGGTGGAAGCGTTCGAGGAGTCGTAGTTGGCTGCGGTAGAGGGCCCAGGACTCGGAACCGTACAGCAGGGTGGTGAGGACGACAGCTCTGTACACGCTGATCTTGGTGCCTTTTTTCAGCTGTTGATTGTGCCACACCCGCTTGAATAGTCGCCCGAAAGCACTGTTCGCTTTTGCCAGCCTGTTGTCCAGCTCCTTGTCCAGCTTGACGTCTGACGTGATGATGCAGCCAAGGTAGGTAAACTGGTGTACAGACTTCAGTTCGGACTCGCCGATGGTGATGTGGGGAGGGCGATGCTCTTCCTTGGGTGCTGGCTGATGAAGGACCTCTGTCTTTTTCAGACTGACCTCAAGTCCAAAGAGCTGGGCGGCATCTGCAAAGCAGGACGTAATGCGCTGCAAGGCTCTCTCTGTGTGTGCAACGAGGGCAGCGTCATCAGCAAAGAGCAGCTCACGAATCAGTTGGTCTAGGGTTTTCGTGTGGGCCTGCAGTCGTCTGAGGTTGAACAGGCTGCCATCGAGACGATACCTGATGTACACTGCATCGTCATCGTCGAGGTCCACTGTGGCCTGCTTCAACATCATGCTGAAGAAGATGGTGAAGAGGGTCGGTGCCAGCACGCAGCCTTGCTTCACGCCGTTGCGAATGGGGAATGGTTCTGAGAGGTCACTGTTTAGTCTGACCTGGCCTTGCTGGTCCTCGTGGAGCTGGACGATCATGTTGAGGAACTTTGGGGGACAGCCTAGTCGCTCCAGGATCTGCCACATACCTTGCCTGCTCACAGTGTCAAACGCTTTTGTTAGGTCGACAAACGTTACGTACAGCCCTTTGTTCTGCTCGCGGCACTTCTCCTGAAGCTGTCTCAGCACAAAGACCATGTCGGTGGTACTCCTGTTGGCTCTGAAGCCACACTGGCCCTCTGGGAGGTGGTCTTCAGCGATGGCAGGTACCAGCCGATTCAGGAGCAACCTTGCGAGAATTTTCCCGGCAATGGACAGCAGGGTAATTCCACGATAATTAGAGCAGGCAGACTTCTCTCCTTTGTTCTTGTACAGGGTGATGATGACTGCATCACGGAGGTTCTTTGGTAGTGTTCCTTTTTCCCAGCAGCAGAGAAAGAGGTCGTGGAGCTTGTTGTGCAGTGCTGGGGCACCATGTTTCCAGATCTCTGGCGGGATTCCGTCAATGCCTGCTGCTTTGCCACTCTTGAGCTGGTGGATGGCTGTGAGGGTCTCTTCGGCGGTGGGTGGTTCGTCCAATTCAACCTTTAGTGGAAGGTGTGGGATTTGGAGGATGACTGTTTCTTGAACAGTGCGCTCAGCGCCGAAGAGGTCCTGAAAGTATTCCGACCAGCGGTTCAAGATGGAGGTATTATCTGTGAGGAGTGCCTGTCCATCAGCGCTTCGCAGGGGACTTTGTACCAGGTGCCTAGGGCCATACACTGCTTTCAGTGCTTCGTAGAAGCCCCTGTAGTCACCGTTGTCAGCGCAGAGCTGGGTCCTCTGTGCGAGTCTGGACCACCACTCGTTCTGGAGCTCTCTAAGCTTGAGCTGGAGACTGCTGCAGATGAGACGGAAGGCAGACTTCTTCACAGGGCAGGAAGGCTGGACTAGGTGGGCCTGGTGGGCGGCTCTTTTTTTTGCTAGAAGTTCCTGGATCTCTACATCGTTTTCGTCAAACCAGTCTTTGTTCCTCTTTCTAGCAAAGCCCAAGACTTCCACAGAAGATTTTACAATAGCAGTTTTCAGTTGTTCCCAGAGTGTTTCAGGGGAGGAGTCTGCTGGATCAACTGTGTCTTTGAGCATGCGCTGTAAATCGGCCTGAAGGGCAGCTTTCTTGTCATCACGCTGAAGGCTGGCAACATCAAGCTTTTTCTTGGGGGGGGGCCCCTTTCTTGGGTTTCAGCTTGAGGCGGAGCCTGAGTTTGCAGCGAACAAGGCGGTGGTCAGTGTGGCACTCTGCGCTGGGCATCACTCTGGTGAGGAGGACGTCACTGCGATCCCTCTGACGCACTAGGACATAGTCGATAAGGTGCCAGTGCTTGGAGCGAGGATGCATCCAGGTGGTCTTTCGACTGTCTTTTTGCTGGAAAGTAGTGTTGGTGATGACAAGTTGCTGCTCTGCACAGAGCTCCAACAGTAGGCGACCATTGTCATTGCAGTTCCCAACGCCATGCTTGCCGAGGACTCTTTTCCAGGCTTCAGAGTCTTGGCCCACTCTGGCGTTGAAGTCGTCAAGGATGATGACTTTGTCGTCTGCAGGGGTGATCTGCAGGAGGCTACGCAGGTCAGAGTAGAACTTGTCTTTTTCTGCAGGCTCTGCCAGGAGGGTTGGGGAGTACACACTGAGAAGGGTGACGTATTGCTGGTGTCTCAGTGGGAGGCGCATGGACATGATGCGGAGTGACCCGTTGGTAGGTTTTCCAGCTTAGTCGCAATGGGGGTCTTCACCATGAAGCCCACGCCTGAGAGCCGTCTTTCTGATGCAGGCCTGCCTGACCAGTAGAGGGTATAGCCAGCGCCAAGTTCTTGGAGGCTGCCTTCCTCCGGGAGGCGTACTTCGCTGAGCGGCGATGTCGATGTTTAACCTCCGCAATTCATGGGCAATGAGGGCGGAGCGACGTTCAGGGCGTCCGCTGTCTGCTGTGTCGAGCATGGTTCGGATGTTCCAGCATGCTATGTTGAGTCCGGTCGTGGTCGTCATGAGAGTGGATCCATTGTTTTTTCTTGTTTTCTGACCGCATGAGAAGATGCCCGTTGACCGCGGCTAGCCAACTGGGGTTACGAGGGGATGAGCTTTGGTTAGGCCACCTTTTCTAGGCCCCTCTCCGTGTGGAGCAAGCAGTGCTGTCCCTAGAGAAGGCTGCTTGGTCGTTCAGGGTGTGCCGAGTGACGTTGTCATCCCCAGGTCAACATCAGGTGACCAATATCCTGAACCGCCTGCATGCAGGTTTGACACTGCGGCTTCCAGTGACATCTTTCACCTGCCGTTTTGCCCCTTGCCCATCACTACAGGACTTGGAAAGTTCAGTGTCATAGTCCGTGGGCGTTTCCTAAAGCCTGCGCGGTGGAGCTTTTTGGTGGAATGCAGTGTGCGCAGTACTGGCCCCACCCTTTAAACCCTTGGTTCGTTTGCCATGGCCTAGCAAGCTGGGACGGTGGCATCGAGGTCCTCGGGTTGTAGGTTTTATATCAGACTGTCCTTGTCTTAGTCTCTGGCTCAAAAGCCTTCCCCGGAGACATGGGGGCTTTGATGTCAGGGGTTTCCTCCTTTAGCCTTTCCGCAGCCAAGCGGCCAGGCCTGCAAGGCAGCAGGGGACTCGTGGGGGCCGGGGTCGTCTATGTCCCGTGCAGATGTGAACATCTGCCCACTGCCCAGACGGTGACACTTACCAGAGGAGAAAAATCCAACGCCGGAACCCGGTATCGAACCTCGCACCTTTGGCATTGGAGGCAGACGTCTTAACCACTGCGCCACTTCCCCGTCATTAAGCCCAGATAACTAACTAACTAACTGCTTATGACAAACGTAAAGTGTAACAGCAACAATAAGATTAGCTTGAGCTGTTCCTAAAATTCCGAGTGTTAATTCGGGGACATGCGCATGATTGTTTACTTGGCAAGTAGCTGTCCGGCAATGGTGACGGTGGTGCCCTGTATTGTGAGTGCTCCTCCAGGTCGTGTCAATCGCCCGCCTGACCCAGCTGTGGCTGGGTTGCGGAAATCTCCGTACACCCTTCCCACCGTCGCTGAAGTGGAGGTTGTGCCCCCTTCACCGGCGTGACTAGACCCTGCGTTTCCACCGCTGTATCCTGGTGCACAAAAGGAACAATCAATAATCAATCAATCAATTAATCAAATCAATCAATAATCAATCAATTAGTCTATACATACTTTCACTGACTCCCTCCCCAACACAAAGCTCACTATTAAAGGTTGGGTGAGATCAAACAGCCCCCCTCCCCCACCCAACCCCAAAAACAGTATCCAGCTTTTATTAATTTTAATCTATTTTTATCATAGCATCCCCCCCCCCCCCAACTTTTAGCCTTCACAACAATTTGTTTTCTATCCCACACATGCGCACATAGTGTGTTTTTTCTCTCCATGGAGGTTTTCACTCCAAAAGAAAAAAGAAAGAAAGAAAAGAATACATACATAAACATATGGATGGGACAAACATTAACACAGACAGACAGACAGACAGACAGACAGACCAGAACATTAACCCATTCAGCCCTGACGCACTACAGCAGGAGATGGATCGACCATGATAATTGAAGGGTAGTGCCAGATTAGCTTGGCGCCAAGCTAATCTGGCACTACCCTTGAATGATCAGGGTTGATCCATCTCCTGCAACAGGTGCATAGTCATTAGATGATTCCTCCAAAATTTGGGAAATACGTGCGCCAGGCTGAATGGGTTAAATAAGATGAGGTGACTGCACTAAATTGTATTACACACTGCACCAAGATGAATCCTTCAATGCTGGGCAACCAACAAAACCACTCACCTGGCCCAGAAGCCATTTCGCCGGAGGCACTCATATCCACCACTCCTCCCTCAGACACAGTGACCTCTGGTGCCTCCAAGGTTAACAGCTTGCCCTTGACCATGCTGCCTGGCCCGACCTTCACCTTCTGGGCAGAAATCCTGTACCTGTCCTGCCCAGTCATCTCGAGCCGAGATCGGGAGAGGAGATCCAGCGTCTGGAACTGGAACATCCCGATCGAGGTCATGCCGACGGAGCGCGCTACATTTTCCAGTTTCAGCGTCGAGGCCACCATGGTGAGATCCTGCGCACCCCCTAGAGTCCCGTTAATGGAGCAGTCCAGGTTGTAGAACTTGACTCTGGCGGGCAAGTCTATCTGTCCACCTAGGTAGACGTGGAAGCTGAGGGGAATGTAGAGGCTGGCTTGTGAGAGAGTGAAGCGATGGTCGGACCCAATGTGAAGTGTGCCGATCTGGGACCTGCACACAGACACAACCAGAAACAACAAATGTCCACTTTGCTCATAACAAAGTCAGATACAACAAAAAGTCATTAAAAACAACACTTTTTTCAGAGGTCCCGACAGCACTTTTCTTAACTCATACAGCCCAACGGTCATATTTCCCAAATTTTGGAGGTGTCATCTAATGACTATCATGGGTGGGACCGAAAAAAAAAAATTGAATGCTGAAGCGAGGTTCTTGGGGCACTTTTTAAGTGAATAAAAAAAAAAAATTTAAAGTTTTTTTTTAAAATCCGGAAATCCGGAAAAGTCCCACCCATGGACTATGCACCAGTTGCAGGAGATGGATCCAGCATGATAATTCAAGGGCAGTGCCAGATTAGCTTGGCGCCGACAGGCACCAAGCTAATCTGGCACTACCCTTGAATTATCACGGTCGACCCATCTCCTGCTGAAGTGCGGCAGGGCTGAATGAGTCAAGTAAATTACTTCGCTCATTACAAGCTTCTGATGATATAACATCAAGAAAGCCTGGTCTCCTGGTGATTTGTGATGATGTACATCCGAACTTTACTGCAGAGAGGAATCAATTGATTAGCTAGCTATTGGGATTTAATGCTGGGCAGATTCTCTAACTCCTCGCCTCAGTAACTTTTTCTGTGTCATGTATTCTGCCATTAACTCATTCAGCCCCAGACACACCACGGCAAGACATGGATCGACCATGATAGTTCAAGGGTGGTGCCCGAATAGCTTTGCGCCTATCAACGCCAAGCTATCAGGGCCGATCTGTCTCCTGAACAGTAATACACTCTTCATAGGACTGCAAAATTTGGGGATTTCGATCTCGGGGGTGCAGTGGGTTAAGTTGAGGCCATTTTGGGATCTGATGTGCAGGCCAAGCAACAGCTTGCAAATGACACGTTCAGCGCTAAAAGCAGCCCAGCAAACGTACTGCAAATGAACCTAGGCTGGGCGGACCTCGTCGCTGATAGTGTTCTAGGGGACGCTATCTCTCGCCGCATCTTAAGTTGCCATCTGAAGGCAAACCCAATCCATGCTGATCTGTGGTTTTGGGACCTTACAGTCGCAGGCCCTAAGTTCCAAAATTGCAGACCAGCATGTGCAGGGTAATCTGACAAACTTACTTGTCATTGATGTTCTCAGCGCCGACAAATCGGCCAACCGTGACTTGGAACTTTCGGTTACGGTTGAGGTTTGGTTGCAGAGCCAGGTGAGCCCCATCTGTCAGGTACAACTCATCCAGTTGGAAGGTGTAGTTGTCAGGGATGGTCAGCCATGCGCGACCGCCATCCTGACGCATTATGCTGTCCACGGTGTAGTCAGGGATGCGGGTCTGAGACGGAAACAAAATAAAATTCACTTTTCACAAATTCTGCTTTGAATAAGAAATTAAGTTTGTTCTCACAGAACAATGCAAACAACCAGAATCATACAGTCACTGAAAGCAACATATCCCAAATCCCACATTATCTCCCTCTCTAACACCCCCCCCCCCTTCCCCCCCCTCCCCCCACTCCCTATTTTACTGCCAATCTGACCTATAAAACTATACTGATGAGCAAAAGCAATGCAAAATCACTGACATCATCGGAAACTCTCGAGTGTTTCTCATGAATCCAGTGGTGTCCCCTTTAACCCTTTCAGTCCCAAGGTCCCATTTCTGAAATTTTGGAGGTGTTGCCTAGCGACTAAGTACCAGTCACAGGAGATGGCATGACCATGATAATTCAAGGATAGTGCCAGATTAGCTTGGCGCCGACAGGCGCCAAGCTAATCTGGCACTACCCTTGAATTATCATGGTCAAACCCATCTCCTGCTGTAGAGATCCGGGGCTACAAGGGTTAATTTGCAAGTCAGTGTACCAGGGCTTGTGATGGTCTGGAGTTAAAAAAGAGGAAATTGGCCGGGGTCCAGGTGCCACCTAGGCGCTGGCAGAGGGTGCAGGGGAATGACCCCCCTTCCTCCCCCGCATACAAATTGCAATTGTAATTGTAGCATTTTTAACGTGCATTCTCGATGAGCAAAATCGTTGTCAAACTTTTTTGTTCCGCGGAAAACCATACTGTTCTCGGCGGAATTTTTTTGGTTAATAGCGGAAATTCACGGAACCGCGGAAAATTACAAGCCCTGGCGTACACGTAACTTGCCAAAGCACTCACAGTTCTGGGTGCCCCCGGCACGTTGCTGACGTACAGTCTCCTGGCCTGGTTTCTGTGTTCCACATACACGGTTCCCGGACCCCCGACAGCTGCGCCCTGACCTCCGTATGACCTGTAGTTGCCGGTGAACTCTTGACTGGTGTAGAAGACAGCGATCCTGCCTCCAGCGCCTCCTCCTGTGCTGGCCGATCCTGAGACCAGAATAAGGGAACAGTGAAGGGACAAACAGTCCTTGGGTTGACGTCAGCTCTCAGGGCGGCTTGTCCCATTAAACCCCAAATATGGGAGGCATCACCCAACGACTATGTAATAATAATAATAATAATAATAATAATAATGATAAAGATACCGGTCATTGTATGTCTCTTGACTTCAAGAGGTCGTTGAAAACTCACCTCTTCAAGCTTTACTGTGAATAACTGCCAGAGTTTGGTGCTTTAGTTGTAGTTTTGTAATCCTCCTTGTTTAGACTCAATGTTGATTACAACATATTGTGTATGCATTGTTGTCTAGTTTGTTGTAAAAGTGGTGTGTTCGTGTATTGTGTTTTGTTTGTTATGTGCAAATGTCAATTTATTTTTCTTTTTGTGTACAGATTGTAAAGCGCTTAGAGCTTTGGATTAAGATTAAGTGCTATATAAATACTCATTATTATTATTATTATTATTATTATTATTATTATTATAGGCGCTTTACCAAGTTCTGTGAATTGGCTCAAAGCACCACAAACTGAACCAAAAGCGCCTGCTCATGTGAAACATGCGCATTCAATCTAAGATAAACAAAGTACAAGACAAACATTCACGTTCACATTCACAAACTGACTGTTTTGGAAATGTTGGTCCCTTGCGTTTGAAACATAAAGTGGCCTGAAACCGGTACCAAAGTGCAGATGAATTGACCATGATCACTCATGGGTAGTGCCAGATTAACTTGGCCCCTGAAGGGGCCAATCTAATCTGGCACTACCCTTGAATGACCACGCTCGAACCATTTCCTGCTGCTGTGCATCGGGACTAAATGGGTTATATATATATTTCATTTTCTCTACTACATACAAGGTGCAGTAGATGGATCGACTGATCAATACAGTTCAACTGTAGTGCCAGAAGCTTATTCAGCCCTAAGACAAAAGACAGCACGTCCACTCTTGTCAGAAGTGAGCTATTCATTGTTATAAACCACAAAAATCCCACTTTTCACACAAAAGGTCTTGCAGTGTTTGCCTTCACAGGGCACATATCGTCTATATTTCTCCTGAGTTTGAGCTGTGATTTGAGAAAAACACAAAATAACTCACCTTTACCGCCGCTGGTGCGAATGGTCCCTTTTCCGTAGAAAGCTTCTGTCTCGAGGAAAACAGAACCGCCGCTCCCCCCTCCTGCACCACCGGCACTGTTCGCTCCGTCTGCCTCAATGATGCCTGCATCACGAATAATCACTCAATCAAAACACAGTCAAACGCGTCCTGGCCTTCTCCATTGAATGACAATCTCAACATTACCCATGTCTGAGAACATACACTGCACCCACAAGTGAATAACCCATTTTGACCAGGCGCACTACAACACGAGATGAACTGACCATGATAATTCAAGGGTAGTGCCAGATCAGCTTGGCGCCTCATGGCGCCAAGCTGATCTGGCACTACCCTTGAATTATCATGGCTGATCCATCTCCTGCAACTGGTAGAGTGGTTAGTTGACACCTCCCAAACACCGCCCTGGGGTTAAATGGGTTAAACAAACAAGATGAGCACAACATTCCTGGACCAACACTGGCCCACGTCCCAGGGACCTCTTGCTAAGAGCTGTTCTTAATTGGATGAACTTCTGATCAGCAAACCTAGATCGGAGAAGATCGGCGATCTTTTGATTTGTTTCTTAATTGAGGTTGCATGAACCTAGGCGAACTTCAGCAAACCAGGTTTGCCATGGTTCTCTTTCTTAACTGAAGTGCTTGATTCGGGGTACTTACTGGTTCAAAATGGCTGTTTCGCGATTTGAACGATGTTTGTTTTTGTACTCCTTGCAGTAGCGACCGCACAAACAACGTTGCGCCTCCCACAAATCAATAAAAATAGGTCTTGTTCTTCGCTCGAGTGAAATATCGCTGTCCGCCATATTTGTTTGTATCAGTGACTGTCTTCTTATCTCCAACGCAGAAGAAGGTAAAAGTTATGACCAATCAGAGAAAAGGTTCGCCTTGGTTTGCTCAACACGTTCAGCGAACCTTTTCCGACAGCGAACTATGGTTTGCCGAGGTTCGTGAACTACTTCGAACTAGGTTCGCTGTATCTTTAGATCGTCCAATTAAGAACCAACCTGGTTCGTCCGAGATCGGGAACTGTAGTTCGTCAGAGTTCGCGAACTAAAGTTCGTTTAATTAAGAACATGCTTAACTGGGGCATCACAAGAAATAAACAACAACCCAAAAAGAGCACACAGCATATGCATACCATCCAGTCGTGTTGTTGTGGCCTTGATGTGGATGTAGCCGCCACCTTTGACGATGGTGCTTCCCTGACGACTGGCACTCCCGGGGAGGGTAGGCTTGCGGACATCATCGTAGTAGAGTCCTCCCTTGTGGCTGCTGGTGACCACTCCACCCTGTCCACCATGACCCGCCCCACCGCCATACTCACCAAGGCCTTCAAAGCCACGGGTGAACTAGAGAGAGATGGAATCAAACAGAAATGGTCAATCCAGAATACGCCCTATCCCTCCTCCATATGAGGGGGGTACAAGTGAGATCACAGTGTAGTGCAATCAAAGTAGTTTGTAAAAGAAGAGTATGGCTGTCACGCAGGGGCAGGGGCAGATCAGGACCCCCCCCCCCCCCCCCCCCCCCCGATTAAAAACTATTTAAAATGATATAACAATGTCCCTTTTTGGAGTATTTGGATCCCCCCCCCCCCCCCCCCCTTTTCCATTTTTCGGCCCATGGATGCAAGGTCTAGCATCGGGGAGAACCTTTTGTATCAGGCTGAAGGTCCATCCCCCCCCCCCCCACTCCCCTCCATCAAAACTGATCTGCCCCTGGTCACGCACTATGTACCTTGTCATGATAGGCCGGCAATTTGTTGCCATACGATTTAACAAATATTTTTTAGAAATGACAATCTGCGGCCACTGGCAGTGTTGGGGTTAACATATCAATTATTGTAATGGTCAAATGATTTTGTGTTTGAAAGATGATCTAAGAGAAAATAATGAATGTGAACTGTAAGAGAACATAAACTGTAGCGGGTGGATGTAAGTAGGAGTACTATATAATGTGCTGCCAATTCGGCAGCAAATCATTTTTTCTCTGATTATGCGATTTACCAACGCGGCAGTATAGTATCATTTCTATGAACTAAGAAATTGTCAGACAAATTTTTTATGATTTAGAACAAGAAGCATAATTGTTTACTCCTCTCTGTCTTTTTCGTTTTATTTGTGTACATTCCATTGGAGATTTCAAACAATTAAAACTGAAATAAGGTCAACTGACCAGAACTCCAAAACCTTATTGCAAAGCGTGTGAACCCTTACCTTGCCAGAGGCGGTGATGACACCAAAGTCTTGCAGGACCAGCTCGCCGACCGTCAGATTCAGTGTATCCAGCTCCAACACAGCTCCGCTGTCCACTCTCAGCTGCTGACCTGTCAGTTGCATGCCAGCCTCCTCGCTCGATATCACAAGTTTGCCTCCACCCTGAATGTGGATGGAACCAAACGTCACCTCCGTTGTCAAGGTACTGCTGCTGTTTCCGAAGGGCCTGGGTGACAGAAGACGTGCACAAAATGAGATTTACAGTGAGCACATGGTCCACTGGCGGACATCAGCCTTATTTGTGGACTGGCGGGCATCAACATTACATCAGGTCAGTAAGGCATGGGTAACATACTCGTCAGGTTCAGAGGAGAATTATCACTATTCCTCCCATTACCGGGAGAATCCAACACCAGCTTACGCATAAGCTGGCATCAGATTCTCCCAACAACAGTGGGCAAAGGGTTAACCCATTTAAGCCCGAGTCCCTACAGCAGGAGATGGATTGACCATGATAATTCAAGGGTAGTGCCAGATTAGCTGGGCGCCTTCAGGCGCCCAGCTAATCTGGCACTACCCTTGAATTATCATGGTCAATCCATCTCCTGCAACTGGTACATACTCATTAGGCAACACCTCCAAAATGTTAGAAATGGGACCATGGGGGGTAAAAGGGTTAACACCATCCCAGTCAGCAAAAGAAGCTCAGCTAACGTCAGCCGTAGCTGACAGATGTACAGCTGTTTACATACAATAGTCCGCACTAAAAATAGGGAATTTTCCAAAATTCGCTGATAGTTTACACCACATGCAGTATCAAACAACATCACCATGTACAGTCAGACCTGTAGGAGGCGACCACCCAAGGCACTGTTAATATCAAAGTGGCCACTTTACACAGGGTCACCGAAGTATCAGAAAGTAAACCGTGGTGCCAAATACGGGTGGTGTGCTTAGACAGGTGGTCGGTGTGAAGGGTTTGACTGTATTTGTAATCTCAGTCACTAAATAGTGACACAAAGTCACAAAGTCACTTCCAGCATGTGATGGACTGAACATGACAGTTCAAGGGTAGTGAAAGATTAGCTTGGCGCCTAAAGGCACTACCCTTGAACATCACCTCTGCTAATGGTGCGAGAGCTGTCAGGACAATTTTTATCCACTTTATCATCCCAACGCAGGACATTTGGGCTGCCGTGCACAGGGAACCCCAAAATCAGAGACCAGTCATGGACAATTTCTACAATGACAGTTCTGAACACGAATGTGCTCGTCACCACTCACCGCAGAATGACGTCACCATGGGGACCGATCACCAGGTTGTCCACCCCTGCCAAGAGACCCTTGAGGTCGAGGGTCACGTTGTTGAGAGTGAGGGTGCTGCCTGCCCGCATCACACCCCCAGGGTACAACCGCACGCTGAACTGAAGCTCTGGGGAGGAGAGGGGCAGCTCGGCCTTTAGTTCCTGCTGTGGTCCGACGTGCAGCCATCCACTCTTGTCGCCGTCTGAGAGTCAGAAAAAAACAACAGGAATCTAGATTAGAATGCACAGACAGGGAAAACCCAGCATACTCCGTCCATTATGACGGGTTTAGTTACGAGAGTGTACGTAATAGGCCGAAGCAGACCTGGCAAAGATCGGAGAGTTGACTATAACTCATTCAGCCCGACAGCCGTATTTCCCAAATTTTGGAGGCGTATATTAAGCAAAGGCAGCCCCGGTTCACCCTTCAGCCCGGGATCCCTGCAGCAGGAGATGGCTTGGCCATGATAATTCAAGGGTAGTGCCAGATTAGCTTGGCACCTGAAAGGTGCCCAGCTAATCTGGCACTACCCTTGAATTATCACGGTCAAGCCATCTCCTACAACTTGTGCAAAGTCATTACTACGTTAGGCAACACCTCCAAAATTTAAGAGATGGGACCTTGGGGCTAACATGATGCGAGCTGAAAAGGATAGCCCTAGAACTGAGTCCGCTGGAGTGGCACAGTTGCGACGCCCTTCCAAAAGCCCCAGCTGGTCAAGAAATTGTTGATTCATTGTGGTGCCAGCGAGCGGCACAGAGCCTCACGAGCCCCCGAAGTGCATTCATTCAGTGCCTAAACAGCCCCCGCCATCCCAGGAACACGGACACAAACTGGTGTCAGCCAGAGGCAGTTATCCTCATAATCCTTCAAAAATCATTAATTCAACGCCAAAATCCCCCGCCGTCCAAGGAATGTTGACACAAACTGGTGTCAGCCAGAGGCATTCATCCTCATAATCCTCCAAAAATCATTAATTCAACGCCAAAATCCCCTGCCGTCCAAGGAATGTTGACACAAACTGGTGTCAGCCAGAGGCATTCATCCTCATAATCCTCCAAAAATCATTAATTCAACGCCAAAATCCCCTGCCGTCCAAGGAATGTTGACACAAAGTGGTGTCAGCAAGAGGCATAGGTCCTCATGAACCCCCGCATTTGCGGAGGCTCATGAGGATCTATGTCTCTTGCAGTTGGGTGGCGTTCGCTTTTCTTGGCAGTGAAGGAGTTATGGCAAGAAGAAACTGTTTACTCGCCTGTCTCCATGATGAGGACAGACTGCGTGAAAGTGTCGATGTTGCGGCGATGGAGGGCCACCTGCGCTCTTCCGGCGATGGTCGCCGACTTGAACACGTGACTGTGTCCCCCTGCAGGATCGTACAGCCACGTGTGGAAACTATGCTCGCCACGGTGAGACGGGATATCGGACAGAATTCCATAATCAATGACGGAGTTGATCGGATCGCACATGTTGTCGTTGTTTACGACAAGCGAGAAATCGGACTCTTCTTTGTCTCTGTATATGACGGTGCCGGCTCCGCCGCACTCAAATCCGTTACCTCCTCCCTGCGCCAACACTTCGCCATCAAAGTAGGAGTTTGAATAGTACACGGCTACTCTTCCACCACCGCCTCCACCTCCGCGACAAGAAGTGGTGCCGGAGATGCCACCACCGCGAACAGAGAGCAAACCATCGCCGCGGAAGTTGTTGGTGAGAATTTTGATGCTGCCACCAGCGCCACCTCCCCCTCGGGGGCCAGTGGCTGATGTTCCGTCGCTGAGGAGTTGCCCGTCGATTCTGACCTCCGGTGCTTCAAGCTCGATCACACCACCTCCCTTTCCTCCAGTGTGAGTGGCCTTCAACAAAGACATGAGTGTCAACTTATTAATTCACCACCTTGTGTACGCGGCCACCAGTACCGTTCACAACATTAACCCATTTAACCCCAGCACACTACAGCAGGAGATGGATTGACCATGATAATTCAAGGGTAGTGCCAGATTAGCTTGGCGCCTTCAGGCGCCAAGCTAATCTGGCACTACCCTTGAACAATCATGGTCAGCCTATCTCCTGCACCTGGTACATAGACTTTAGATGACACCTCCACAATTCGGGACAAGAAGACGTGAGGTTAATATCCTCAAAATTCAATGACTATCTAATAGCTCATCAAGCCAATCCTATCGACCAAAAGCTCAGATTGTCAAGCACCCGTGGCTGCCGAAAACCCGACCCATTGACTAGCCATCTAACTAGTTAGCTAATTAGTTCCCTAACTAATTAAAAGAAAATTTCTACCTTATGATAATTAAGTAACTAACTAAAATATTAGCACCCTTTTCTTTTCATGTATTACTACAATATCGACTGCAACCCCTTCCCCCCTTTTAGTAAGTTCTCTTTTAGGGTGCATGGAAATTTAGCTCTAGGTGGAGGTATGGAATGTATGCCCCTGCAGACACCACAGTAAAATGTGGCTGTCTTTGCAGGTAGCCAAAAGTTCCTGCCTTCCACCAGTATGCCGAATGGTGTGCTGACAAGGTCGCCAAGACCGAAACAGCTGTGCACACCGGCTAAACAATCTGGACCCCCATTGGGGGACCTAGATTTAAATTTACATGCATCAAGGGGCTTTAAATCTAGTCAATATGCAATACGCCGCCACCCCCCCCCCCCCCCCTACTTCCAGTCACTTACTTAGCGCACCCTTCTTTCCTTTTTTTTTTGTTTTTGTTGTGCTTCGATCAAACTTGATCTATAATCATTGGTCGATACTGCAAAATTCTCTCCCCTGACAGTGCTTTTACCTACTTTACTTCGTAATCTAACTAATTAATAAATGTAAAACTAAAATGTGCCATATCAGTACATACCACAGGAGAGCACAGAGTGTCTGTGGCTGATCCGCCTCCCGTCCCTCCATTGCCTCCGTAAGAATGCGGCAAGTACATCGATCCGTAGTAAGGTGCGGGGCCCGCCAGTGCCGTGTTCTGACCCTGACCTCCTGCAGCTGCGCTCCCACCACCAGACCCACCTGCACGTGGAATCGGCATGACACATTTCGGTTATCACTTGCAGCGCAAGACGGAAAAGACTTGGCGTTGATGGCGGTCCTGGTGTGCGTGTATGCGTACTTTAACCCATCACAGCCTGGGGCTGACTTTTTTTTACATTTACTTATTGTCCTATGAAGGCTGCACGACAGATTAGGAGATAGATCAACCGTTTTAGTTCAAGGGCGGTGCCAGAATAGCTTGGCGCTTCTGGCGCCAAGCTATTCTGGCACCACCCTTGAACTATCATAGTCAAATTTATTCAAAAGCAATAGTGCATCAGGATGAAAGGGGTTAAAGATACAATGTATGAGAAGAATCATTTTTCTCCAACACAAATTCAATATGTTATTTCTTTTCCCACTTGAGAAAATGTTATCTGACAAAAAGTGACAGGAGACAAATGATTTGCAAGTGTGTTGTAGACTTGTTGATACTCCAAGTGTCAGCTTAACCTCTTCGCTGCTACTGACTATACAGTTCAGTGGAAAAGACGCATAATTATGCGCCTTTTCCACCGAACGGTCTAGCCAGCAGCAGTCCAGGGGTTACTGATATCCTAGGACAACAGACAAATCAGCCACCACCCGTGAGCTAACGTGGCCGGTCTATTCTACTTTCTGCTGTATTGTATGCGTGTGAATACCTCCAGCAGGGTTGTCCAGCCCGTTTTGCACCATGTCATGAGGGGCGGTGCCTCGTGTGTCAATCACGGCCGCAGCGTCCACTGTTATGTTGCCTGCTTGTATGTGGAGCCATGGAGCCTGGAACAGAGGGCAGAGTGTCATCAACACATTAACCCCTTGGAGGCATCACAAAACGATGCAGATGATGGATCGACCATGATAATTCAAGAGTAGTGCCAGATTAGCTGGGCGCCTGTCGGCACCAAGCTAATCTGGCTTATGTAAATGCGCTCCGAGATTGCTTCTTGGCGGAGAAGGGTGCTATACAAAAACTCTTTATTATTATTATTATTATAATTACTGGAAGGGGGTGGGGGTGGGATTGGTTGGTTGTACATTGCTTAATGTCCCGACGGCAACAAGACTTTCTCAAGACCTGCCTGCACTGCTTGTGGACAAAAAAAACTAAACAGAATATTGAATGTACGTCACCAGCCGGTCTAATACGCTAAATAAAGCTAAGACCATTTAGCAACACACATCCAATAACAAGAGCTAAAGGCAGTGCAGACAGTAGGGAGAGTTTAAAAAAGGAAAATACAGATGAATGGACCAAGGGTCGACAGAAACACATGCCCCAGAATAGAGGGGAAAACCACCCTGTGGGGCTGACCAGGGTGACCCTGGGAACTAAAAAGTAGTTAACCCCACCCAAGTCCCCCAGGGCAGATCCGGGTGGGGGCTGCAAGGGGGTGGGGGGGGGGGGTTGAAACAAGGAGGGGTGTGGGTGAATGTCTGTGTCGAAGTACAAACAAAGAAGATCAAGCATTAACCACCGTGCTGTCAACACTTTCACCATATCAAGCATCAACCTACACGCTGTCAACACTTTCAACATATCAAGCATCAACCGCCGCGCTGTCAACACTTTCAACATATCAAGCATCAACCACCGCGCTGTCAACACTTTCAACATATCAAGCATCAACCGCCACACTGTCAGCAGTTTCAATATATCAAGCATCAACCTCCGTGCTGTCAACACTTACAACATATCAAGCATCAACTGCCACGCTGTCAACACTTTCAACATATCAAGCATCAACCGCCGCGCTGTCAACACTTTCAACATATTGAGCATCAACCACTGCGCCGTCAACACTTTCAACATATCAAGCAAGCATCAACCACCGTGCTGTCAACACTTTCAACATATCAAGCATCAACCACCGCGCTGTCAACACTTTCAACATATCAAGCATCAACCACCGCGCTGTCAACACTTTCAACATATCAAGCATCAACCGCCGCGCTGTCAACACTTTCAACATATCAAGCATCAACCGCCGCGCTGTCAACACTTTCAACATATCAAGCATCAACCGCCGCGCTGTCAACACTTTCAACATATCAAGCATCAACCGCCGCGCTGTCAACACTTTCAACATATCAAGCATCAACCGCCACACTGTCAACACTTTCAACATATCAAGCATCAGCCGCTGCGGTGTCAACACACGGCGTTCAAACAATGCGATGATCAAATGTGAATACAATATCTTGTCATGTCAATAGTGTTTGGGTTTTTATTCTTCATCTGTTTTCAAGTTCTCTTCTTGAGTTTTCTGCACAAAACGGCATACAGTGCAACCTGTTTTGCACAACCACCTTCATGAGGGATCGCCTGTTGTTAACCCTCTGCGTGTCGGTAGCAGTTTTTATCATGACGATTCCAAAAGGAATCATCGTGACACAAACCGCTACCAACACACAAAGGTTTAACCCTTTCAGCCCCAAGGTCCCATTTCTCAAATTTTGGAGCTGTTGCCTAACAACTACATGGGTGGGACCACAAAAAAAAAAAGAGTTGAATCCTGAAAGGAGAGTCATGGGGGCACTTTTTAAGTGAAAAAAAAAAAAAAATTAAAATCTGGAAATCCGGCTGTATCCGAAAAAGTCCCACCCATGCAGCTATGTACCAGCTGCAGGAGATGGCTTGACAATGATAATTCAAGGGTAGTGCCAGATTAGCTTGGCGCCGACAGGCGCCAAGCTAATCTGGCACTACCCTTGAATTATCATGGTCAAGCCATCTCCTGCTGTAGGGATCAGGTGCTAAAAGGGTTAAGATCATTATTTAGGTGCCTGCTTGTAGCCAACTGTAAAACAACTGACGAACTTCACATAAAAGTGATACCTTTCACCATTCAAGACTTCTCCTGAAAGAGCACCCGTCCTGTACCAACACTGTTTTTATGCAAAATTTTGAGAAAATAAAAGAGTGGTCATTCCAAACGGGTACTAGTGTACACACTTACCTTTATTGTGCTGCCAGCGTGCATCCTGACAGTGGTGTTGACAATCAGGTGAACAGAGAATCGTGTTTCGTCCACATAAGCGGCTGACAATACGCCGTCCGCCGAGATATCCAGGCTGTTGATGCTGTACTGACGCAGGCTGAACCCCAACATGCCTCCCTGAAATCACACAATGGATGTATGTATAAGACTGTTGACGCTGTACTGAACCCCAACATGCCTCCCTGAAATCACACAATGGATGTACGTATAGACAGCTGATGCTGTAGTGAACCCCAACATGCCTCCCTGAAATCACACAATGGATGTACGTATAGACAGCTGATGCTGTACTGAACCCCAACATGCCTCCCTGAAATCACACAATGGATGTATGTATAGACAGCTGATGCTGTACTGAACCCCAACATGCCTCCCTGAAATCACACAATGGATGTACGTATAGACAGCTGATGCTGTACTGAACCCCAACATGCCTCCCTGAAATCACACAATGGATGTATGTATAGACAGCTGATGCTGTACTGAACCCCAACATGCCTCCCTGAAATCACACAATGGATGTACGTATAGACAGCTGATGCTGTACTGAACCCCCAACATGCCTCCCTGAAATCACACAATGGATGTACGTATAGACAGCTGATGCTGTACTGAACCCCAACATGCCTCCCTGAAATCACACAATGGATGTACGTATAGACAGCTGATGCTGTACTGAACCCCAACATGCCTCCCTGAAATCACACAATGGATGTATGTATAGACAGCTGATGCTGTACTGAACCCCCAACATGCCTCCCTGAAATCACACAATGGATGTACGTATAGACAGCTGATGCTGTACTGAACCCCCAACATGCCTCCCTGAAATCACACAATGGATGTATGTATAAGACTGTTGACGCTGTACTGAACCCCAACATGCCTCCCTGAAATCACACAATGGATGTACGTATAGACAGCTGATGCTGTACTGAACCCCAACATGCCTCCCTGAAATATCAACACGATTAGAAACAAACAATTACAAGAAAAACATTCCACATAAATAAATGTATATATATATACCTTCAGTCACCTGACCATAAGCCATTAACCTTTTTAGCCCCAAGGTGCTATTTTTCACATTTTTGAGCTGTTGCCTGAGGACTATGTGCCAGTTGCAGGAGATGGCTTGACCATGATAATTCAAGGGTAATGCCAGATTAGCTTGGCGCCGACAGGCGCCGAGCTAATCTGGCACTACCCTTGAATTATCAGGATCAAGCCATCTCCTGCTGTAGGGATCCGGGGCTAAAAGGGTTAATTAGGCCTTTTACTGCAGCTGCCCGCAGAGCCATATGCCACTTGCTTGCAACGAGTCATTGCCTCACCGACACCCACAGTTTCAGTACTTCTCCAGTGCTCACAGTATGAATGCTATGAGGATGCATGCCTCAGTGATCAGGGGGGGATCCATCAAAAACAGTCCCTTTAGTCCTCACTATAAAGAGGCTCAACCTACTGTCTTTGATCTGATTTGATGATGAAGACACAACTCCAATAATCTCTTCAGCAATGTGTACAGTGCCCCCTGACTTACCTGTTCACCCAGCAGCATGGTGACGCCCTGTCCGATTTTCAAGTCCCGAAGTCCGCTGATGATGCCGTTGATGCTGACAGTCTTGTAGGCCAGTTTCTTCAGATTCATGTCTGGATGTGAGCAAAGTAACAACAGATTAACATAGCCAGGCTGTGCATATGTACACCAAATCTGAGTTAAACAACTAGTCCGTAGAAATGATTGATTGATTGTACATTGCTTAACGTCCCGACAGCAACAAGACTTTCTCAGGACGTGCCTGCACTGCTTGTGAAAAAAAAAATAAACAGAAATATTGAATGTATGTCACCAGCCAGTTTAATACACTAAATAAACCCAAGACCATTTAGCAACACACGTCCAATATCAAGAGCTACAGGCAGCGCAGACAGTAGGGAGAGTTTTAAAAAGGAAAACACAGGCGAATGGACCAAGGGTAGACAGAAACACATGCCCCAGAATAGAGGGGAAAACCCCGCCCTGTGGGGCTGACCAGGGTGACCCTGGGAACTAAAAAGTAGTTAATCCCACCCAAGTCCCCCAGGGCAGACCCGGGTGGGGTTAGTCCGTAGAAAGAATGTCTAGCAAAATAGTGACACTAAAGAGAGAAATTAACATTTTTCTTCAGAACCCGTCTCGAGCGACCACCTTTGTGAGAGATCACCTGTCGTTAAAGACCATCATTTAGGTGGCGACAGCCACAGTCACAGCTACAGCCACCTAAATGATGGTCTTTATGACAGGTGAAACTTTCACCCTTTGAGACTTCACTTGACAGAGCACGTCCTTAACTCATTCAGCCCGGTGCACGTATATCCCACATTTTGGAGGCGTCATCTAACGACTATGCACCTGTTGCAGAAGATGGATCAACCATGATAATTCAAGGTAGTGCCAGATTAGCTTGGCGCCTGTTGGTGCCAAGCTAATCTGGCACTACCCTTGAATTATCATGGTCGACCCATCTCCTGCTGTAGTGCGTCAGGGCTGAATGGGTTAACGCCACGTTTTTCTTGCAAAAAATGTTGGTTGTTCAACACAAAAACGTTACACGTTTAGCACTTAACGTCTTTTGTCCACCACGAAGGTGATTTCAAAGACGGAGCACTGAAAAGAGGTCTGTACAAATTTTGACCCTAGCTGGGTTCGAACCCTTTCGGGCGAGAGTCGAACGCTCTACCACCGATCCATCCAGCTCCCCTTGTCGTTCAACATAGGTTCTGCTGTCTCCGCACATGCACAAAAAGGACAAAGTGAATAGATCTGGCGGTCTATGGTTTTGGAAATAATCATTCCTAGCCATTGGGTCCAAAATCACAGACTGCGACACAGAAATAACGGGCTTACTTGGAGGGAGTCCCATCTGAGAGTTGTCGTACACCCGCAGGGAAGTTGGGAACGGGTCCACCCCACCGCTGATTGTGATGACCATCTGCTGGGACGAGTGGATCATGCCAGAGTTGTCTCCCTGCAGGTTACCGATGGCAACAGACACGCTTCCCACAACACCGATCTTCTTCCTGAAGGCCAGGTGAGCTCCCCCAAGAACGCGCACGGTCGTGAAGGACTCGGATTTTCCGACGATCAAGTACGTCCTGGCGCTGTCACTGGTCACGTCCTCCACGTATTCCTTCAGCGGTTGCTTCCCTTTGTTGTCGAGGATGAGAGCAGTGTTCTCCCGGTTGGATTGCTCCGAGGGTAAGGAGAGGAAGGTGGTGCCGGAGCCGCCTGCCTCGAACAGGGAGCGCCCTCCAAACGTCTGGTAGTCACCGCGATACGTGAAGGTGGACGAGGCTGACACTGATATTCTACCGCCGCCTCCACCACCCCCTCGCTGAAACAACATATACAAGCATATTTTTTTGTTAATGGTATGCTGGTCTCTGATTCAGGACCTTACGGCCTGTGGCCGTAAGGTCCTGAATCAGAGACCAGCATGCATTTTACATCTGTAGTCTTCAGCAGAGCTAGTCAGACTCTGGTCCTGCGCTACTGGCAAGGTATGGTACTTAATCTGTTTGAAAATAATGTTTACTGTTCATTGGTCCAGGTGCCTAGCCAATCAGGCACTGCTTCTGAGCTGCTATTCTGTTCACTAAAATAAATAAAATGAGCAGTTCAACATAAAAATAAACAAAATCTCATCAATTTTCCATTTTTAGAAAATAAACTTGACTTGAAGGTTTTGTGAAATCAAAAATAAATAAATAAACAAATAAATAATCAATAGTTTTTGCCATCTGCTTTACTGTTTAATATTTTTAAAATACAACATAGAAAATAAATATATAAATACATAAAAAGATGATAAATATGTACATGCATACACAAGTATAAATCTTTAATAACAAAGTATAAATAATTAAAGAAAGAAAGGAAGGAAGATAACTCTCACCAACTGCCCACAATATGGATCACCACCGCAGCAGGAGTATTGGTCGTGGTAGCAAGAGTACGTAATGCAGGCTTGCAACACAAGATAGAAGCCGGAGTTACACTTTTGGCAGCGTCGCTCTGAGTCGCACGAGCCACAGTTGGCCACACACGCCCCTCCTCCGCCGTTTGCCTTGATGGTACCGAGCCCTGCAAATAACAAGCTGGTAGCAGTGTCTGCACTAGAGTCTGGGGTAACCCACATTTCATTTTATATTTCCCATACAAAATACAATCCACGCTCAAAAGGCGGTAGTGAAGAAAAACAGTTGGTTCACTCGGTATCGGAGAGGAGAGGGTGGACTGCTAGCTGGAGGTAGTGCCAGAGTAGCTTGGTTCCTGGTGACCATGACATTTCAAAAGGTTAAGTAGCTTGACAACTACTGACCATGCTACTAAGCCCAAAGACTGTACTCCCTAAACTGGGGTGATATCATTTGAAAATGACATGCCAGTTGAAAAGATTGACCATGACAGTTCAAGGGCGCCTAGAGGCGCCAAGCTATTCCGGCACCGCCCTTGAACTTTCGCGGTCAAATCCCACCCTGTTTCCTACCTGCCATGTGCGTGGCATTGACAACCACACTCCCACCAGCACCCCCACCGCAGGCTTCAGTCGCAGCGTCTGTCCCCGATACGTCAACGATGCCGTCCAGCTCCAGAAGGTGTGAGGCCGTCAGTTTGATAACACCACCGCCAGCACCACCGGTAACTGTTGCTCCACCCGATCTCTGAAAAACAAACAGAGTAGGCTGCACATTGCTTAACATCCCGACAGCAACACAACTTGCTCAGGTTGTACCTGTGCTGCTTGTGAAAAAAAAAAAAGAATATTGAAAGCACATCAAAAGCCGATCACAAACTGTTTAATTTCTTTATGTGTTTTTGGTGACTGTTCATACGCTCTGAAACAATCGCCAAACATATAAAGAAATTAAACAGTTCAACAAGTGACAGATGTTTTTCGGAATGAGTAAATCTTGTTACGTTGATGTTCCCTTTGGATTCCTCAGTGGGATATCATCGTGTATATGAGGAAATGCAGTTTGGGCCATTGTCTTACACCAATAGAAAGATAAGAAGTACCCGACGGAAAAAGAAACATGCTTAGAAAAGACAGGTACAACACAATTTATTAATATTTCTGGTAAATACCCTATGTCAAAATAGACAAACAAACAAAGAGATTAGCCGCTACTTATCTTCATTCGCAGAAATAATGTGGCAACTCTACACCAACAGGCATTTTTTTGTTTGGATCCAATATAAAAAATAAAACTTAAAACATGCGGGAGGTGCTGTGCTTCTATGCTAATTTATCGACTCCTGGTTTACAAAAGAGTAGAAAATTATTACAACAACAAAGTATGTACAAGGAAATGATATATGAAAAATAGATTAACCCCTTTCACACCGCAAGCTCCCACTTCTCACATTTTGAAGGTGTTGCCTAATGACTATGTACCAGTTGTAGGAGATGGATTGATCATGATAATTCAGGCGTAGTGCCAGATGAGCTTGGCGCCAGCGGGCACCAAGCTCATCTGGCACTACCCTTGAATTATCATGAATCAATCCTTCTCCTAGACCTGGTACACAGTCGTTGGACAACGCCTCCAAAAGTTTGGAAAACGTGGCCGTGGATTTAAGAGGGTTAACAGATCAAAGTGTATTCAAGTACACAAGCATTTTGTCTTCACTGTAACTCATGTAGTCCCCACACACCACAGCAAGACATGAAACTGCCATGACAGTTCAAGGGTGGTGCCAGAAACGTTTGGCGCCGTAGGCACCAAGCTATTCTGGCACCACCCTTGAACTATCAGGGTCAGTCTGTCTTCTGAATTGTAATACAGTCTTCAGAGGACAACTCCACAATTTGGGGATTTTGACCTCGGGACAGAACGTGTTACGTCTTGACTGCTACCGACAATACCATTCAGCCGAAAAGACAGGTAGTTACGCTTTTTTCCCACCAAACGGCATTGTCAACGACAGTCGAGGGGACAAAGTTAACGCATACCAAGCTTCCACCACTGCCGAACTCCGTGGGGCGGCGAGTGTCATCGTACGCCGGCTGAGCGTGTGTGGTGGCTGTCCCGCGACCTCCCAAACCTCCGTGCGACCCCCCCGAGCCGCCAGAGTTGCTGTTCATGCCTGGTGAGGGGCCCTTGCCTGCCGTCCAACCCTTTCCAGTCGCCTCGATCAGGCCGTCTGTATCCACGGTGATGTTCACAGCTGGAATACAGATATGGTCAGCATTAACCCTTTGGCGGTTGTTAGCGTTTTTTGGGCAAGATGATTTCTGTTGTAATCATGACAAAAACCACCACTGACAGCCAAAAGGTTAACTGGTTGTCTGAAACACCACAACAAAATATGGATTGACCATGATAGTTCAAGGGTGGTGCCAGAATAGCTTGGCGCCTATCGGCGCCAAGCTATTCTGGCACCACCCTCGAACTATCAAGGTCGATCTGTCTAATGAATCGTAATGCAGTCGTCAGAGGTTGGTTGTACATTGCTTAACGTCCCGACAGCAACAAGTATTTCTCAGGACGTGCCTGCACTGCATGAGAAAAAAAAAACCAACAGAATATTGAATGTATGTTGCCAGTCGGTCTAATACACTAAATAAACCTACCATAATTTAGCAACACACATCCAATATCAAGAGCTACAGGCAGCGCAGACCGTAGGGAGAGTTTGAAAAAAAGACAATAGAGGTGAATGGACCAAGGGTAGACAGAAACACATGCCCCAGAATAGAGGGGAAAACCCACCCTGTGGGGCTGACCAGGGTGACCCTGTGAAATAAAAAGTAGTTAACCCCAGCCACGTCCCCCAGGAAGACCCGGGTGGGGGAGTCGTCAGAGGACGACTCCAGAACGTGGGAACATCGTACCTGGGACACAGTGGGTTAACAGAAGTGTGCTGGTCGGTGATTTTGGACCTTACAGACCAGCACAACAACAAAATGTGTTTTCGATCAACAGGAATCTCAAGCCGACATACCTGTGGTCTGCAAAGGGAGAGTACCCACGCACACAGAGTCGTGCACGCAGCATCAGCAGCCGCATTGTTAACCCCTGCTACGGACGATAGCACTCGGCAGAGAGGACACACAGCTGAGCATCTTTTCCACTGAACAGTATCATCCGTAGCAGTCAGAGGGTTACAGACTGTTCCTGCCAAGGTACTTTGTTCAAAGCATGTGTATACATTGTAATACTCCCTCCATCTGCCAGAGGACGATACGCACCACCCAACCCCACAAGGCGTAAAGCCTGATGAGCCTCACGACTCGGGGGCTCATGAGGATCTAAGCCTCTTTCTGGACTAATTTCTGAAACACCATTTCTAGCTAGTGGCAGTGAAGAGTTTAACCCCTTCAGCCCGCAACACACTACAGCACAAGATGGATCGACCATTATATATACAGACTGAAAAGAATAGGTCCAAGTACAGACCCCTGAGGGACACCGAACTTGACCTCTACATGTTGATATGTCAAGTTCTGGACTGTGACAGACTGCATACTCAGACATGAGACCACAGAAAGTTGAAAAATACTGAAACTTTTTTTCGGAGTCACGCATTGCGAGGCCCGAAGGGACTGTAAGCTCCCCCAGCGGGGTCTGGGGCGGAGCCCCGGCCGCCAACACATTTCCTGCATTCTGAGACACAAATGTGGCCTCTCCTAGTGCCTTTAAAGTGTTAATAACGGATTTGCACGAATCTCGAGAATGACCCCTGAGACCTTCAAAAAAACGGAATTCCGTATAAATACGGAAAAGTCTCATGTCTGATACTCCCACGAAGGGAAAAATCAAACCATTGGATAGCAGTGCCAGTGAAGCCAAAGGTCACCCTCAAAAGTTCAAGTAGAATACCATGATCCAGTGTGTCGAAGGCAGATGAGAGATCAAGTAATAAAAATATCGACACCCAACCTTCATCAGCATGATCAAGCAGGCAGTTTGTAACGTGCAAAAGTGCGCTCTCTGTGCTATGGTGCTTGAGGTACACAGACTGGTTGGGTTTCAGTTCGCGGCGCTTTGAGTCGATTCGCAAAAAAATTGAGAAAAGCGCCTATATAATACCAGTATTATTATTATTTATTATTATCAAAGAGACCCTTAACCCATTTAGCCCAGGGACCCTGCAGCAGGAGATGGCTTGACCATGATAATTCAAGGGTGCCTGAAGGCGCCAAGCTGATCTGGCGCTACCCTTGAATTATCATGGTCGCTCCGTCTCTACAACTGGCACATTTAGTTGCTAGGCGACACCTCTAAAATGCGGCCTTGGGGATCAAATGGGTTAATAAGAAAAGTACACGTACCTGAAATGCTCATCTTGTTTCCGGTCATGACGCCGCCGCCCTGTATCACCAAACCTCCATCCAGCACGATGTTTATTTCGTCGTCATCCTCCGCAAGCCCCATGAACTCGAACCGCCCTCCATCAAGAATGCTGATGCTGTTGAGCCGAATCTCCTTAGAGCTGAACTGTGCCGAAGTGTTGAGGCGCGCCGGGGGGTAGATCTTGAAGACGCCGTCCAGGGAAATGTTGAGGGTGTGGATCCCTTGCAGAACCCCACCAAAGAGAGTGACCCTGGCGTCGTAGAGGTAGGTGTTGTAGGGAAGGTTCACCGTAGCATCCTGCGGATGGCAAATCATCATTCTCACTCCAAGCCCGAAAAATGACACGTTTTGAAGATGAGCGAAATGTCCTCGGCCGACCCGAAAGAGAGGTAACGGTCATGCTGGACGACATCCAACGGACTAAACCAGACAACCAGCTTGTACCATAAGCATAGGCAACACTCCAAACATCTTCAGGAGGCTTAGATCCTCATAAGCCCTCTGAGAGTGTAAACAAGCCTCCAAAAAGCTCCAAGAGGCAGTGATCCTCATGAGCCCAGATGTCTATGCTTATTGTAGAAGCTGACTACCAACCATGGTTTTGGCTCGCATACACTTTCGGCAGTCGTTAATTGCACACAAAACCTCACCAGCATCTCATCTAGCTAGGGGCAATGGAAAGTTGAACCTATTCAGCCCCGACGCACTACAGCAGGAGATGGATCGACCATGATAATTCAAGGGTAGTGCCAGATTAGCTTGGTGCCATTAGGCGCCAAGCTGATCTGGCACTGCCCTTGAATTATTATGGTCGATCTATCTCCTGGTACACAGTCGTTTGGCGATGCCTCGTAGCGTTTGAATGTTGGGTATTAGGGCTAAAGGCATTAACCCTTATCATTCGGAATACACCAGTGTGTGAAATAAGTGCGACTAAAATAGTTCAAGGGTAGTGCCGGAATAGCTTGGCGCCTCTAGGCGCCAAGCTATTCTGGCACCACCCTTGAACTAAAGCCATTGGTCAATATCCTTATAAGTACTGTAATGTAGCTTGCATATGGCGGTGTACAAATTTGAAGCGTTTAGCCTCAGTATGATAGGGGCTAAGATTAATTAACCCTTTTGGCCCCGGGACCCTGCAGCAAGAGATGGATTGATCATGATAATTCAAGGGTAGTGCCAGATGAAGGCGCCAAGCTCATCTGGCACTACCCTTGAATTATCATGATCAATCCATCTCCCACAACAGGTACATAGTCGTTAGGCAACACCTCCAACGTTTGAGAAATGGGACCTTGGGGCTAAATGGGGTAATTAAACAGGCAAAACTGGACGGACCTGGTACAGAACAACATCAAAGGACAGCACCGCCGTGTCGTTGAAATCGATGTCCAGCCACATGCCTGGTTCTACATGCACCACTGCTGTGTGGTCCCCGGCGACTGTCGTTATGCGCAGGTAGCGTTTACCGGCAACAGGGTGACCAAGAGCGTCGGTTGCCAGGAGACCAACTTGGGCATGCTGACCCAGATCCATGGTGTCAAGGTTGTACTTGGACCCAGGGGACTCTGGGATTGTGATTCTGGTCTTTCGTTCCTGTAAGGTACAAAAGATACAAAAGTAAATTTAATTTCAAAACTAAGTAAGTGTAGATTTTGTAAATACAGTATGCTCAAAACAAAAAGTTCTGCAGAACCTGTTTTGTGCGATTGACTGAAAACGTATGAGAGATCACCTCCCAATGTGCCAAAGACCATCAGGCTGACGTCAGCCTGATGGCCTTTAGTGCATTGGGGCTGTCAATAAAGTTGTTGTACATTGATTAACATCCCGACAGCAACAAGACTTTCTCATGACGTGCCTGCACTGCTTGTGAAAAAAAAACTAAACAGAATATTGAATGCCAGCCGGTCTAATACGCTAAATAAACCTTAGACCATTTAGCAACACACATCCAATATCAAGAGCTACAGGCTGCGCAGACAGTAGGGAGAGTTTAAAAAAGGAAAATACAGGTGAATGGACCAAGGGTGGACAAAAACACATCCCCAGAATAGAGTGAAAAACCCACCCTGTGGGGCTGACCAGGGTGACCCTGGGAACTAAAAAGTAGTTAACTCCACCCAAGTCCCCCAGGGCAGACCCGGGTGGGGGTTGTCAATAAAGACCATCATTTGAGTGGCTGTTGCCTACTGCATGAGGATCTGTTATGACAGGTGACAAATGTTCGCAGTTCAACATACAGTCTTTGAACCCTTCACATCATGAAGCTCATTTTGTAAAATTTGGTTACTGCCCTATGAAGGCTACATTACAGATTAGGAGAGAGATCAACTGTTTTAGTTCAAGGGTGGTGCCAGAATAGCTTGGCGCCTCAGGCGCCAAGCTATTCTGGCACCACCCTTGAACTATCAGTCAAATTTATTTCAAGCATTGGGTGTATCAGAATGATCAGGGTTAACCCTTTGGCTTTCATTCCTGCAGGAATCACCGCGACTAAATGCGCTACCGACAACCAAAGGGTTAAGAACACTGTTCTTCCTTGTACAACAATGAGAAAGGGAATGTGTGGAAAACAAAGCATTTGAACTCAAAACAAGAGAGCAAGAGAGGGAGGACATTAACCTCACCTAGTACATGTAAGAAAAGGTCCAGGAAACAACGTCAGCTACAGCTGGACCAGACACAGCTTTGCGCTGGCCAATGTGGCCGACATCAGGCTGATGATCATGTGCTTACTGTGCACAAGCCAACCACAGCTCGTGTCCGCCACAGGAGTTTGAGACGTTATAATCATTACTATTTTATGTGCACACTCTTGCTTTTGGTAGCATGGTCAATGATCACGCTGTACCAAAGATAACAAGGTGCACATACAATTCTGCGCTGGTCTGTGATTTAGGACCTCAGGGCTCCAGCTGGAAGGTCAAAAATCACAGACAAGTACACAAGCACCTACCCCTGCACCCTGGCGATTGTAGATGCGAAGAGTTTTCAGTCCATCGTGATAGCGGTCCGTGAAGAGCATGGTCCCTGCGGCTCCAACTTCACCTGTGGTACCAGCGCCCCCCTGAGTCTCGAAGCGCCCGACAAACTGACTGAGAGATGCCTCGCCCGCGATCCTGCCGCCAGCACCTCCATTGCCCCCATCTCCACCTCTAGCCTGCACAGTGATGGGGGTATTTAGCACACTGAGCACAAAGGTTGACATTCATCAACTTGGGAGACATCTTTTCAGTTACTTTAATATTAATAATAATAATTGAGATTTGTTAAGCGCTTATTCTAAAATAGCTCTAAGCGCGGATACAATGAAAAGGCTAACAACTAACACGCACACACACACACACACGCACACACACACACACATACGCGACAGTGGTGATGAATGGGGAAATGAACTAGTGAAAGGAAGTGTTGTAGAGGTGGGTTTTGAGAAGTGATTTAAATGAGGAGAGTGTTTGACAGTTACGGACAGGGGCGGGGAGGCTGTTCCAAGTGGCGGGGCCAAGATGGGAGAAGGCACGGCTGCCACGTGTTTTATATTTGAAATTGGGAAGGTGAAATTTACGTGTGTCAGAGGAAGAGCGGAGGGTGCGAGATGGAGTATACAGATGAAGTAAGTCAGAGATAAAAGCAGGAGAAGTCATTGTACGGGCAGCCAGTGGAGTTTTTCAAGGGCGGTGTGGATATGGTCACGCTTACGCACGCGCAGAACTAAACAGGCAGCACTGTTTTGCACTCTCTGCAGTTTGTCTAGCTGGGTTTTAGGCAGGGCGAAAAGGAGGGAGTTACAGTAGTCTAACCGTGATAAAACAAAGGAGGAGACAAGGATTGCAGTTGCTTCGGGCGTCAGATACTGTCTAAGACTGCTAATGCACTGAAGTTCAATAAAAGCTGATCTGAAACATAACATTTGGGGGCCTCTGTCAATGAAAACACCAAGGTTTTTGACACTGTCAGAGAAAGTGATTTGATTTTGACAGACAGAGATGTGACTGGGAAGACAGGACAACTGCGAAGAACGCACACCAGCTGTGATAAACATGGACTCTGTTCTACCGTCATTTAGCTGGAGTTTATTTCTAATCACCCAGTCTTTAGTTTTCCATGTTGGAAATTAAACGACCAGCTTCTGGAACAGGATCGGAATCATGCAACTGTGTGTCATCAGCGAACATATGATGTCTAACAGAGTACTTTCACCAGTTTTGGAATTTTAATACCATAATGGAAGTAAATGTTGAATGGTTAGGGCTTGGGGGTGGGGGTGGGGTGTGTGTGTGTGTGTGTGTGGGGGGGGGGGGGGGGTGGGGGGGAGATACAACAGTCATCTAGCCTCAAAGAGCAAATCAAAAGCACATAATTTGTTCAAAATATCTGATAATTATCGACTATGGTAGTTTAAGTATGGTGCCAGAATAGTTTGGCACCTTCAGGTGCCAAGCTATTTTGGCACCACACTTGAACTACCATAGTCGATAATATCATTCTGCGTCCTGATGTATTTGTGACAAGGCCACACAGGTTACTGGGTCAAGGCCACACAGGTGAAATCAAAGGGTACCCTTTACCTGGACGATGCCTGTGCCATCAAAGTGGCCAGTGTCAAAGTAGAGGCTGCCACCACTCCCACCGCCTGACTGACCCGACCCTGGCTTGCCATTCACGCTGACGGTGCCATCGACCTTGAACAGCTTGCTTACGTTCAGACGCAGAATACCTCCTCCGCAACCTCCTGCAGAGAGAATAGACAAACGACCGGTGATGAAAATTAGGAGACAAGTGACAAAATACTAGTCGTGAGCGGGTCAAATGACGTCAGCCTGAAGACTTTTTCCCCTAATGTGCAAGGATAATCAAACTATCGGGGCGGTCTGTGGCGCAGCGGTAAAAGCGCCTGCCACCAATACAAGAGGTGCGAGGTTCAATACCCGGTTCCGGCGTTGGACTTTCCTCCTCTAGTAAGTGTCACCGTTAATTTGGGCAGACCGTCGAGGGTTCTTTCTCCGGGTACTCCGGCTCTTCCTCCCCCACGACTTTGGTATCAATTTCAGCCCACTTAATCAAATTTCAAATATAAACGATTTGAATTTCCAAAACTTCAGTAGCTCGCTTGAGCATGCCCTTAGCACCACGTGAATGGTCTGTGTTTATGTACAGTGTGTGAGTGAAAGCGCGCGATTCACGTGAGCGTGCTTGTTGGGTTCAGTTCCCGGCGGCGCTTTGAGCCGATTTTCAATTGGGATAAAGCGCCTATTTAATGCGCTAATTTATTTATTTATTTATAAACAGTGGTGGCCTTAGACTTGGTCGCTGAAGTAAACAGAAAGAAGAACATGGGACCAAACATGGGTGGCTGCCTTTTACAGGTGGTCCCCTTCAAAGGTTTGACTACTAAGTGTATGAACAGATTTTTTTTTATTTTTATTTTTAAACCACGTATACACAGAATGAACAGAACTGAAGGTGAGCAGTGTGAAGACAGATACTGCAACTGGAATCTGACGGAATCCAAGTGCAGCCACAAAGGCAGTGAGGAAATTAACTCTTCAACTCCCAGAACTAAATCACTTCCATCCTATAGAATGGATACATTGCTTAACATCCTTACAGTAACAAGACTTTCTCAGGATGTGCCTGCACTGCTTGTGAAAAAAACACACAAAAAAACACACACAAAAAAACCAACCCCAGAATATTGAATGTCGCCAGCCGGTCTAATACGCTAAATAAACCTAAGACCATTTACCAGCACACATCCAATATCAAGAGCTACAGGCAGCGCAGACAGTAGGGAGAGTTCATAAAAGGAAAATACAGGTGAATGGACCAAGGGTAGACAGAAACACATGCCCCAGAATAGAGAGGAAAATCCACCCTGTGGGGCTGACCAGGGTGACCCTGGGAACTAAAAAGTAGTTAACCCCACCCATGTCCCCCAGGGCAGACCCGGGTGAGGGGGGGGGGGGGGGGGGGTGTATAGAATGGAAGTGACTTAGTTCTGGGAGTTGAAGAGTTAAAAGCAACCAAACCCATTTGCTAAGAGTTAACCCATTTAGCCTCGGCGCCCTACAGCAGGAGATGGCTTGACCATGATCATTCAAGGGTAGTGCCAGATTAGCTTGGCGCCACGAGGCGCCAAGCTAATCTGGCACTACCCTTGAATGATTATGGTCAAGCCATCTCCTGCAACTTGCGTATAGTTGTTTGGTAAACCTCCAAAGTTTCGGGAAAAGGGCCGTGGGGCCAATAGGGTTAAAAGCAACCAACAACACGCTTGCGAACTGATCCCGTCAGTGACTAGCCCAGGAAGACAAACACCAAGTACACCAGCACTCATCAACACTGGTTGTCAGTGACTGACAAGTCTACAGAGGTAAACCCACCAGGGTAAAAACCACCAGCGCTGGATGCTGAGCTGTTTCCACCGCCACTGCCAAAGTCACTCGGCGCCACCAGTGATCCATACGCACTGGAGGGACTGTCTTCGAAGTTGACTGCTCCTCCCTCCCCGCCATGGCTTCCTCCTGTCCCACGACCGTCGGGGCCAGTCACTCCAGCTCCAAGACCTCCTGAGGTGAAATACACATTCAAAGTTAACTTCCACGTGCACACAGACACTGGTGCTGTTTAGAGCAGCGTGTGATTACTCTGTTTGCAGGGCAGGTGGCTGCATACGCACAGTCTTCCATTTCTGGCACTATTTTGCAAGATCAATTTCAGCCCCACGCATGGCACCATATTATTATTAGCATCATCAAAAAAGATGACTAATGCCATGTCAAATCATATGTAATTTATTTATCAAACTTTCATGTTAATCAGTCAAATCGGCCCTCAAGCAATACAACAGAAGACAGAAAGACTGACAGTTCATGCTGCCAATATAGCTTGGGGCCTTTCTTTTAGGGGGAGGGCGAAGGGAGTTGGGGGGGAGGGGGGTGGGTGGGGTCTGGGGGTTGGAGACAGGACGTCCTCTGAAGACTTCATACAATGCCATGCGTAGTCGACCAAGATAGTTCCAGGGAGGTGCCAGCATAACTTGGCGCCTAGAGGCACCAAGCTAATCTGGCACCACCCTTGAAATATGGTCGGCCCACATCTTGTAGTGTGTGAGGTTTGAATAGGCACAGGCGCCAAGCTATTCTGGCACCACCCTTGAACTATCATGTTCGATCAATATCTTATCATGTGTCAAAGCCGAATGGGCCTCAAGGAGCCAAACTGTTCTGGCACCACCCTTAAACTATCAAGATCAATCCACATCTTCCTGCAGGATATAAAGCGCAGAGCGAGTTAAAACGGAAATAAACTGACCACCGCTGCAGAAACCCTGTCCGTCCGCTTCCAACGTCCCCATCACGTCCACCACCAGCTCTTCCACGTTGATGTGCGCGTTGATGGTGGTCATCGTCCCACCAGGGAACACCTGGATGCTGCCGCCGTTCAACACGCGGGGGAGGACCTCGTTGTGGACGGTCAGCTGGCCCCGGTTGCGAACGTTGATGGTGGTGAACGGAATGGTGTCGATGCGCCGTCCGTTAACGTCCAGCATTTTGTAGATGCCCAGATCACCTACGTGATAAAAACGAGTCAACTGAAATAACAAAACAGATGGCAGCAGAAGTATTGCGTTTTACATAGGATGCGTTTTACCTTCATCAAATCAGCCATGACATGCCGTATCATTTTTGTGGGGGGGTTGTGGATGAAAAATAATAGTTCAAGGGTGGTGACAGAATAGCTTGGCGCCTGTAGGCGCCAAGCTATTCTGGCACCACCCTTGAACTATCGTGGTTGTCTCCTGAACTGTAATGTAGTCTTCAGACTCCGAATTTTGGGTGGATTGAGTTTGGTCACGGCATTGTGAAAAAAGAGACATAGAGAGAGAGAGAGACAGACTTACAGCCATACAGGCAGGCAGGCAGGCATTTAAAGACAGACGGAGAGCTTGCAATGTAACAAAATCTGTGGCAGAAAGCAAGCCAAGAATAAACCAGACAATCAAACCTAAAAAACAACAACACTTAAGCAAAAATAACAGAGCTCTGCATCTCAGAATGTACAGATATGACAATCTGAAGCAGAGAAATTATCTTGGATGTACTGTTTCACTTTGTGACCCTCAAATACTTCAAGCAGAGAGACAGAAGAGACTCTCAGAAGAAAATCCAACAGGAAACACTGAATAAGAAAAAAAACAAATGACAACCAAAAAAACCCCACGTAACACAATGAGCAATGCCACTGTCCTTACCTCCGTCAGCTATGGTCAGATTCTCCACATTTTTCACCTCCCCGCGGATTCTGGCCGTGACCCCTGCGACTCTCAGTTCCCCTTGCAGCGTGATCTGACCCCCGTTGTACACGTCCAGGTCAAGCGGCAGGCGGCCGTCACCAATGTACAACGTCTGGTTGTGACCGATGTGTAGGTGCCCTGTTCTGTCGCCCTGAGAGCAACAGAAATATACGAGGTGAAACGAAGCTGAAAATGTGAACGCCCATATACTGCATTGTCAATCTTATCCTAAAGTGCTCTTTATATACTGCATTGTCCATCTTATCCTAAAGTGCGCTTTATATACTGCATTGTCCATCTTATCCTAAAGTGCGCTTTATATACTGCATTGTCCATCTTATCCTAAAGTGCGCTTTATATACTGCATTGTCCATCTTATCCTAAAGTGCGCTTTATATACTGCATTGTCCATCTTATCCTAAAGTGCTCTTTATATACTGCATTGTCCATCTTATCCTAAAGTGCGCTTTATATACTGCATTGTCCATCTTATCCTAAAGTGCGCTTTATATACTGCATTGTCCATCTTATCCTAAAGTGCGCTTTTCTTGTTGGCCATTCCCTTAACCCTTTGAGCCCCAAGGTCCCATTTCTCAAATTTGGGAAGTGTTGCCTAATGCCCATGTATCAGTTGCAGGAGATGGCTTGACCATGATAATTCAAGGGTAGTGCCAGATTAGCTTGGCGCCGACAGGCGCCAAGCTAATCTGGCACTACCCTTGAATTATTATGGTCAAGCCATCTCCTGCTGCAGTGCGTTAGGGCTGAATGGGTTTAATTAGGTTGATACAATAGAACCCGTTTTGAACGACCACCTTATTTGCATGAAAAAAGTCAATAGAGACAGCTGGTCTCTCAAGAGAAGTCTTGATGGATAAAAAGTGTCACCTGTCACTTTAGACCATCATTTAGGTGGCTGTCGCTGTGACTGTGGCTGTCGCTGTGACTGTGGCTGTGACTGTGGCTGTGACTGTGGCTGTCGCTGTGACTGTGGCTGTTGCTGTGACTGTCGCTGTGACTGTGGCTGTCGCCACCTAAATGAGGGTCTTGAATAACAGGTGATCTCTCATAAATATGGTCACTCGAAACAGGTTCTGCTGTATTGTTTTTCTTTGTTTTCGAATTTTCCCACTGTGTTGTTTTGAAGGTGTCTGACTACTGATTTGGTTGCGGTGTTTTGTGGTGTTGAGACGATTGTTACAGCCAAACAACCAACCTGGATGGAGTGGACGTTGAGGCCGATGGCGAGCGTGGAGGAGCCAACTTCAGTCAGCGCGACTCGGGCGTTGCCGTAGATCTGGAGCTCTTCCACGATGATCTGCCTGGGGTTTGAACCATTCACCCCTTCCACAAAGTCTGGGTACGTGGCGGGTAGCAACCAGGCAGTGCTGCTGCCTGTAGTGAGAAGCAGGAAAATGGCCATTACACTCAATAGCAAAATAACAGCAAGACACTTTTAATTTTATTTATTTTCATTTATTTACTTATTCATTTCTTTATCCTTCTTTTTTTCTTTTCTTCTTTTTTTTTTTTCCTTTTTTTTATTTTTTTCTTTGGTGGGGAAGGGGGGCTGCAGATGGGGGATAGGTGATGCACAATAACAGCAAGAGACTTCTTTGGGAAGAGGGAGAGGGAAGGGGAAGGTGGAAGCAAAACAGGGTGGAGGAGCAGGCGGCAGGAGATGTTGGGGTGGAGAAGGTGGAGGCAAGGGATGTGCCCTGTCAGATGCTTTGGCAGTCCTACACGTGCACCTGAAACGTTTTTGGACCAAGTATGAAGTCTTCTGCTCGACTCGTCACTGAGAAGATGTCAGTGTTACAGTTTGCCATGGACGGATGGTCAGATGGGTGGAAAACAGACGACAAAGTATTATCCTCCACTTTCTATTGTACATACGTCAAAATCCATTTCTAAATGTCTAAACTCGCAATCAACATAAAAATGTCGTAACTTTGATATCTGTCGTGACTCATCCTGCCCCAGACCCACCATGGCAAGATAAGAATCGACCATGATAGTTCAAGGGTGATGCCAGAATAGCTTGGCGCCTATAGGCGCCAAGCTATTCTGGCATCACCCTTGAACTATCATGGTCGATCTGTGTCCTGCACTGCAAAGCAGTCTTCAGAGGACAGCGGCAAAATTTGGGGATTTCGGTCTTGAGGTACAAGGAGATAACTGCTTCAATGCCAAGATAAGATGATCACCACCCATCTGCAAGAGGCACAGATCCTCATGAGCCCCAGGAGTTGCAGGGGCTCATGAGGATATGTGCCTCTTCTTGACACCACTTTGTATCTGTGTTCCTTGGACGACTGGGGCTTTTTGATGTTGAACTGACAAAGATTTCACAAACAGAATCTTCATCCACTGGCAGTCCAGGGGTGAAACATCCACACTTACCTAAGGCCGTGTCCGCGTAGCCCGCCGTGATGTCGGCCGTGCGAGATTTGGGCCCGCGTCCGAGCCCGTCGATGAAGATAGTGCGGTTGACGACGTACTCCCCGTACGGATGATCAGCCGTGGTGGGGGGGATTTTGTGGAGGTAGACTGTGCCAGCGCCTCCGTTCTCTGCCCCTGGTGCGCTGCGCCCTCCAGAGCCGACGTAGGTCCCTGTCCACAGAAAATGCACTCTGTACTTCGCATGTAATTACACACGCAGATCAGGGAGTGTCACGAGCGATGCAAACTGGGAGCTCAGATCAGTTACCTCTAGGATTGAAATTTGGAGGTGATACTATATACCACTTGCAGGTGATGGATTAACCATGATAATTCAAGGGTAGTGCCAGATCAGCTTGGCGCCTGAAGGCGCCAAGCTGATCTGGCACTACCCTTGAATTATCACGGTTGATCCATCTCCTGCTGTGATGAACTGGGGCTAAATTGGTTCAAACTGAAAACTGCTCAACCATGATAAGCATCCCACAGCAGAAAGTCACTCACCCACAAAGTTGTTCTGGATGTAGTACACAGCGAGTCGACCACCCGCGCCACCACCTCCTTTGTTCCCTGAGGTGTACCCGTCACCCCCTGGCACCTGAATAGACCCGTCCCCGGACAGAAAGTGCGTGTGGATCAGCACGCTCCCCCCGGACCCTCCGCCTGATCTCGGGGACTCCCATGGACCTCCAGCCGCTGAAATGGTTCCGTCCACGATCAGGAAATGCGTAGCGGTGAGTTCCAGTTTCCCACCACCCCGCCCGCCAGCGTGTGGGAAAACCGAGTATCCTCCGCTGCTTCCGTACTCGCCGGGGTTGAGGTAGGAGCCGTAGGCGCGACCGGACGATGTTTGACCTTCACCTTGACCACCGGACCCTCCGTGACCTCCACCAGAGCTGCCGCCCACACCAGAGAAGCCTTTACCTTTTCCTGAAAGTAAAGAAAATTACCTATTACAGTCCCATACCCATATTTACCTCTCAGCTCCCTGGCATAAATCAATAAAAAGTTATGCCACAAAGTGTCTCGATACAGAATACTGCACAACGTACTTCGTACGTGAAGTAAAAGAAACAAAACTTTCGGACTCCCTACAGCTTATGCATATAGCATAAAACATTCCATCAGAAAATGTCTTGACACAGATAACTGCACAATGCACTTTTCGTGTGAAATTAAAATAAGTACAATTTTTCTATCTGTACTTACACACATATAATTACATTGAAAGACACACTCATGTTCACAAATATTATGCTGTGTTATCTGTGTAGCCAATCATACTAAGCACTAAGACTGCACTTTCGAAATTGGGGAGTTATCTTTTGACAATGACATGACAAGAAGTACCCAACGGAGAAAGAAACACGCTTAGAAAAGATGGGTACAACACAATTTATTAATATTTCGGGTAAATACATGACAGTTCAAAAGATACTTTGACAGTTCAAGGGTGGTGCCAGAATAGCTTGGCGCCTATAGGCGCCAAGCTATTCTGGCATCACCCTTCAACTATCATGGTCGATTCTTATCTGGCTGTGGTGTGTCTGGGGTAGGATGAGTCACGACAGATATCAAAGTTACTACATTTTTATGTTGATTGCGGCGTTTAGACATTTAGAAATGGGTTTTGGCTTATGTACAATAGAAAATGGAGAATAATACTTTGTCATCTGTGCCTTTAGGCGCCAAGCTATTCTGGCACCACCCTTGAACTATGATGGCAGATCCGTCTGCTGTTGTAGTGTGTTTATCCTTGGGGGGGAAAAAGTGTCCGAGTTGAAAGTGTGTAAGGAATGAGTGCAATAAGCAAAGCTGGTAAGCAAACAAATAGAAATCTGCACGCAACATACCCAGCGTGATGTGTGAACTCGGAGCTCCCTTGTTGGACGACAGGAACCCCTGTGGCTCCACTGTGATGTTTGTGTAGCTCAAGGATAAATCATTCGCGAACAGCTGCAATGGGAAAATACATTGTAACCCCTTTGCTGCAAGTGATCCCATGTCATTTCCAGATTTAAGAGTTGCCACCTAACGACTATGTACCAGTTGCAGGAGATGGACTGGGCATGATAATTCAAGGGTAGTGCCAGATAGGCTTGGCGCCTGAAGGTGCCAAGCTAATCTGGCACTACCCTTGAATTATCATGCTTGATCCATGTCCTGCTGTAGTGTGTCGGCATTAAATGGGTTAAACATGACATCAAAGACACAATGGCAAATTTACTGCATGCGGTACATGGAGAGAAATAATCCCCACCAGAGGCTTATCTTGCAAAATTAGTCCATAACAAAAACTTTACCCTTGGAAAAAAAAGATAATTATTACTCCTCCCCAACCCCTACACCCCTCCTGATTTACAGCCTAAAGTAAAAAGTGAAATCATTTACGATTAATTTAACAAGAAAAGCATTCTCGTACTGTGGCTCCACTGCGGACAGTAAGCGTTGTGCCGTTGAAGGTGGTGGTAGCCACGTTGGGGGTCAGCACGCTGACCTCGCCGAACGTCTTTATGTCCAGGTGGTCGAGCTGATGGTACGAGGCATTCAGGTGGTCGACCGTCAGCCGACATCCAGAACCCACGGTCGCGCTCTCCATCGACTGGAAGCTGCCTGCAAATAAAGTCAAAGACTAGTTACTATTTGCTTCATTACAGACACATTTTACCCTTTGACTGCAAGTGGTCACAGACTGTGTTTCCGATGAGCTCATCACTTGCACAGCAAAGCCGCCCCAGCCGTCCAACGACCATGGATACAAAGCGGAGACAGCAACAGACACAGATTCTCATCAGCCCCCGTAACCGCAGAGCGGACAAAGTTCTTTGGTGCTGAATTAACCCATTTAGCACCAATACCTTTCAGCGGGAGTTGGATCGCCTTACAGCGGGAGATGGATCGCCTTACAGCGAGTGATGGATCACCTTACAGCAAGGAGATGGATCGTCTTATAGCGAGAGTTGGGTCGACTTACAGCAGGGGATGGATCACCTTGCACCAGGGAGATGGAACATCTTACAGTGGGAGATGGATCACCTTACAGCAGGGGGGTGGATCACCTTACAGCAGGGGTGTGGGGTGGATCGCCTTACAGCAGGAGATGGATCATCTTACAGCAGGGGATGGATCATCTTACAGCATGAGGGTGGATCGCCTTACAGCCGGGGCGTGGATCGCCTTACAGTGGGAGATGGATCACCTTACAGCGGGAGATGGATCGCCTTACAGCAAGTAATGGATCACCTTTTGACGGGGGGATGGATCATCTTTCAGCAGGGAGATGGATCGCCTTACAGCCGGGGGTGGATTGTCTTATAGCGGGAGATGGATCTCTTACAGCCGGAGATGGATCACCTTACATTGGGATATGGATTGTCTTACAGCTGGGGGTGGATCACCTTATAACGGAGGTGGATCATCTTACAGCAGGAGATGGGTCATCTTACAGCGGGAAATGGATCACCTTACAGCGAGAGATGGATCGCCATCTGCTGACACTCGTACACATAGGTCTTGAATGATGAAAAGCGTCACCGGTCATTAACCCGTTTAGCCCCAAGCTCCCATTTCTCAAATTTTGAAGGTGTTGCCTAACGACTACGCAACAGTTGCAGGGGATGGATTGACCATGATAATTCAAGGGTAGTACCAGATTAGCTTGGCGCCTAAGGCGCCAAGCTAATCTGGTACTACCCTTGAATTATCATGGTCAATCCATCTCCTGCTGTAGGGACTCGGGGCCAAAAGGGTTACAGAGCATCATTCAAGATTCAAGATGACTTTATTGTTGCTGTAATAGAAGATAATCATACACAGCAAAAATTGTCTTGCTGCTCACATTCACTCACTCACTCATTTCACAAATTACAATAACAGAGCTACACAATGGACAATGACTTGGGACGGGTGAAGCCCATCGCCAAGGCATTTAATGGCCGGCACCAGTGGCCTCATCCCGACCAGAACCTTCCTGACAAAAACAGAATGCTAAGACAGCCCTATGTCTCCTGAACACACTAGTATATGCTCTTTTGTTAAATTCCTACTTGACTAAAGCTAGTACATAAAAATACAAGTTAACAACAGAAACAAATTACCGTCGAAAGGAAAATAATCTCCGATCTAGGCAAAATAAAACAACGGTCAAAGCTGGACCTGGAGGCCCATCGCTATAGTACAGCGCCGGTGTTCAGAGGGCACCGCTCCGACAAAAGTCCGTCAACATCATTTATAACACATAATATCATGATGGTAACAGTCATGAGTCATTATAATGAAATAAAACCAGCACCCCCACACACACACCCCCACACACAGTCACTTTCACTGGCACGCCGCTTGTTGGTAAATATCTGTCAACAGCGAGGGTACATAGTCATTAGGCAGCACGTCCAAAACTTGAGAAATGGGACCTTGGGGCTGAAAGAGATAATACAAAGTTCCTCCTACCAGTACTTTGCGTGGAAAAGAAATCAGAAATGATTCGGTGGCATCCCATGACGACATCTTACCTCTGAGATAGAAGTCAATGTTGCGGCAGTCCCAGTTCTCGGGCAGATCGACGTCTGCACCCACCCAGGAGTTCACGCCGACTGGCATGGTCATCTTCTCCGCGTTCACCACTAGCCGCTGGTCTCTGTGGAGACGAATATGGCCGCTGTTGTCACCCGTCAGTTTGCTGGTCGTCACAGTGATTCCCTCACCAGAGACATCAAGGACTGCGCCCCCTTTGATTATGATCTGAGGATGAGAAGGTTAATTAGAAATGAATCCCCTTGCGCATATGCCGCCAATGGTGGTGTGAACAGTATTGGTGGCCGCATGCACTAGGCGGTTAACTGGATTAGCATCACCCCCTGCAGTCACAGGGGCTCATGAGGATTTACATCGCTTGTCAGTCCTGTTCATCAGATGGCCTTTGCTCATAATACCTCACTAACATTGTTAGTCTTGTGTTCTTGATGCTCATTTTTCATCTACAGCTGTGTTTTTCACGCCACTGTGGGTCAGTGTGCAGTGGTTTTGTTGATATCAAAATGTGACTTCCAATACTAGCTGAATGTAACAATCGCCTCAAAATCCAAACTTTAAAAATAAATTCTAAATCAAGCTGCTGAAATAACTCACCCATGATAGATCAAGCTTTAATAATGCAATAAACTTGTCCCCCCCCCCCCCCCAATCCTTCTGCAACAGTTAACCCTATGAGTGCAAGAGCTAGAGGGATGCTGAAGGGGTTACTCAAAATAGCTTTGGCCAACTTGAAGTTTCATAAACAGTAGCAATATTGGTGACCTCAAAATCTGATGCTCAGAAAATGGCATTTGATGGGAGACTGAATTTTGTCTCAGGCTCATGCCTCTAACTTTTTAACCCTTTTAGCTGCAGGACACTGCCGAAGGAGATGGATTGATCATGATAATTCAAGGGTAGTGCCAGATGCACTTGGCACCTTCAGGCGCCAAGCTTACCTGGGACTACCCTTGAATTATCATGATCAATCCATCTCCTACAACTGGTACATAGTCGTTAGGCAACACCTCCAAAATTTGAGAAATGGGACCTTGGGGATAGGAGGGTTAATTCTGGTAGCCCGGCTGGCTACCTAAATTGTTAAGCTTGTATTAACCTTGGAGCTATCTTTGAAGGTTTCTGTTTCTTCTTGGATCTGTCCCTCCTTGGATCTGTGTAATCGCACACATAATGCAGTAAATGTTCTATATGTCTACAAAGAAACGTTTGCGCTAAAAAGTACAAACATAATTATAACGATTTCACTCCAGAGAAATAAATGAAATAAGTCATTTAGTTCTGGGAGTCAAAGAGTTAACGGTGTTCTGGGAGTCAAAGAGATAACTGTGTTCTGGGAAACAAAGAGTTAACGGTGTTCTGGGAGTCAAAGAGATAACTGTGTTCTGGGAGTCAAAGAGTTAACGGTGTTCTGGGAGTCAAAGAGATAACTGTGTTCTAGGAGACAAAGAGTTAACTGTGTTCGGGGAGTCAAAGAGTTAATGGTGTTCTGGGAGTCAAAGAGTTAACGGTGTTCTGGGAGACAAAGAGTTAAGGGTGTTCTGGGAGATAAAGAGTTAACAGTGTTCTGGGAGTCTAAGAGTTAATGGTGTTCTGGGAGTCTAAGAGTTAACAGTGTTCTGGGAGACAAAGAGTTAACAGTGTTCTGGGAGACAAAGAGTTAACCCTTTGGCTGTCAGTAATTTTTTTTCTCACGATGATTCAGCAGGACAAAAACCACTACCAAAGGGTTAACTTATTCAGGACATGCCGCCTCCGGATACGCGGCTTTACGCTGCGTATCCGGAGGTGGCACGTCCTGAATGAGTTAATCCCCTTGTGCACACAGGCACCTCTACTGTCAACAGTGCCAGCGTCTGCCTGTGAAAGGAAGTTCGACCTACCTCATCGACGGCGTGGATGTGTGAATCTCCTTCAGGTGTGAGGACAGCAGCACCGGCAGCGCTCAGGTAGTTTGTCTGCTGCGCGGTGTCGGGGTCATCCATCAGGTGAACCTCCAGTTCCGTCAGTCCAGGGTTGTAGTTGTTTTTCGCTTTCAGGGTCATTACAATCTATACCAGCAAAATGAACAAAAGAAATGTGTGAGTGGAGGCAGAATGTGTGAGTGGAGGCAGAATGTGTGAGTGCAGGCAGAATGTGAGTGCAGGCAGAATGTGTGAGTGGAGGCAGAATGTGTGAGTGCAGGCAGAATGTGAGTGCAGGCAGAATGTGTGAGTGGAGGCAGAATGTGTGAGTGCAGGCAGAATGTGAGTGCACGCAGAATATGTGAGTGGAGGCAGAATATGTGAGTGGAGGCAGAATGTGTGAGTGCATGCAGAATGTGAGTGCAGGCAGAATATATGAGTGGAGGCAGAATGTGTGAGTGCATGCAGAATGTGAGTGCAGGCAGAATATATGAGTGGAGGCAGAATGTGTGAGTGCAGGCAGAATGTGTGAGTGCATGCAGAATGTGAGTGCAGGCAGAATATATGAGTGCAGGCAGAATGTGCGAGTGCAGGCAGAATGTGAGTGCAGGCAGAATATATGAGTGGAGGCAGAATGTGCGAGTGCAGGCAGAATGTGAGTGCAGGCAGAATGTGTGAGTGCAGGCAGAATGTGAGTGCAGGCAGAATGTGTGAGTGCAGGCAGAATGTGTGAGTGCATGCAGAATGTGAGTGCAGGCAGAATATATGAGTGGAGGCAGAATGTGTGAGTGCAGGCAGAATGTGCGAGTGCAGGCAGAATGTGAGTGCAGGCAGAATATATGAGTGGAGGCAGAATGTGTGAGTGCAGGCAGAATGTGTGAGTGCAGGCAGAATGTGAGTGCAGGCAGAATATATGAGTGGAGGCAGAATATATGAGTGGAGGCAGAATGTGTGAGTGCAGGCAGAATGTGTGAGTGCAGGCAGAATGTGTGAGTGCAGGCAGAATGTGAGTGCAGGCAGAATATATGAGTGGAGGCAGAATGTGCGAGTGCAGGCAGAATGTGAGTGCAGGCAGAATGTGTGAGTGCAGGCAGAATGTGTGAGTGCAGGCAGAATGTGAGTGCACGCAGAATATGTGAGTGGAGGCAGAATGTGTGAGTGCAGGCAGAATGTGTGAGTGCAGGCAGAATGTGTGAGTGCATGCAGAATGTGAGTGCAGGCAGAATATATGAGTGGAGGCAGAATGTGCGAGTGCAGGCAGAATATATGAATGGAGGCAGAATGTGAGTGCACGCAGAATATGTGAGTGCAGGCAGAATGTGCGAGTGCAGGCAGAATGTGAGTGCAGGCAGAATGTGTGAGTGCAGGCAGAATGTGTGAGTGCAGGCAGAATGTGAGTGCAGGCAGAATGTGTGAGTGCAGGCAGAATGTGTGAGTGCATGCAGAATGTGAGTGCAGGCAGAATATATGAATGGAGGCAGAATGTGTGAGTGGAGGCAGAATGTATGAGTGCAGGCAGAATGTGTGAGTGCAGGCAGAATGTGTGAGTGCAGGCAGAATGTGAGTGCAGGCAGAATGTGTGAGTGCAGGCAGAATGTGTGAGTGCATGCAGAATGTGAGTGCAGGCAGAATATATGAGTGGAGGCAGAATGTGTGAGTGCAGTCAGAATGTGTGAGTGCAGGCAGAATGTGTGAGTGCAGGCAGAATGTGTGAGTGCAGGCAGAATGTGCGAGTGCAGGCAGAATGTGAGTGCAGGCAGAATATATGAGTGGAGGCAGAATGTGTGAGTGCAGGCAGAATGTGAGTGCAGGCAGAATATATGAGTGGAGGCAGAATGTGTGAGTGCATGCAGAATGTGAGTGCAGGCAGAATGTATGAGTGCAGGCAGAATGTGTGAGTGCAGGCAGAATATATGAGTGGAGGCAGAATGTGTGAGTGCAGGCAGAATATATGAGTGGAGGCAGAATGTGTGAGTGCAGGCAGAATGTGTGAGTGCAGGCAGAATGTATGAGTGCAGGCAGAATGTGTGAGTGCAGGCAGAATGTGAGTGCAGGCAGAATATATGAGTGGAGGCAGAATGTATGAGTGGAGGCAGAATGTGTGAGTGCAGGCAGAATGTGTGAGTGCAGGCAGAATAAACAAATCATCCAGCAAGGGGCATAGATCTGCAGTGTCACAGGCGGCTGGGACTCGTGCTCATGTGGCTCTATGCCTCTCGCTGACATATTCTGTTAGCGGCTGGTCCTTTAGTTCATAAAATGTGTTAGGGGTTCTGCATCAATTCAGTCTACACAAGCACGACAACCAGTGAGATTTGTATTTTTTCATCTTGCTTTACACAATACAGTAAACTCTGGACATAAGAAATCTCCAGGGGGCCCAACTGTTCTTGTTGTTATATCTGGGAGCTGGGTAGCTCAGTTGGTAAAGCATTCAACTCGCATCTGAAAAGTTGTGGGTTCGAACCCAGCTGGGGTCAAAATTTGTTGAGACCTCTTTTCGGTGCCCCGTCTTTGAAATCACCTTCGTGGCGGACAAAAGATGTTAAGCCCTAAACGATTTTTCTTATATCCGATGTTTGTAATAAGCGAAGTAATTCAGTTGAAAAACTGCTGTTGTGACCTGTGAACAAGTGTTGCTATACCCGACTTTTGTTACATACGACCTTGTCATAAGCGAAGTAGACTGTATTATGTAATCTTATCTTACTTTATTTTTATTTTTGCGGGATGGGAGGTGGAGGGGATCCAAACTAATGAACCATCCATCTTGCTGGCCCCATCCGCCAACATGTGCCTCAGGCAGACAAGATGGTGGTCTGCGGCGGTCTTGGAGACAATTATTCTAGCCACTGGAAGTAAAGATGTTGAAACAAGTTTGCTGCAAGACTGGTACAGCAGAACCCGATTCAAGCAACCACCTTTTTTGCAAAAAAAAAGTGGCCTTACATTACAGGTGCACTCTCAAGAGACGGGAAAAAGGTGTCACCTGTCATTAACGGCCATCATTTAGGTGGCAACAGCCACAGTCACAGAGACAGCCACAGCGACAGCCACAGTCACAGAGACAGCCACAGCGACAGCCACAGTCACAGAGACAGCCACAGCGACAGCCACAGTCACAGAGACAGCCACAGTCACAGAGACAGCCACAGAAACAGCCACAGTGACAGCCACAGTCACAGAGACAGACACAGCGACAGCCACAGTCACAGAGACAGCCACAGTCACAGAGACAGCCACAGAGACAGCCACAGCGACAGCCACAGTCACAGAGACAGCCACAGCGACAGCCACAGTCACAGAGACAGCCACAGTCACAGAGACAGCCACAGAGACAGCCACAGCGACAGCCACAGTCACAGAGACAGCCACAGCGACATCCACAGTCACAGAGACAGCCACAGTCACAGAGACAGCCACAGCGACAGCCACAGTCACAGAGACAGCCACAGCGACAGCCACAGTCACAGAGACAGCCACAGAGACAGCCACAGAGACAGCCACAGCGACAGCCAGTCACAGAGACAGCCACAGCGACAGCCACAGTCACAGAGACAGCCACAGTCACAGAGACAGCCACAGAGACAGCCACAGCGACAGCCACAGTCACAGAGACAGCCACAGCGACAGCCACAGTCACAGAGACAGCCACAATCACAGAGACAGCCACAGAGACAGCCACAGCGACAGCCACAGCAACAGCCACAGAGACAGCCACAGCGACAGTCACAGAGACAGCCACAGCGACAGCCACAGTCACAGAGACAGAGACAGCCACAGCGACAGTCACAGCGACAGCCACAGAGACAGCCACAGCGACAGCCACCTAAATGATGGTCGTTAATGAGGGTGGCCACTCAGAACAGGTTTCACTGTACAAGCAACTTACTGTTGTGACATATCGCTGTATCTCCACTCGGCTATACAGGTCCCACGATGTGGTGCAGAATTCAGTGTCCACCCATCCATTTGTGTGTGACCTTTCTACCCCGCCTCCGTAGCTGTGGATCTGGTACAAGGCCACGTGCAGTGAACTGTAACAGCACATTTTATCAGTCAACTACGACAATCATGATGAACAGAAAGGAAAAAAAATTTAACTTATTCATAACAGTTTAATAACTTTAAAACACAGTCCTGTCTTCTTCATAGACTCTGCTCAGCATTAAACCCAAATAACTAACTAACTTCTTCATAGACTGTATTTTTCCCTGGAGGCAGATTGACCATTATAGTTGGTTGGCTGGACATTGCTTAATGTCCCGACAGCAACAAGACTTTCTCAGGACGTGTCTGCACTGCTCGTGAAAAAAAAACTAAACAGAATATTGAATGTATGTCGTCAGCCGGTCTAATACGCTAAATAAACCTAAGACCATTTAGCAACACACATCCAATATCAAGAGCTACAGGCAGCGCAGACAGTAGGGAGAGTTCAAAAAAGGAAAATACAGGTGAATGGGCCAAGGGTAGACAGAAACACATGCCACAGAATTAGAGGGGAAAACCCACCCTGTGGGGCTGACCTGGGTGACCCTGTGAACTAAAAAGTAGTTAATCCCACCCAAGTCCCCCAGAGCCGACCCAGGTGGGGTGACCATGATAGTGAAAGGGTAGTGCCAGATTAGAAACAAAGTAAAAACATATATACTACTGAGGTTTAACTCATTCAGCCTGACGGCCGTATTTCCCAAATTTTGGAGGCGTCATCTAATGAATATGCACCAGTTGCAGGAGATGGAGCGACCATGATAATTCAAGGGCAGTGCCAGATTAGCTTGGCGCCGACAGGCGCCAAGCTAATCTGGCACTACCCTTGAATTATCATGGTCGACCCATTTACTGCTGTAGTGCGTCAGGGCTCATTGGGTTAATCAAGCTAGAACAAAATGTTCAGAAGAGTCAGTATGACTCAACTTTTAGAAACAACACACAAGGAACACAACGCTGCAGATCACAGCACAGGGATCTTCATGTGCTGTGTCTAAAAATTGGGTCAGCCTGACTTTCCTCTGAACATTTGGTTCTATTTGTAGTGCCAGAGTAGTTGATGCGATGTGCGTCTATCATTCCCAACAAAACTTTATAACTACAAAAGGCTACACAGGCTGGTCTGTGAGTTTGAACCTTAAGGCTCCACAGCTGTTCAGTTCAAAATCATGGGCCAGCATACAAAGATCTACAAATATTGTTCCTTTACCTGCACAGCGGAAAAACGTGAAGATGGCTGACTCTGGTAGCGTATGGAAAAGTCAGGGTGATGTTCGTCAGGGAGTAC
>BTPG01000001.1:133622281-133697281 GCA_036245525.1 Semisulcospira habei
AAACAGAAAGTAGCTGGCAATCCAATGCAACGGCCTTTGTGGGGCTATATCACAGTCAGGTGTCTTAATTAATCTGTCTGTGAGTCAAATGTGCAGTCATGCTCAGAAATCCATGTAACAGGTTTGTATGGTCACGTCGGACACATAGTTTAACCCTTTCAGCCCTGAGTCACTACAGCAAGAGATGGCTCGACCATGATAATTCAAGGGTAGTGCCAGATGAGCTTGGCGCCTTCAGGCGCCAAGCTCATCTGGCACTACCCTTGAATTATCATAGTCAATCCATCTGGACATGGGGATGTAGCTTAGTGGATAAGACACTGTGCTGCTGGTAGTCGTACGATCCCGGGGTCGAATCCCCTGGTGGGCAGGAATGGGATGTGGACTTTTCCTCATTCCCATCGAGTCAAATTTACGTACAGACTCGGCGTACGGTTGCCTGTCTCGCCTTTGTGTGTACAGCACGCATAATCATCGAGCGCGCACGTTAAAAATCCCATTACCACTATTCGTTAAGAGAAGGCCCAGTAGTGCCGGTGAAATGGAAACAGAAATATGTCACATGCACCGAAGTTAATAGTAGGGTGAAGGTTTGCACATAAAGTAGCGCTTAGTAGCAGCAGGCTTTCAAAGCTTGAGCCTCCAACCCTACGGCGCCTTGAGCATCTTTAAATAGATGGATGTGTGCGCCTCGGAGACACCATACCATACCTTACCATCGGCAACTGGTACATGGTCACGAGGCAACACCTCCAAAATTTGAAAAACGGGACTTTGGGGCTAAAAGGCTTAATGACAGGCGACGCTCTTTGCCCTTGATGATTTCTCTAGAGAGAGCACCTGTCTCTTCAAGACCACTTTTTTCTACTGTGTCCCATTTCACGCCGACCGCCTGGACATGCAATGATGTCAAACAACCTGGGAGTGATGGCGGCATGGCCAAAAATTCTCACAAAGGATTTACCTCCTCCAGCTTTTGTGGAGACGTTGAACTTGAGCAGACTTTCACACTGGACGGAGACTCGACCTCCGCCCCCTCCCCCTCCTGTGGCCCCTCCTCCTGCTCCCCCAAACGCCGTGATGGCCCCGACGCCTCGCGCTTCGCTGCACACGATCCAGACGCTGCCTCCAGCTCCACCACCTGTGAAAACATGCATCATCATCTCCTGTGAACGCGTCGCCAAGATGGAATAAGTCACAAACCATGATCGTATACTGATGAGCAAAGTAAAAGCCACAACGCCACATCATCTGAGTAATCAGAAACACTTCAAGGGTAGTGCTGGATTAGCTTGGCGCCCCAGGCGCCAAGCTAATCCAGCACTACCCTTGAAGTGTTTCCGATGACTTGGAATGATGTAGCACTTGTTTCGCTCGTCAGCATACGTATGAGTGTATTGATAAGGATGCAGCATGTGAGATGTAAAGAAGAGGAATTATCCTGGAAATGTTCGGCCCCACGAATGGAAGCAACAACAAAAACACGATAACCCTGTTAATCCCACGGCCACATTTCCAAACTTTGGAGGCGTTGTCTAACGACGACGCACCAATTGTAGGAGATGGATTGATCATGATAATTCAAGGGTAGTGCCAGATGAGTTTGGCGCCCAAAGGCGCCAAGCTCATCTGGCACTACCCTTGAATTATAATAATAATAATAAATAGTTCTTGTATAGTGCTGTTCTCCAGGAAAACACTAGACACACTGCGCATGCACAACAGGACACTTTCTCTCTTAGACACACACACAATTATTTATATACTACTTTAACCCACCCCATCCCCCTTCCCAACACCTTCAGGTGCCAAGCTCATCTGGCACTACCTTTGAAGTATCATGGTCAATCCATCCCCTGGAACTGGTACATAGTCGTTAGGCAACACCTCCCAACATTTGAGAAATGGGACCTTGGGGCTGAAAGGGTTAACTCCACCGCTGAAAAGGGATGTTTCAGGGATGATTCAGTTGGACATGATATGCACATGACTGGAAGCCTGCAAATCTTGGGTTTAGACTGGATGCAAAATGACCACGCCGCATCATGGAACACAAACATTTATCAGCTCAACAAAAGGCATAGATCCTCATGAGTCCCCCGTACCCGTGGTGGCACATGTGAATCTATCCTTCTTGCAGGTGGGAGGGGTACTCAGTCACTGTCTAGCTATTGACATTATCCGTACCAGCTCCAGACCCGTAAGATTTATGAGGTGCGGCTCCGTCGACGGTGATTTGTCCATCGATGTCGACGTTTTGGGCAACGATTGCCACACTGCCACCACCGCTTCCTCCCAGGCCCCTCCGCACCAGTGGGTTACTGTAGGGACTGCCGCCAAACGTCAGCTGACCTGCATATCAAATTACAAGATGTTTTTAACCCATTACATCCTGAGGCTGATTTTGTAAAATCTGTCTATTGTCCTATGAAGGCTGCATTACAGATTAGGAGACAGATCAACCATTTTAGTTCAAGGCTGGTGCCCGAATAGCTTGGCACCTCAGGCGCCACGCTATTCGGGCACCACCCTTGAACCATCAGTCAAATTTATTTCAAGCAATGGGTGTATCAGGATGAAAATGGTTAAAGACATGTCACATGACAAAAAGGACCCCCACTCCTTCTCCGTCTACCGTCCATCCACCTGGAACACTCTCCCACTCTCTCTCCGTCAGAAACACTCTCTCTCCTCCTTCCAGTCCGCCCTCAAAACTCACCTCTTTCAACAGTTCTAGCACTATAATGCCATCACGCTCCCCGCCCTATGCTGACTGTCGTAATGTATTTGTGGTACGTGAGTCATTGTCAAAAGCGTACGCATGTGTGCGCTAGTTGTGAGTGCGTGCTTAGAGTTATAATTATAATAAGATAAGCCCAATATAAATACTGTAATTATTATTATTATTATTATTATTAAAAAGCAACGATGACATCAAAGGTTTACAACTAACCCCTTCACTGACAGAACACTGACATTCGAGAGGCAATGATCTTATAGCGAACCCCAAATTTGCAGGGGCCAATGATGATCTATACCTATTGCTGACTCATTTAGACCTGTGTATATCTGCAATGGTTTCCGTTTCACAATAGCGAGGTTACGTTTACCCTGAGCCACTCCCAACAAGCAAGAGTGAAGTAACCGCTGGTAACCAGCATGCGTCTAAAACACAGACAACACTCCAAACATCTCCAAGAGGCATAGATCCTCATGAGCCCTTCGGGCTCATGAGGATCTATGCCTCTTGGAGATGTTCGGAGTGTTGTCTACGCTTATGGTAGATGCTGGCTATCTGTGTTCACTTCACTCTCATTAGTTGTTTGGTGTAAACGCAGCCTCACTGCTGTTTAGCCACTGGCCCAGCTTGGGGCTAACATATAATACTGCAGAACCTGTTCTGAGTCACCTTGGCCTCTAATGACAAGTCATGCTGTTTGCCCTTCAAGACTTTCAGACAGCACCTGTCTTGCAAGGCTGCCTTTTTCTTGCAAAACAAGTTGTTACATTGGTGTTTAGAAAGCTCTTGCCACAAGGCATGCTTAGACTATATTTCAAGACTGTGGCTTGAATAGTCTGCGAGAAAATGCCAGCGTTAAAGTATACCATGGATGACGACGGACGGCGGTCGGATGGACAACCGCTGGCCCCTTACATAGACTCACTTTTTGCTATCATGCGTGAGCCACAATTATGTTGCAGAAACTGCTGGTCTGTAGATAAGTAAACAAAGACTCTCTTCAGTTTGTAAATACAAGAGGTGCACGAACCAAATTCTGCCCCATAGCCTCCAGGTGATCCGTGATCGTCAGGCTCAAAGATGGTGTCGTAGCCCTGTCCTGCTGTTGTTGCTCCCACACCGCGACCGCCACTACCACCGTGTCCACCGCCACTACCTCCCGCAGTACTGTCTGTTGCAGCAAGAAAAAAGCAGGTGATAATGACGATGATCTAATAATGACTGAAAATAAAGTGGACAAAATAAAAAAATAATAACAATAAATATAGACAATTTTGGGAGGGTATCTTGGCAAGTAAAAGATCCTTGGGCCCAACACAGCTGTGAATTGGCCAACTACACTAAATGTTGGCTCGAGGCTCTTCACAGGCCAGATATGGTCAACATATACTGACGAGCAAAAGAAATGCGACATCATTTTAATCATCAGAAACACTTAACCTTTTTAGCCCCAAGGTGCCATTTCTCAGATTTTGGAAGTGTTGCCCAACGACCATGTACCAGTTGTAGGAGATGGATTGATCATGATAATTCAAGGGTAGTGCCAGATGAGCTTGGCGCCTGAAGGCGCCAAGCTCATCTGGCACTACCCTTGAATTATCATGATCAATCCATCTCCTGCTGCAGGGTCCCGGGGCTCAGTGGGTTAATGTTTCTGCTGTCTGAAATGATGTATTATTTCTTTCGCTCCTCGTTACCAAATGAATCAAATGATATTTTTCTGTTGTATTCTGTCACGTAGGTCACAAAATGCACTCACTTTCACCAAATCCACGGGAGCGATAATCCCCAAGCGGTGTGTACCCCTGGCCGTTCAGGTCCAGATGTCCGCCAGAGTACACGGCCATGTGATGGCCCACGTTCAGACGAAGACCGTAGTTGGCTTTCAGATGGCCCCCTCCAAAGATCTATCATTGAAATGGAAATCAGTGATGCATGACAGTTCACTTCGCAGATAAAAATATACTAACGAGCAAAAGAAATGCGACACTTTAAGAATCATTGGAAACTCTAAGTGTTTCCGATGATTCCAAAAATGTCGCATTTCTTTTGCTCATCAGTATATCTAACACAAAAGAGAGGCCCAACAACCCTTTTCCAGATGTCCCGACCACACTTTTACATGCAAATACATATAAAAAGTGTGGTCAGGAAAAACGATGCCTCCCTTTTGTTCCCTGGAGTTTTGCATTTCTCTAGTGAGGTCCGAAATCACAGACCCTTGCAATGAAAATGCTCCATCTACCTTGAGTGTGTCAGCAGTGATGGCAACATCCTGAAGATGGTGTCCGCTGTCCACTTCGAACGTTCCGCCATCTTGGACATGCAGTGATCGCAACGCCACCTGTCTGACTCCACCGACTGTACCCAGACTGGCCTCACTGCCGAGCTGCACCGTGCCGCCATTGTACACATACAGGTCCTGGATGCCCGATACCTGCGGATGGGTTACAGTTGGAAATCAATGAGGAGAAAAAAAAACTTTTATTCCGAAACCAGTTGGTTGGTTGGTTTGTACATTGCTTAACGTCCTGACAGCAACAAGACTTTCTCAGGACGTGCCTGCACTGCTTGTGAAAAAAAAAACTAAACAGAATACTGAATGTATGTCGCCAGCCGGTCTAATATGCTAAATAAACCTAAGACTATTTAGCAACACAGATCCAATATCAAGAGCTACAGGCAGCGCAGACAGTAGGGAGAGTTTAAAAAAGGACTGAAAATACAGGTGAATGGACCAAGGGTAGACAGAAACACATGCCCCAGAATAGAGGGGAAACCCCACCCTGTGGGGCTGACCCTGGGAACTAAAAAGTAGTTAACCCCACCCAAGTCCCCTAGGGCAGACCCAGATGGCGGATATTCCTAAACCAGATCAGCAACATTCTTAAATGGAGTCTATCTAACATTCTTGAAACCTTTAGCCTATATTCTAAATATTGACTGTAAAGCTGACAGGCCACGGACCACAGTGGTGTTTTTGTACTGTCCAGTCTCTTAGCCTTAGTCAATCCCAGTCATCCCCTAATTGTTCAATTCCCTAAAAAGCACTACCGCCCACCAGCTGCACATTTGCCATGCATAAAATACCAAAAAAAAACAGCACATGACCCGTCTCATTTCTTGGCTATGAAACTGGTTCCTTACCAACCCCACACCCAAGCACAGCTGAAATCAGCGTGCCCCTCAAATCACTACGCCAAAGGCAACTCAACATAGGCCCACAAATGTCCACTGGATAAGCTCAGGATGGTATGAATCAAAGCACCAAACATGTCTCCTCTCAGCTAACCACAAATTTCCAGCAAATTCCCACATTCAGCCCAACTGCAAATTTTCAAACAAGGCAAAAATTATTTTTAAAAACACGGGACCTCTTACTGCCTGAACTTCCCAATTTAAATGTATACCGTGACCTGTCAGAGACACTTGTCCCACCTGAACACCATTCAATCTGCTATCAGTGCAACCCTTAGACAATAGCTAAGTCAAATCCAAAGTGACACCCTTGAACGTTGCTGCATCTTTAAGTTATGGCCCATTATGTGAAGTGCCTTGATGTGGCGTTCACAACGCTGCTGACGTGTTGGATCATGCATATCTGATGCCATGAAAAACAGCCTAGATATGGTCAGAATGCCTCCAAAATTGGCATGTACATCAAGTAATATATCTGATCTTCAGAAATGTTGCATTTGAGACACAGGCACATGAAAGTGTTTTTTTTTCATATTTTTCCATTGCCTACCCCCCTACTTTTTCTGTTTTTCCAAGTTTACACACGCATGCAATACAGTCAAACTGACTTCTGGTGGGCTGGACAACTTAAAACAGTTACCATGACACTGACACTGATGAAAAATGAGCTTTCAGACCCAAGGCCATTTCCTTGTGTATCTTAGGGCAGCCCAAAAGACAACACCCAGGCATCCTCATTGACCCTGTTGTCTGGTGACAACAAGCTGGAAGAGGCCTGTAACCAGCTGCCATGCCCTATGTGCTGCTGGCAATCTTTCCCTAGGCAAAAGGGGTCATGAAACAGCTCTGCAATTTAAACATTAAGTCTACTGAGCTATCCCACAGGAAAAAGACTACACAAAACAACCAAAACTATGCTACGCGGGACACGCCGCATACACTAATTAGTGTCTGGACTGCTGATTTAGGAGGTAGCATAGAAAAATGGTTATGTACAGTTCATTTTTATATAAAACACACTTGTCAGAGTCTCAAAACACCTCAGCTCATCTTGCAGATGTAGTAGGCATGTGTGTGCCAAACTTGTCAACACTCCTGTAAAACCCTGTACTGGTGCCTGCAACTGCTGATCCCATAACAATGCACTCAAATGAGCTTTACTCAGTGTACAAGTGCTTGTGTTTGGCTTAGAATAGACACCAGAGACATCCCTCATGACAATTACAGCAGAATGACACCTCAGATGCAACCAGTGTAGCAGTACCATGCAAAATAACACTTCTGCAGGTCACATTATTTTGGCCGCTTATTTCACTCTGAGGTCAGCTGTCTGATGAAATGCACATGCTAACACTGTTTCATTGTAGTTTTTATCTTAACCTTTGACCTTAAGCCCCCAACCCCCCCCCCCCTCCCCTGCCCCCCCCCCCCTCCCGGCCTCCAACCCAAACCCCTGCCCACCCCACCCTACACCCACCCCACACAACTTCAAAAACTGAAAGAGTGAATTTTTTTTTAACGCATTTATCAAACTGAACACCCCAAACCCCACCCCTTTCAAGGTCAAGGTCAAAGGTCACAGCTCATGGTCGAAGGAAAGACTCATGACTACCTGTAAGACAAAAAATAAATGAGCAAACACACTAAACCTAGCTCACAGTGCAGGTAAACAGGGTGTTGCCATGCAAAACATGCCAAAACGCCTATAAAACTGCATGCACAGCGATTTTTTGGCAAAATTTCAAATTTTTCATGATTTTTTTACTTTTCCAACTGCAACCATCCAAACTCATTGATCTGGTTACACTAAACCAGTTTCCGGTCTATGTCACATATGGCATGTGGTGCACCTGACAGGCCACGGACCACAGTGGTGTTTTCGTACTGTCCAGTCTCTTAGCCTTAGTCAATCCCAGTCATCCCCTAATTGTTCAATTCCCTAAAAAGCACTACCGCCCACCAGCTGCACATTTGCCATGCATAAAATACCAAAAATAACAGCACATGACCCGTCTCATTTCTTGGCTATGAAACTGGTTCCTTACCAACCCCACACCCAAGCACAGCTGAAATCAGCGTGCCCCTCAAATCACTACGCCAAAGGCAACTCAACATAGGCCCACAAATGTCCACTGGATAAGCTCAGGATGGTATGAATCAAAGCACCAAACATGTCTCCTCTCAGCTAACCACAAATTTCCAGCAAATTCCCACATTCAGCCCAACTGCAAATTTTCAAACAAGGCAAAAATTATTTTTAAAAACACGGGACCTCTTACTGCCTGAACTTCCCAATTTAAATGTATACCGTGACCGACAGTATGCCCTAAATTAACCCTTTTAGCCCCACGGGTGCTTTTTGGAAGTGTTACTGAACGACAGTGTGTGCCAGTTGCAGGAAGTGGATTGACCATGATAATTCAAGGGTAGTGCCAGATTAGCTTGGCACCTTCAGGCGCCAAGCTAAACTGGCACTACCCTTGAATTATCATGGTCAATCAATCTCCTGCTGTAGGGGCTCATACTATCCAATTTTCACACACTTGAAAACACAACCTCCGAGGGCAATGTCCAGTGCATTCAAAGACATGCAGCAACTCAGGTCTTCGCGAACCTTTCACAGTTCATCCCAGCACGCAAAGAGTCCTGGGGCTGAGACCGGCTCTACTTGGCCCACACACAGCCGTACCATTATCATTCATCCTAAACTAAAAAGCAGACACTGGCCCAAGGTTCTTTTGCCCACTGGGACATGGTGTGACTTTTTGCTCTTGTGGTCTAGGGAAGCTCTACTGTTTTCACGTTACACGTGCTCAACTTACGCCAATCTTCTGCAAGAAGCACAGGTCAGTATGAGGCCCCGCAGGCTGTGGGGCTGATAAGGATCTGTGCTTCTTGCAGATATAATTTGCATCTGTCTTCCTCATGTAAAGGCACTCAATGTTTGATGGTGGGTGTTTTTTTTTTTTTTTACCTTACTGAGTGAAGACAGCAGCGTCTGTGTGAAGAACGTACGAGGCGGGTATTTCACGTGGGTGTCTTCGTAAGCGATCAGATTGAACGGGATGTCGATTGCCGTGAAGTTGATGTTTATGTTTTGTCGGTATCCAGCGTGGATAAACCCTGCGTGGATTATTTAAGTTTAAATCAATGTAACTTGTAAGCTGAAATTGCTGACAGTTGAAATTGGAAAACAGACAGAAATATACCCCCCCCCCTCTACCCCCTGCACACCCCCCACCCCCACAACACACACACACAAATTAAACAACCAAAACGAAAGAAAGCACAAGTCAGTAATATAATACCAAACATGTCTTATAACTCATGCAACCCCACGCCCCACCAGTTGCAGGATGGATCAGTCATGATAATTTAAGGGTAGTGCCAGATTAGCTTGGCGCCGACAGGCGCCAAGCTAATCTGGCACTACCCTTGAATTATCATGGTCGATCCATCTCCTGCTGTAGTGGGTCAGGGCTGAATGGGTTAATTTGTATTCATATAGTGTCAAGCGCTATTAACCCTTTGCCTGTCAGTAGCAGTTTTGTCACCATGGTTCCTGCTGGAATCACAACAAAAATGCTACAAACAGCCAAAGGCTTAAAACACAAAAAAGAGTTAAGCAGAAACCATATAGATACAACAGTAAACTTCCCAGTGCGCAAAGGCCATCCGGCCATCAGCAGCCACCGTTGCCCCGTGCACGACTGTGTGCGGGCCAATGGCAGCCAACGTCAGCCCAATGGCCTTTTGCGCATTTGGACTACTTGAAAAACTGACGGAGAGTAAACTTGAAATACTGCATGACTCTCCAGTGACAAACTCGCACACCGCTTAGCTTAATCCCCTTGTGCATGCAAGCATGGTTACCACAAACCAGCAGCTGCACGCATCAAGGAGTAAAAATATCACGCAACGCATGCATAAAGGGAAAAAGAAATATCATAGCACTTCGATTTCGCTATTTGTTCACCTGTTCGGTCACTGTAAACTGTGCCAACATTGATGCTGAACGGCGTATTCTGATTGGCCGAGTCCTCAAAAACAAGATGGCTGCCACCTGTCACGCTCAGTGAACTGAACACAAACTCTCCACGGTTGGGATCAAGGGGAACCCAGGTGCTGGCTCCATGAAGCTCGTCTTTGATGTACCTGTGGAGAACATTTCTGATTCAGGAACACACTAGCTGACATGACCGTGTGACTGTGCTGTTGACAGTACTAGTGACTGCATGCATGCGATGTTAACCCTTTTAGCCCCAGGACCCTGCAGCAGGAGATGGATTGATCATGATAATTCAAGGGTAGTGCCAGATGAGCTTGGCGCCAAGCTCATCTGGCCCTACCCTTGAATTATCATGATCAGTCATTATCATGATCAGTCATTAGGCAACACCTCCAAAACTTGGAAAATGGGACCTTGGGGGCTATAAGGATTTACACATGGAGTCATTTCTGAATTTACCAGGTCTTCTTCAAAAGCATAGAAAAAAACCAACGAGAAATGGGTGAAAATGTGCTCTACGTCACAAACCCATCGAGGACCAAAGCCAGGTGATTTCTTGTCGGGCACAGCAAAGTCACATTCTGGGTGCCCACATGCGTGAGTGACAGTGCAAACGCTTGTCATTGTGACTGCAGACGCAGGATGTAATTGTGACTGCGGATTGCGGCTGCAGACGCAGGATGTAATTGTGACTGCGGACGCAGGATGCAACTGTGACTGCGGACGCAGGATGCAACTGTGACTGCGGACGCAGGATGTAATTGTGACTGCGGACGCAGGATGTAATTGTGACTGCGGACGCAGGATGTAATTGTGACTGCGGACGCAGGATGCAGCTGTGACTGCGGATGCAGGATGCAGTTGTGACTGCGGACGCAGGATGTAATTGTGACTGCAGACACAGGATGTAATTGTGACTGCGGACGCAGGATGTAATTGTGACTGCGGACGCAGGATGTAATTGTGACTGAGGACGCAGGATGTAATTGTGACTGCGGACGCAGGATGTAATTGTGACTGCAGACGCAGGATGTAATTGTGACTGCGGACTCAGGATGTCATTGTGGCTGCGGACGCAGGATGTAATTGTGACTGCGGACGCAGGATGTAATTGTGACTGCGGACGCAGGATGCAATTGTGACAGCGGACGCAGGATGTAATTGTGACTGCAGACGCAGTATGTAATTGTGACTGCGGATGCAATTGTGACTGCGGACGCAGGATGTAACTGTGACTGCAGACGCAGGGGCCCAAGACAGTTCACGCCTCTTGCAGATGGAACAGGCTGTTCTCTCTGAACCAAAAAGTTGAAGTTCAGCTTTTTCTGGGAGCCTGAAAAAGCTTAATCCGATGCCAGGACTGAAGACTAATTTTGGTGTGTGCACAGATCTACTCTCTAGACTACTAGAACAACAATGTGGGTACCCAGATTTCACTTGGATGGCGTCTGAACCCCTTACAAACCAAGGACGAAATTGTCCGATTTTTGTAGATATCCTCTGAGGTCTATATATCAATTCTGGAGCCAGATCGATCATGATATTTCAGGGTTGGTGTCAGAATAGCTTGGCGCCTACAGGCGCCAAGCTATTCTGACACCAACCTTGAAATATCATGGTCGATCGAGATCTGGGTTAAAGGCTACTAGGACCCACAAACTCTTCGTATTCCCCTACAACTCTTACCTCTCATTGGGTTGTGTCCCTTCCACGTAGATCTCAACCTCCGCCAGCGAGGCGTACCCGCTACTACAGCTCCCCAGAGTTGCAAGGTCAAGGATGAGCACGGCAAGGTTACGGCCAACTGGCAGCTCGAGGTACGATCCCTGTACGATGGGCGTCTCCGGAACCACGTAGTTGCTTGTAATTTCAAAACTTGTTCCAGTAAACGTGCGAGCTGTCACCTGCGTTTGCACAGAAAAAGATACAGTAAGCTTCAATGACTATCAAATGGTCACACGTGCGTAATCGCCCATAACACTGCCCTGTGGAGGCAAAGAAAGAGGAGTCAACTTCACTTCTAACAAGGCCGGACGTAAGAAAGGTCAGACGTAACAACACCGTTTCAGAGATCCCAACCAGTATCTCTACGTAATTTACTTCACTTTTAACTCATTCGAAACGTGCCGCCTTCAGATATGCGGCTTATGCCACGTATCCGGAGGCAGCACATCTCGAATGAGTTAACAAACTTCCGTAAACATAAATGTCTGCGTCCCCAAGCAAACTGTTATATACCAAGGACCATTTCTTTGCAATAAACTCCCACAGTTCCTCAGACATTGTGAATCAGCCAATAGTTTCCGGCAGTCTTTAAAGACGCATTTATTCCTGTAAACAAACATTCACCGTTATAATTCTTCTTTCGGTCGACATTTCGTTGTCAGTGAGAGTTGTCTAGCGTGTCCTTTATTAGTTTTATTATACACCTATATCTTTTTGTGTGTGAGCATTTTTTTTTTGGTTCGCGTGTGTTCATTTTGTTATTTTTATTTTTCTTGTATATCTTGTTGCGTGAGTGTGTATGTTAAGGACTATATATGTGCTGTAGGATGCAAGGTGCATGTATGTTATTATGTCATTTGTACGGCGCCTAAAGCTTTTCTATTGAAAGAATAGGCGCCTTAAAAATACAGATTATTAATATTATCATGTGTGGGACAGAAAAAAAAAGTTGAATCCTGATGCGGGGGTCTGGGGGCAGCAGAAGGCCCCCCAAAAAAACGAAAAAAAAGAAGAAAATAAAAAGGCAATTTTTAAAATCCGGACATCCGGCTGTAGTCGGAAAAGTCCCCCCCATTAACATAAATGTCTGCGGTCCGTGGCGCAGTGGTTAAGGCGCCTGCCACCAATGCTAAAGGTGCGAGGTTCGATTCCGGGTTCCGGCGTCGGATTTTTCTCCTCTAGTAAGTGTCACCGTTAATTCGGGCGGACCGTCGGGGGTTCTTTCTCCGGGTACTCCGGCTCTTCCTCCCCCTCCACTTTGGTATCAGTTTCAGCCAACTTAATAAAATTTCAAATACAAAACGATTTCCAAATACCGTCAGTAGCTCACTTGAGCTTGCCCTTAGCACCACGTGAATCTTCTGTGTTTACGTACAGTGTGTGAGTGAATGCATGTGATTCACATGAGCGTGCTTGTTGGGTTCAGTTCGTGGCTACATTCTGCGCATTGAGTTATATTATAAATATGAGAAATGCGCCATATAAATGCTATGCATTATTATTATTATTATGTATTATTATTATATCCAAAGTTCATGGCTGTAATTCCATTTGTGTCAAAAGAGAGATTTTCAATTTCACTGCATCACAACAAACATTTTGCTTTTAAACCATTCAACCCCACATCCTCATTTCCGAAAATGTTGTCACCTAGCAACTATATATATATATATATACCAGTTGCAGGAGATGGTATGGTATGGTATGGTATGGTCTATTGGTATGGTGTCTCTGAGGCGCACTATCCATCTAATTAAAGATGCTCAAGGCGCCTTAGGGATGGAAGCTGAAGCTTTGAAAGCCTGCTGCTACTAAGCGCTACTTTATGTGCAAACCTCCACCCTACTATTAACTTCGGTGCATGTGATATATTTCTGTTTCCATTTCACCGGCCTTCTTTTTTCGAATAGTGGTAATGGGATTTTTATTGTGCGCACTTGATGATTATGCGTGCTGTACACACGAAGGCGAGACAGGCAACCGTAAGCTGAGTCTGTACATAAATTTGACTCGATGGGAATGAGGAAAAGTCCACATCCCATTCCTGCCCACCAGGGGATTCAAACCCGGGATCTTACGACTGCCAGCGCAGTGTCTTATGCACTAAGCTACGTCCCCATGTCAAGATGGGTTGACCATGACAATTCAAGAGTAGTGCCAGATCAGCTTGGCACCAAGCTAATATGGCACGCCCCTTGAAGTATCATGAATTATCATCCATCTCCTGTTGTAGTGCCTCGTGGATAAATGGGACAACCAGAACGGACTTACTGTCTTTTGCCTTCATGGGGCACGAAACACCACAGTCAGAGATGAATCAAGCCATGGCAGTTCAAACATAGCTGATTTGCTTGGCTGTGAGCCAATCCAGCACTGTACATAGACTATCATGGCCAACCCGTCTCCAGAAGCTGGCACACAGTCTTTATCGATTTATCCTCAGGTTATTATTATCAGGTAACAAAGACATAACCTCCCAAATGTGCAACAAGCCATCAGACCGACATCAGCCGCCGTTGGCCCACGCAAAGCCGACGTCGGGACGTTGGCTGTGCGTGGGCCAACGGCACCCGACGTCGGCCCAATACGTGCTGCATACAGATATAGATCTGTTTGCCGCGCATCCATATGGGGTACATCTTTAAACCTTTGCATGTCAGTAGTTTTTTTTTGTTGTCCCCCCCCCCCCCCCCACCCCTCATAAAAAAACCTGCTACTAACATGCAAAGGGTTGATGAGTTAACCTTTCAGCTGTTGTTACACTTTTTGTGGTCGTATTCTGTGTTTAGTGTCATATGCCTGTGGTTCTTGCTTGTCAATTTATAGTTTGTTTGCATGTAGAGCATTTTACCATGCATAGGTGCCTTAACTCGTCAGCCCCGACACACCCCAGCAAGACATGGATCGACCATGATAGTTCAAGGGGGTGCCAGAATAGCTTGGCGCCCATAGGCGCCAAGCTATTCTGGCACCACCCTTGAACTATCATGCTCGATCTGTCTCTAGAATTGTAATACAGCCCTTCAGAGGGCGACTTCAAAGTTTGGGGGTTTTCAGTCCTTGGGCAGAATGTGTTAAAAATCCTCTTTAGTATTATCGGGGGTTCTTTCTCCGGGTACCTTCCCCACGAATTTGGTATTAATTTCAGTCCACTTAATCACAAATTAAAAAAAATTATAAAAAACCATTTAAATTTCAAAAATATTCCAGTAGCTCACTTGAGCTTGCCCTTTGCACCACGTGAATGTTCTGTGTTTATGTACAGTGTGTGAGGGAATGCGCGCGATTCACGTGAGCGTGCTCGTTGGGGTTCAGTTCGCGGCTATGTCTTGCGTATTGAGTTATATTATAAAATATGATAAATGAGCCATATAAATACTTTGTTTTCTTCCCTACATCACACGAACAGTCACTTTAGTGCAAACCGTACCATGTGACCATGATATAAAAACCCCTGTAGCTAAAAATGGCGGACGTTTTGTAGCCCTCTGGATGACGCATCTTGGATGCCAGTTCTGTTCTATAAAAGATCGCCAAATGTTCTAAAGTACAGAGTTACTTAGTGTTGTTCGAAACAACAAGCACACTCAGTACTGGAGACATCAACGTCATCACATATTTTAAATTACATCATAAGTCTATTATGTATAAAGGTATATTCCTTTGATGTCAGTCATGTCTGGCGTGATCCAGGTCGCAAGATGTCTTCTTGATTTCTTTTACGAAAATAGTGGAGGAATGAAAACAAATACGTTATTGGTCGGAGGGGTTCGCTGCATGGCCGAAGGCCTGAGGGGTACAATGGTTCCTTTGACCTCCCTCAGGCCTACAAGGGTCCGTGTAGCATACCCCTCTGACCAATAACTTATAATGTATTATTATTATTATCAGTATTATTATTATCAATATTACTATTATTATTATAGACAATTAGAAATGTCAACATTATAAACACTTGTTCCAGCACCATCCGCTCAGTAAATTTACGCAAGGTCGGGTCGCTAACACTAACAGACGGCTCTATAGGGTAACAAAATGCACTAAGTAGAAAAAACAAACATACCTTGAACTGTGTTGGGAACACACTGTTGGGGTAAATCTTCACGGTGTTGACCCGGTAGTCTCCCTTGAGGTCAAGGGTCAGCTTAGTGGTCCCCCCTTCTGCTAAGAAGTAGCTGGCGGTGTCGGAGTTCATGGTCTGGTCGAAGAGGTAGTGCAGGAGGTACATGCTCGCAGAGTTGGGCACGCAGCACGTGCAGTAGGGCCACGAGTTCACATTGTACACGTTTGTGGTGGACGTCACCGTGAAACCTTTTGTGGTGGTGAACGAATTTGCCTTGGAGTAGGACGAGGCGGGCAGAGAAAAGTCGAGACGTCGGCCAATGTTGCGCAGTTCTGGTTGTTCCGTCACTGGCTTCCGACCCTGTAATTACACATGTTTTCTGTACAATAGAAACGGCCCCCAGATATAGGTCCATATACACCAGAACCTGTTTTGAGTGACCACCCTCATGACTGAGCACCTGTCATGAAAGACCATTCAGGTGGCGACAGCCAGTCACTGCGACAGCCACAGTCACAGCCACAGTCACAGTCACAGCGACAGCCACAGTCACAGCGACAGCCACAGTCACAGCCACAGTCACAGCTACAGCCACAGCCACAGCCACAGTTACAGCGACAGCCACAGTCACAGCGACAGCCACAGTCACAGCCACCTGAATGATGGTCTTTCATGACAGGCGACACTGTCTGCCCTACCAAGACTGCTCCTGAGAGAGAACCTGTTTTAAAGACCGTTTTTATCTCACAAGCAAGATGGATGCTCAATGCCGATTCTACTGCAGGAACTTTGTATTCACTTGGGGCGGTCCGTGGCGCAGTGGCTAAGGCGGCTGCCACCAATTCTAAAGGTGCGAGGTTCGATTAATTGTTCCGGCATCGGACTTTTCTCCTCTAGTAAGTGTCACCGTTAATTCAGGCGGATTGTCGGGGGGTTCTTTCTCTGGGTTCTCCGGCTCTTCCTCCCCCTCCCCTATGGTACCGGTTTCAGGCCACTTTATTAAATTTCAAATACATGCGATCAAAATTTCCGAAACCTCAGTAGCTGAGCTGACCCTTCGCACCACGTGAATGTCCTGTGTTTGTCTTGTACTGTGTTTGTCTTCAGTGCGTATGTGTGTGTGTCACGTGAGCATGCGTGTTGGGTTCAGTCCACGGCGCTTTGAGCCGATTCAAAGAATTGGGAAAAGCGCCTATATAATAACTGGTATTATTATATTATTATTATTATTATTACACACGCCTGGGATGATTTTGCAATTTTGAGAGACGTCCATCAAGACTGTACCAGCTGGGGGAGACAGATCAGCCATGACAGTTCAAGGGTAGTGCCAGATTAGATTGGCGCCTTGAAAAGGCGCCAAGCTAATCTGGCACTACCCTTGAACTATTATGCTGGAAACATCTCCGGCTGTGGTGTCACATGGGCGAATGTGTTACTGTTAAAAGCAAAATCTGAGCGAGATCCCCGAACATTCTGAGCGAATCAGGTTCTACTCTTGAGATGCCTGTGAAAGACTCCACAAAATGCCATGCTAATCAGACAATACCCCTCAGCTATGCCATACTTGCTCTACTGATTAGTGTTGGAAGACAATGAAAAATAATACATAAAACATTTGGCTCATATTCGTCAAAATGTGGTTGGATATCACAAAATTCTGAAACAACACTTTTGCACAGGTCCACACTACATTCTTACAGGTCATTTGACATCGGAGCGCACGTTTTTCACAAATTTCTCCACAAAGAACCACTTCTCTATACCAATCTTGGAACAAATATCACACATTGACAGTTGACCTAGTATGATTTACTTTGAAGAAACTTGAACAATGTGTCAGTTTTGATGTACAGTCATTAAAAACAATTGGAGTTTTTTCATGAAACGACTGATTTTATATCCCAAAATGTGCCCCAGATATATTAACCCTTATCATTCGGAATACACCAGTGTGTGAAATAAGTTTGACTAGGCACCAAGCTATTCTGTCACCACCCTTGAACTAAAGCCATTGGCCTTTATCCTTATCTGTAAGTACTGTAAAAGTACCTTGCATAATTATGGCTGTGTACAGATTTGAAGCTTTTAGCCTCAGTAGGATAGGGGGTTAAGCCCAGTATAAGAAAGATCTATTTTCATGTGAATTGGCCACGTTTTCAAACCTGAAACAGCGCAGGCATACATGAATTCTCACAAACCAGATAGATGAGGCTAGCGCTGGCAGAATTGTACACATACCAAGGGGAATTACTCAGCGCTGGACAGACAAACAGATCCCCTGCCCCCGCCTATCAGGCACCCAATCGCTAGCCCACAGAGAAATACGAAGGTATAGAACAAGACAATCATCTGCATCCTAGCGATTGGGTGCCTGATAGGTGGGGGCAGGGGATCTAACTGTTTGTCTGTCCAGACATGAATTCTGCATGCTTGACCTCGATACGGAAATCTGCCGGGCTCTATTTAGGTTACTGAAAATGGCTTGCTGTCGTATTTTCACCACATTTTTACGACTACACTACAGCAACATCAAAAAATCATAGGTGTTCAGTAAAAATATTCCATATTGGGTCAACTAGTACTAAAAGATATTTGTGCTTAAAGTGGTACAGAAAAGTGTTTCTTTGCAGAGATATCTGGGAAAAACATTGTGCACTCTGATGTCAAAATTATTTTACTGACGCAGTGGATGCAGACGTGAAGAAAAAGTGGTACTTAAAGACAGGTACTCAAGACAAATACTGACGGGCAAAAAGTGTCACCTGTCAGTCAAGACCATATTCAGGTGGCGACAGCCAGTCACAGCTACAGTCACAGTCACAGCTACAGTCTCAGCTACAGTCACAGTCACAGCTACAGTCACAGCTACAGTCACAGTCACAGCTACAGTCACAGTCACAGCTGCAGTCACAGCTACAGTCACAGCTACAGTCACAGCTACAGTCACAGCTGCAGTCACAGCTACAGTCACAGTCACAGCCACAGTCACAGCTACAGTCACAGTCACAGTCACAGCTACAGTCACAGTCACAGCTACAGTCACAGTCACAGCTACAGTCACAGCTGCAGTCACAGCTGCAGTCACAGTCACAGCCACAGTCACAGCCACAGTCACAGCTACAGTCACAGCTAAGTCACAGTCACAGCAACAGTCACAGTCACAGCTACAGTCACAGTCACAGCTACAGTCACAGCTACAGTCACAGCTACAGTCACAGTCACAGCTACAGTCACAGCTACAGTCACTGCTACAGTCACAGTCACAACTACAGTCACAGTCACAGCTACAGTCACAGTTACAGTCACAGCTACAGTCAGTCACAACTACAGTCACAGCTACAGTCACAGCTACAGTCACAGCTACAGCCACAGTCACAGCCACAGCTGCAGCCACAGTCACAGCTACAGCCACAGTCACAGCTACAGTCAAAGTCACAGCTACAGTCACAGCTGCAGCCACAGTCACAGCTACAGTCACGGCTACAGTCACAGCTGCAGCCACAGTCACAGCTACAGCCACAGTCACAGCTACAGTCACAGCTGCAGCCACAGTCACAGCTACAGCCACAGTCACAGCTACAGTCACAGCTGCAGCCACAGTCACAGCTGCAGCCACAGCTGCAGCCACAGTCACAGCTACAGTCACAGCTACATGCAGCCACAGTCACAGCTACAGTCACAGCTACAGTCACAGCTACAGCCACAGTCACAGCAACAGCCACCTGAATGATGATCTTGAATGACAGGCGAGGTCTATGATTGCTCAAAACATGTTCTGCCATAACAAATGTGACCCTCTCTCATTAAACCAGTCTTAACTCGCAGCGAGCCAATCAGCGCTACACGCAGTAATATGTGGTGAGGGTCAATCTGGGTCATTTTCACTTTTTTTGCAGAAATGTATTCTACATACACCAAAGTATCGTATGGTTTAAAATCTTTATCATGAAAAATGCCATTACATAGGTTAAAAATTATTTTAAAAGTCTGCGCTTGGCCTCAATTATGCTGCACACAGAAACTTCACAGGCTGTTTTCTCAAACTTTAACAAGTTTAAACACTAATAACTTCTACAATTTTTGCACTACAGCATACAGTCATATATCAAATTAATCAGCAAACACTGTAGTTTTCCAAAATGTATATATGTCAAAACATCCAAAATAATAAATCCGACATTCTATTACATCCAAAGCTAACTATACCTGGTTATCCACTTGGAGTGTGGCCTCACCACCGTCTCTATCGTAGATGTACACAGTCCCCGACGCGCCAGCCTCAGCCTTGCTGCTTGCGCTGGGCTGTCCTCCATACAGGTGATACTCCCCGCGGTAAGGGGGCATGCCCAGGTGGGTGGAGTGATAGACCGCCACCCTGCCCCCAGCCCCGCCCCCTCCATTCACAGGATCGCTGGCTCCGCCCATTGCCTCTATGGCTCCAGTGTGACTGCCTGTTCGGAGAAAAAAAAATCTTCCAGTGTGAAGTTCTGCGCTCTTGGCTTAAGCCCGAGATTGGGGACAATTTACTAGACAGCACAACCAGTCTTGAGTGACCGCCCTCATGAGAAATCACCAGTCATTAAAAAACCATCATTCACAGCGACAGCCACCTAAATGACGGTCTATAACGACAGGTGACACTTCTGTCCTTGCCGACTTTTCTTGAGATAGTACCTGTCTCTTAACCCATTACATCCTGAGGCTGATTTTTTTTTTCATTTGCTTATTGTCTTGTGAAGGCTACGTTACAGATTAAGAGATAGATCAAACATTTTAGTTCAAGGGTGGTGCCAGAATAGCTTGGCGCCTTAGGCGCCAAGCTATTCTGGCACCACCCTTAAACGATCATAGTCAAATTAATTTCAAGGAGTAGTGTATCAGGATGATAAGGGTTAAGACTATAGTGATTTCTTGCAGAAGGTGGCTGTTCACAACAGGTTCTGCTGTAATTTGTACTTAGTCACAGGTTGAACTCCTCACGACTCCCTCCGTCTGAGGAACACAGATGGGAGCAAAACACACAGCACCATGTCAGCATATAAACTGCATCCCGACAAGGAAAGCAACATGCTAAGAAAGAACAATTACAGCACGATTGCGTTGTAGTTGTCCTTTGTGACCATTTTTCTTTCGTCGTCGGGATTTTCTTTGCATTTTACAAGGTCTGTAAATCCAACCACTATCTCGTACCAGCCACTCTCTTCACTGCCAGTGGGTCTGTCACCATTTTGGTCTGCACAGCATATAAAATGTATTTAGACTTCAAGCTTGCTGATGCCATTTATGAAAACTAACCCGAGTGTTGACTGTTTTCTTCCCAACCTCACCCTTTGGCTCTTGGGAATACTTTTCGCTTTTTTCCTGCAGGAATCACCTTGACAAAAAATCGTACCAACAGCTGTGCAGTTAATTTAACTCATTCAGCCCGACGGCCGTATTTCCCAATTTTTGGAGGGGTCATCCAATGACTATGCACCAGTTGCAGGAGATGGGTACGGGTCAACCATGATAATTCAAGGGCAGTGTCAGATTAGCTTGGCGCCAACAGGCGCCAAGCTAATCTGGCACTATCCTTGAATTATCATGGTCGACCCATCTCCTGCTGTAGTGCGTCAGGGCTGAATGGGTTAATACAAACTTTGCTTTTCAGGCATGTGAAAACTCACCTGTGAGGTTGACCGTTTGAATGATGATGCTGCCACCACTACCACCACTGCCCAACGTCCCGTCTGCACCGACGACGTTCTTGCTGTTAGCTTTGATGTAGCCGTCCACTGTCAGCGTGTGCTGGACATTCAGCGTGAGCTTGCCACCACCTGCCGAGATTTGTAAACATCAACATTTTCAAACAAAACAGAAAATCAATCACTCAGCGCGTATCTCCGCAGGAAACGTGGATTTTGATGGGTCACTGCAGCCGCCGTGGGTTCACACAATTCTGATCTCCGCTGGCGTGTCTTCCTCTGCCATGATGCAGTACCAGAAAGCAAGAAGTGGTCAATCCAACCACTATCTCGTACCAGCCACTCCCTTCACTGACAGTGGGTACAGACTGTTGTTACTTCAACAACAAAGATCCCAAGCAAAGGTACCGCTTTCAGGCCACTGTATCAATTTCGACGACAAGCGATCAAAATTTCCAAAACCTCAGTAGCGGAGCTGACCCTTCGCACCATGTGAATGTCATGTGTCTGCTTGGTACTACGTTTGTCTTCAGAGTGAATGTGCGTGTGTCACGTGAGCGTGCGTGTTGGGTTCAGTTCATGGCGCTTTGATCCAATTCGCAGAATTATGTAAAGCGCTTATATAATAACCGGTATTATTATTATTATTGCTATTATTGTTATTATTATTAGTGTTATTATTATTGCTATTATTATTATTGTTGTTGCTATTATTATTATTTTTTAAGGCACATGGATACAAAGTGGTGTCAGCAAGAGGCATAGATCCTCATGAGCCCCCGCAACTGCGGGGGTTCATGAGGATCTATGCCGCTTGTACTTGGATTGTGTTTATGCTCTCTTGTTCATGTAAACTATTTTTAAGAAACAGCAAGACACGGACTGAGCAATTCACGACTTACCTATGCCGCCCCGGGCCCCAGCACCGCCACTGCCGTAGGTATCTGGCTGGTACAGGTGTCCGTAGGGGTGGTTCCTGGGTAGACGGCAGGTGACGTACCCGGCACACTGGCCGCGGCCACCCATACCGCCGTGAGACGCTCCACTGCTGCCCAGGTGATGGGCCACGCCCGCAGCTAGGAAAAGATGATCTCCATGTTAAATTGTAAACACACCCTGGGGTCCAAAACTCCCTTAAATTTGTGAAGTGTCCTCTGAAACCTTTACAAGCCGCATCAACCATGACAGTCCACGGGTGGTGCTAGAACAGCTAAGTCAAGAGACGCTGAGCTGTTCTGACACCGCCCTTAAACTATGATGGTTGAGCCATGTTATTATTAGTACTATGTCAGGGCAGAATATCACGCCATTCAAACTTAATACAATCAACTTGCAACAAGCACAGATATATACCAGTGACTAAAGAGGACATAGCAGCTCTATTTTCGGAGGTCCCAACTTAAACCTTTTCCATGTGAAGTAACTGCCTTTAACTGTAAAATTCATTTTTCTCTAAAAGGTATTTTTTCGAAAAATACTTACCGATGACATGACTTTATGGAAATGTCTACTTCTAGCTCAATTTTAGCCTACTTACCCGTTGTGTGCCCACACAACCCGGGAGGCACTCGGGGAACCCCCCTAGAGGGGCCGAGAGTTGTCTCCCGTTTCCCGCCTTACCGGCTCCGGTCACGAGACCGGCCAGTTTTTTCTGATACTTCGCTCGAAAGCGGCAAGCGGGGCAGGAGGGAGGGTCCTCCGAGTCATGTCATCGGTAAGTATTTTTCGAAAAAATACCTTTTAGAGAAAAATGAATTTGTTTCCTCAAAAACATTACCGATGACATGACTTTATGGAAGAATTGCGATGAGGAGGAGGGTGCCGCGCAACTCTTAATGGTAAACAGCGCCGTCCTCCCAGTCGCAACCTCCCGACAATTTTAGCGAAGTGCATAGATAGGCGCCGGTGGCGCCGGGAGGGAGTGTTGCGCCGCGGCGATGTCCCTCACTAGTGCGAGATTCTCTCTTTGGCCTGCCAGGTCCCTGAGGTAGAAGCGGGCGAATACAGATTCAGTCTGCCAGCCCACGGCTGCCACGATGTCCTTGACAGCGCAGTTTTGGTCAAATGCGAGGCTCGTGGCCATGGCTCGTACCTCATGTGCGCGAACGAATGTGCAGCCTCTTCGCTCCCTGCGGGGAGATATCTTGATACGCGGAGCGTATAACCCAGCGGAGCCAGGACGAGATCGTCTGGGCTGTTATGTCATTCCTGCTGGGTCTCAGAGGTAGGAAGAGGCGCGAACGCCCTCTGCGGAAGGCTTTAGATCGTCGCAGATAAACTCTAAGGGCGCGCACGGGATCCTGTTGCCTGGTCTCCTGAGACAGAGGGTTGGTTCTTAGCGGCCGTAAGGTGATAACCTGAGGTGCCGTCAGAGGAGACCTGTTCTTGGCCAGGAAGGCAGGGTCAGTGAGGAGTTGAACAGACCCATCCGCTCGGAACTGTAGGCAGGTAGGCCGCGCCGAGAGTGCGTGTAGCTCACTCACCCGAGAGGCGGTAGCAAGGGCCAGCAGGAAGCACGTCTTCGTGTCACATCTGCGAAACGGGCCAAGGTAAGGGTTCAAATCTGTCAGAATTTAACCACGTTAGCACCCAGGGCAGGTCCCAGCGGGGAAGGAGTGAGCGGTGTGTTGGGCGCTGGATGCCGAAGTGACCCATAAGGTCGGCTAAGTCTTTGCAGGCGCCCGGGTCTGGGTGTCCAAGGTGTCGATAAGTGTCAGCGATCATGGACAGGTAACCCCTCACGGTGATGGGGGCCAGGCCTAAGTCTCGAAAGAACCAGAGGAAGAAGTCCGCCCGCTGAGGATTAGTCAGTTCCGTGGGTGACAGGCCGTGCTCAGAGCACCAGGAACACAGGACTCGCCACTTTCCCTCGTAGACTCGGATGGTGGATGGTCTGCGGGCCGAAGCGATTGCCTCCACTGCTGCACCCGAGTAGCCTCTAGCTCCGAGGGCTTGCCGCACAACCTCCAGGCGTGAAGGAGGAGCCGCTCCGGGCAGGGGTGGAACAGCGGCTGACGCGGTTGCTTGAGCATGGTGCGTGGGGCGGGAAGCAGCAGGGGCGGGTCCGTGGCGAGGCTGAGAAGGTCAGTGGTCCAGGAGCGGTTCCAGGCGAACGGTGCAACTAACAGCAGGACCGCCGAGCAGCCCCGCAGCTTGAGAAGGACTTTGGGTACGAGAACCGTCGGGGGGAAGGCGTAAGCCACCAGGCCGTCCCAGGGAATGGAGAGTGCATCGACCGCCCAGGCAAGTGGATCGGGAATCGGGGAGACGAAGAGCGGCAGCTGATGGTTCCACCTCGTGGCGAACAAGTCGACCTGGGGAGTCTCCCACCGGGAACAGATCATCTGAAAGATGTCCTGCCGAAGGGTCCATTCCGTGTGCAGGAGCTGGCCGTGGCGAGACAGCGAGTCGGCTAAGACATTCAGGTGTCCGGGGATGTGTCGGGCTCGAATGGTAATACCCCGGTCCTCGCACCAACGCAACATCCGGTAGAGGGGCCTACAAAGGTCGGGAGCGAGTGCCACCTTGTTTCTGGATGTAAGCCACCATAGTCGTGTTGTCCGAGAGGACGAGTAGCTCCTGGTGCCTGAGGAGATCCTCCCAGAACTGCAGGGCTTGCCACACAGCCTGCATCTCCAGCCAATTGATGTGAGTGTGCGCTAAGTCCGCGGGCCAGGGCCCCGAAGTCGAGAGGAACCGAGGAAGGAGATGGGCGCCCCACCCAGTGAGGCTGGCGTCGACACAAAGCGAGGTCTGGGGTGGAGGGGCGGCCAGGGGAACTCCCGACGCTAGCCACGAGTGGTCGGTCCACCGACGAAGATGAGGCAGCAGCATCTGGGGCACCGGAACCAACGTCGTTAAGTCGCCTGACGACGGGCGCCAATGGAGTAGGAGATGCAGCTGGATCGGCCGGGAGTAGAGACGACCTAGGGGGATAAGGTCCGCTGCGGCGTTCAGCAGGCCCAAGCTGGAGCCAGACTCTGGCGGGGGCCACGTCCTGTCGTGCTAACTGACCGGCTAGGTCCGCAATCTTCTGGATCCGGGGGGCTGGGAGGCGCACCCTGTTGAGGTCGGTCGCAAATTCCATGCCCAGGTGCACGAAGCGGCGGGACAGCGAGAGATCCGACTTGCCGTCGTTCACTAGGAAGCCCAAGTGTGCCAGAAGCAGTAGCAGCGCATCCCTGTCCGACGCGAGCGAGGTCTCTGACTGGTTGCGTAGGAGGAGGTCGTCTAGGTAATTCGACGTCGGACTGGAGGAGGACTGTCGGGCCTTGGCGACTACGGCGTCCATCAGCCGGGTGAACACCCAGGGGCTGAGGTTGAGACCGAACGGGAGCGCGCGAAACTGGTATACCACGCCGTTGATCGCAAAGCGGAGGAACTTCCTGGAGGCCTGGTGCATCGGGACATGCAGGTACGCATCTGAAAGGTCCAGGCTGACTGCGAAGTCCAGAGGCTGGACCGCGGCTTTCAGGGCTCGTGCAGTCTCCATCCGGAAGGAGGGGGCCGTAATGTACTTGTTCAGGGCCGAGAGATCGATCACCGGTCGCCATCTCCCTCCAGGCTTCGGAACGACGAACAAGCGGCTGTCGAAGGCTGGGGAGTAGGGGACGCGTACCACCTCCGTGGCGGCTTTCCTCAGGAGGGAGGAGACCTCTCCCCGAAGAGCGGAGGCCTTCAACGGGTCGCTGGGGATCTCGGTCCAAAGGGGGGAGCGACGCAAAGGAGGCGGGCTGCGAAAGGCGATCCGGAGGTCGGCCGAGACGGTGTCGCAAATCCAGGGGTCGTCGGGAAAGAGTGTCAGCCAATTTCCGCTGAAAAGGCTAGCCTCCCACCGACCGGAGACCCCGAAGTGGTCGGTGGGGCCAAGGCTGGGGGGCAGTCAGGTAGCCCGCCCGCGACCCGGTCGCCGGGCGGGACGGGGCCAGGCGGGGACACAGGCCCTGGATGGTCTAGGACGGCCAAGGCGGGGGCCTGCTCAGGGCCGAAGCAGGGCTGACGCAGCAGCGGGTCTAACCGACCGCGAGGCACGACCCCTAGCCTGTCGGGAGGACGGAAAGCGGCGGGGAGGAGGAGCACTCACAGGCCAGCGGTCGGGGTTGGAGGCTCGAACGGATGACCAGGTGTCGCCGAAAAGCAGGGGGCCACCCAGCGGAGCACGACGAAGCTGCGCACGCAGGTCAGGTGGTATCCCTCGGCAGGCAAGCAGAAGTGCGTCTCGACGCATCAGGGCACAGTTGGCGGAGGCAGCCATAGCATTAACGGATGAGTGGTAGGCGGCTCGGTTGGCGACTTCCGCTGAGACGAGTAAATCCCCAAGGAGAGGCGTGATAAAAGGCTGCCAAGCGTCTTCCACACGACGAACCAGGGCTTGAGTGAGCAGCTCCAGGAACCCAGCGCAGGCTAAGGTGTTCCGCACCAGAGACGCAGTCAATCCAGGCCACGAGGGAAGGAACGGCGAAGGAGGGCGGAGCCGCCAGCTTGCGACACGGCCGGGGGGGTCGATCGCAGGAAGAGGGATGGAGAAAGCCTGGGAATGACCGGCATACCAATCCCGCCGGAAGGCGATGTCCAGGCCAGCCGGCCAGCGACGATCGGAGAAGAACACCGGCTCTCGAGACGCGGGAAGTTGCAGGAGCGCTGAGAAGACATCTCGCAGCTCCTTAAATCCAGGCGGCTGGGGAAGCGACTTGAACCTCTTCACCTGACGCTCGGCATCCACAAAGGCCGAGACCTTCCTCTTCAGGGGGGGGGAGAGGCTGGGCAGGAGTCCGCTGGCAGAGTGGCCACGATGATCCTGGTGGTTTCATCCAAGGCTAGGAGGGTCTCCGCCCGGGACGACGACGGAAGGGACGAGGGGACATCATCACCGACGTCGGAGGGCGAAAGGGAGCGAGCATCCTCCTCCAACAGGGCTGAGACGGAGTCTTCGGGCAGCACGCTGAGGGCTTCTTCGTCCAGGGGGTGGCGAGAAGGCGGGTGAGGCACCAAGGAAGGTCGAAGCTTGGGCGGAGGCGCATCTCGAACCTCACGGGAAGCCCGGGCACGAGCCGGCAGCGACGACGGAGGCGGGGATCGCTGAGGCGACCGCGGGAAGGAGCGAGGAGGGGTCCTGTCCGGTGCGTGGCTTCTTCTGGGTGAAGTACGGCGGACAACCGAAGAGGAGTGCCGATCACGGGAAGAAGGTCGACGATGGCGGTGACGCGGCGAACGCATCGAACTGCGAAGGCGAGCGCGACCGAGCGCGCGACGAGGAGTGGCGGGGGGAGCGGCGACGCTCCCGGCGGGGGGAACGATCCTTCCGGCGGCGCTCGCGGGCGAGCGCGAGTGTCTAGCACTGACGGTGGAACGGGAAAGGTCGGGGGCGCGACTGTGTCGCGTAGGTTGAGGCTGACGTCTCTCCTGGCCGGACTCAGTGAGAAGAGCTCTATGCCGGTGTACAGATCCTCCGGAAGGATCAGCGGGCTTATCGTGGAGAGAGAGAGGAGCAAGGCCAATCAACGTGGGACGGCTCGTGGCGAACTGCTGCAGGCCGGGCTCAGTGAGGCGGGCGCTTTGCCGGCAAACAGACCCTCCGGAAGGGTCAGCGGGCGTGGCAGCAGTGGCAGTCCTCTGGTCAGCGAACAACGCAGAGTCCCGACGATCAATCCGTTCCGAGAGGCCGAGGCGAGGAAGAGCGGTCGTTACCACAGGGGCGACGTCAACAGGAGTGGGACGAGAGATAGCAGACGGAGGTCGCTCTCGCCGGTAAAAAACTCCAGAGGTCAGACCAACGGAACTCCGGCCAGGTCGCACAGACATCGCAGAGATGGTCGAGGTGCAGCCCGAGCAGGGGAGGCAGACCGCATGGTCGTCCGTCGGCCACTTGAAGTCGCCGCATTGAGCGCAGGTAAGCATTTGGTTCCTGCAACAGACAAAGAGCACAAGGTCGCAAAGGCGGACAAGGGAGCCTAGCCCCACACCAAGGTACTCCAAGCGCCGTGACCACCGGCGCGTAAATAGTGGCTACAGTCTCCCAGAGCTAAAGGGCCTTTAAGGTAGACGAACGGCGTGTGGGTGCCTGAAGGCCCTACGAGAACAGAAACCCTAGTCTACAAGGCAACGTCTTCTCGTAACAGTGAAATACCAAAGGAGAGAAGGCGACGTCCCTCGAGGAGACTCGTAAAAAAGGTCGTGCAAGGCGCCGAAGCGTAAGCTCAACAACTGGCGCCCACGTAGTAGCAAAGCCGAAAGGAAAGCCCAACGGTAGCCGGCTCTCGGCCCGAGGGCCGGCTGTGGGAAACTACCGCTACCTTACCTCCGAGACGAATCGGGAACAGGGGGAAGGGTAGTCATACACCTCCACAGCGTAGAGGAGAGCAGCAGAACGACGCCAGCAGAGGCAGGGCACATGAAGAGGCAACGAGCGTAGGCAAGAGAAGGACCGGTCGAAGCGGCGCGAGCGCAAGGCCAGACACGTCTTCTCTGTACGAGCGAAGTAGCAAAACTGGCCGGTCTCGTGACCGGAGCCGGTAAGGCGGGAAACGGGAAACAACTCTCGGCCCCTCTAGGGGGGTTCCCCGAGTGCCTCCCGGGTTGTGTGGGCACACAACGGGTAAGTAGGCTAAAATTGAGCTAGAAGTAGACATTTCCATAAAGTCATGTCATCGGTAATGTTTTTGAGGAAACAAACACCCAGAACTAAATGACTTCCATTCTAGAGAAGGGACGTCATTTAGTTCTGGAAGTTTAAGAGTTAAAGCAAATCTTGAAGAGAACGACAAACAAATTTGTGACCTGTTCCCACGAAAGTGACCTTAAGTCGCACTGCGCCGAATGCAGCTACAGGCCGAAAAGAGTGCTGTGGGTCAGCTTGGCCACCATTTGAGTGATTAACTTTAAATGCATGTTTCTCGCTTAATAACAGGTCTACAACAATAGTTTTTTTGCATCAAATTAATCTGTAATGCTAGTAGATTTTAATGGTGTAAATATCTAAAAACTCGAAATTTCCGACTCAAGGTCCCTTTTGTGGGAACAGGTCACATTTGGGCCTCCTGCCATTTTCATATCTAAAATTTGCTGTCTACATAATATGCATGTAAGTTCTTTTTTTTAATATTTTGTTATCACAAGCCTAGTCTGCAAAACTCAAAGTGTGGTTATCTGAAAGGACGGTGACTGTGGTAGTTGTCAATGAATCTTACCTGGGCCGAGATTAGCCAGGTATCCACCATCACTGACGTCGATCTCTCCTCCATCGTCCACCGTCACATCGATCGCTGCGATCACCAGGTCCTTACCCCTCACTGCACCACCGCCCTCCACCGTTATCCAGCCAAAGGCCAGGTCGTACGTGAACCCAGGGGCAAAGGGTGCGGAGGCGTTTATGGAAGAGCGGGCTTTGACGACAGTCGTTCCGTTGATGGTGTAAGAGAGTGCGGGTTCGGTTCCTGTGGAGCCCGTGGGGAAGAGACGGAGTTCACCCCCGGCGATGAGGGTCAGGTTGTGGACGTGGTCAAGGATACCTTCCACCTGAAAACAGAGAGCCAGTCCATGTAGCCCTGACGCACTACTACAAGAGATGGGTTTACCGTGATCATTCAAGGGTAGTGCCAAATTAGCATGGCGCCACCATCGACCATAATAATTCAAGGGTAGCGCCATCATCAACCATGATAACTCAAGGGTAGTGCCAGATTAGTTTGGTGACATAAGAAGGGTTAACCTTTCATTTTGAAAAAAGCGATCAAAGTTAAAACAGTATAATCATTTTAAACCCCTTTAATGCCGGGAAAGAAATTGCATGCAGTAGATCCTCATGAGCAATTTTCATAATTTGGCAAATGTGGGGCTAAACAAGTTAACCTTTTGTTTCCTGAAAAAAGCGACCACAGTTAACCCATTCAGCCCTGACGCACTACAGCAGGAGATGCGTCAATCATGATAATTCAAGGGTAGTGCCAGATTAGCTTGGTGCCTGTCGGCACCAAGCTAATCTGGCACTACCCTTGAATTATCATGGTTGATCCATCTCCTGCAACAGGTGCATAGTCAGATGACGCCTCCAAAATTTGGGAAATACGGCCGTCGGGCTGAATGAGTTTAAACATTGTAACACTATTCTTAAACCCCCTCACTGCCAAAAAAAAATGAGCACCACCAACCTGCACGCAGTACAGATCTTCACCAGCCCCCGCAACTGCAGGGGCTCATGAGGATCTACCCTCCTTGCTGAACCACTTTGTGTATCTGTTTCTTTAACATCGGGGGTTCTTTCACGTTTGAATCTGCACTGATTTCAAAAAACACAATTTGCATCTACTGGCGGTGGAAGGGAAAAGTTTCACCCACCTGCACGAACACCTGGTCAATGTTGGTGTCAGGTGCCAGCCCCAGGTAGGCTGTGGGGTAGATGTAGGTACTGAAAGGTGTGTCAATAAACGCTCGCTTCAGATCCATCACCTGCGCTGGCCCCACATGCAGCACGCCTGAGCGGTCACCGATCATGTGGCGGAAATGAAGAAAGACACCTGCCGCTGTGTCACGAGGCATGACTACTAAATGAGCGTTTCCATACACCTGTAGCTCATCAAAGGTGGTCGATCGATTGCTGGCGTCCAGGTATTTTGCGTCCGTGTCCTGTTCGATGATCCACGCCTTGAAGTGATCATCAGAGAGGTCAGAGAAGTCACGAACTTTACCCACGGTTTTGCTCTCTAGAAAGTTGTTTTCAACATAGACGGTCTTGTGAATCTCTCCTTCGTGGAAAAGAAAGATGGGACCAGGGCCGCCCGGTTCTGCAGCGTTTTTACTGATGTCGGCAAAGCCACCGTGAGCCTGGAACGTGCCTCTGTATGTTTCATTGCGCCAGAACTTCACAGCGATCCGGCCACCCGAGCCACCACCCCCTGTGCCGCCAGGAAACTGGTCTCCACCGTTGGCCGTGATGTTGCCGAATCCCTTAATGTGCTGGATGGAGAGATGGACGGTACCACCCGCACCACCACCCCCAAACTGACCAACGGCCGGCCCACCATCAGCGCGGATCTCGCCGTCGAGCCACATGTAGCCCATGACAGTGATGTACAGCAGGCCTCCTCCGCTACCTCCCTGACCTTCACCTCCACCCCCCGCACTGCCGATATCATCCGGGTCAAAGAAATCACCGTAGGGGATACCTGTCAGCTGACTTCCTGCTCCCCGCCCACTGCTGCCTCCATGACCTCCACCCGATGACCCTGCTGTACTGGTGCGTCCCAGCCCCACGTTCATGACGCCATTTTGTCGTGTGTTCGGTGTGTAGCCCAGAGCGTCTGCATGCAGGCTGCCACCATCATCAATAGACAGATTGCCCACCAACAGCGTCAAGTTTGTCACAAACAGATTCCCCCCACCCTCGATCAGCAAATAGTCCACCGTCATGTTGAATCCTGTTTCTGCCGTGAAGTCTCGCACCGCCTTCATGTTGGAGTTGTCCTGGATTCGGACAAAGTGGAACTGTGCAGCATTGGCTGGGGAATCGGACGTGAAACCACCGTACTTGAAGGAGACGAGGCCACTGTGATGCAGGGTGATGTTGCGGATGTGGTCCAGTTCTCCAGCCAGCCAGATGGACACGCCATGCACGATGGTCACCGGGGCAAGGCCCAAATAGCCACCTGAAAACATTTACCGGTAAGTAGAGGGTCTTTCACCTACATAATGTGGACAGTAATGATAATAATTTCAATACTAATACTAAAGTCTTCTTCACTTATAACAAGGTCAGATATAACAAAAGGCGGATATAACACCACTTGTTAATAAATAATAAATAAATAAATTGGCGCATTAAATAGGCACTTTATCCCAATTGAAAATCGGCTCAAAGCGCCGCCACAAACTGAACCCAACAAGCACGCTCACGTGAATCATGCGCATTCACTCACACACTGTACATAAACACAGAACATTCACGTGGTGCTAAGGGCAAGCTCAAGCGAGCTACTAAAGTTTTGGAAATTCAAATCATTTATATTTGAAATTTAAGTGGGCTGAAATTGATACCAAAGTGGCGGGGGAGGAAGAGCCGGAGTACCCGGAGAAAGAACCCCTGACGGTCCGCCCGAATTAACGGTGACACTTACTAGAGGAGAAAAGTCCGACGCCAGAACTGGGTATCGAACCTCGCACCTTTTGCATTGGTGGCCGGCGCTTTTACTGCTGTACCACAGGTCCAGGGCCGACAGTGCTCTTTGTCAATTACTTCGCTTATAATAACAAACATTACCCACTCCATAAAGTGGTCCTTTCTTTGACACATGTATTGATATATTGTATAACAAGCAAATTAACTCATTCAGCCTGACGCACGTATTCCCCACATTTTGGAGGCGTCATCTAATGACTATGCACCTGTTGCAGGAGATGGATCGACCATGATAATTCAAGGGTAGTGCCAGATTAGCTTGGCGTCGACAGGCACCAAGCTAATCTGGCACTACCCTTGAATTATCATGGTCGAAGATCCTGCTGTGTTGCGTCAGGACTGAATGGGTTAATATTCATGAACTTGAATGATAGACTTTCCTTCGCAAAATCCCTTGCGCCAAGAAGACTAGATCTTGACGATACATGCATTTAAAAAAAAATTTCACACTGCAACATGAACATGCTCCGTATGTGTAGCAGTAATGAAATACTTCTTAGTGCGTACGGACACTTGAAATTTATATCCTATGCACGCACATGAACGGAGAACAGTCGCTGCACTCACTAGTGAACTGAATTGACGGGATGTCAGCTGGCGATATCGACAACCTGAGGAAAAAACTAAATAAACAGACCTGCTGGCATTTTCCGCAATTATGCGTGATCTAGTACAAGCAGAATTTACTCAGTAACACGCACGGTTATACAAAGCACCGATGTCTTCATAGCCAGATGCAATCTACGTGCGGAGTTGACAGCGTTAAGCAGTCATCTGCCATTCATGTGTTTTGTCTGAAAACGGCAATCAACCGCAAAACGAATGACACGAGGCAGAGTTCTGTTTTTGACTGGGTACAAAAATTATACTGAGCAACATGTTGCTTGATATAGCCAATAACCGAAGGGTTTGATTACTAAACCTGAATCAAAATGTCCTCGTCTTACGACTCGGACATTTTGATTTGGGTCTCGTAATCACATCTGCCTGTTATCGGCACTATATCAAGCAAACTGTTGCTCATATATATATATATATATATATATATATATATATATATATATATATATATATATATGCTGATCTGTGATTTGGGACCTTACGGCCTACGGCCATAAGGCCCAAAATCACAGACCCGCTCACATTGTCTTCAGGAGTGCCCACCTGTGTACACCTGAACGTTGAAGGGCAGGTCAATCTCCGCTCTCTCCAAGTCCATCACCTGTTGATTGCCCAGGTGCACAGTTCCCGTCCGATCCCCAATCATGTAGAGGAAGTAAATGTCCGTCGGCGTGGGGAACGGCTCCACCAGGATGGCCAGGTGAGCGGCTCCGTAAATCTGCAGTTCATCAAAGCTGTAGCTGAAGTTGCCGTTGGCGAAGAAATGTTTGCCGGATTCTGGGAGAATCCATGTGCGACAGCTGTCTCCACTCAGGTCCTTGTAGTTGGCGATGATGTGTTCCTCGCTGGGCGCCTGCAGGCCGTTGTTGTCGATGATGAGCGTCTGGTGATCCTCCAGCATGTGGTACACGAAGGCCGTCCCTGCCCCGCCGTTTTGCGCCTTGCTTGGATTGCCGGCAGGACCGCCGTACGCTGTGAAGCTGAAGCTGCTGAAGGTCTCGTTGTGTCGGAAGTATATGGCAATCCTCCCTCCCGCGCCACCGCCGCCCGGGTCTGTAGGAAGCTTGGACCCAGCTCCACCATTGGCCGAGATATTCCCATAGCCTTTCATCAGCTCACAGTACATCCAGATGCTGCCACCACTCCCGCCTCCCGCGCCCGATGTGTCCGATGCATCACCACCATGTGCGCTGACCTCCCCGTCTATAAAGATGAAGCCGGTGACGTTCATCCAGATCCGCCCTCCACCACTACCTCCAGGGGCGCCTCTGATGCCAGGTCCTCCGGCACTGCCAAACACGTCAGGCTCAAAGAGGTCACCGTAGGCAAAGCCCGCCCCTTTGTTGGCAAGAAGCTCTCCATGACCCCCACTCCCACCGTGACCGGCGCCTGAACCCGACGAGGACACCGTGGACGGCATGCCCAGGTTCACTGACCCGTGAAGGGAGAGAGGTCCGTGCGTGTCGTTGTTGTGTTCCGCTCGGTAGCCCAGCCCATCAGCCGCGATCTTGCCCCCAGCATCCACAGTGATGTTCTCAGCATTGAAGGTCATCTTGGTGCCATGCAGAACGCCCCCACCCTCCACTTTTAACTCACGCAGTGTGAATGTGATTCCAGGCTCAGAGATGGGATCGGTGGTGGCGTTGACGCGAGCCTCGTCCTGGATCCTCATGGACCAGAAGTCGTAGCGACTGTCCTCCTCGTTATCCGTCCTTCCTCCGTGCTTCAGCCACAGGAACCCCCCGTGATGCAGCGTGAGATTAACAATGTGGGCCAGCACACCCGCCAGGTGAATCTCCACACCATGAACGAAGGTGGTGGGGGCTAGACCCAGGTAACCTCCCCTGTAGACATGGCAGTTAAATGGGAGGTCAATCTCTTCTCGCTCTAGATCCAGAGTCTGTCTGTCAGCCACGTGAACCGTTCCCGTCCTATCACCTATCATGTATTGGAAGAAAATGGTCACGCTGGTGTTAGTGTCCAGGTGGTCACGGAAATTGAACGTGGTCAGCTCGTCTGTTGGAATATGAAGAATCTGCTCTTCAAGCGGCGGCATGATGGCCAGGTGACCATTCCCATAGATCTGAAGCTCTTCAAACTGAAACTGGAACCCGCCGCTGGAGAACTTGTGCAGGCCGGAGATGGGAAGGATCCACGCCCGCCCCTCATTCTGCAGCATGTTGTCCCACGTGATGTATTTCTCCCTGGGCTCCGGCGCTCCATCGTTATCTATGATAAGCGTGCGATGGTCTTCGATCAAGTGGTAGATGAAGACAGTCCCTGGACCACCACTCCCTCCGTTGTGAGTGCAACTGCTGCAGCCGCTCAAACCTCCAACCCCTCCCGATGCCAAGTAGCCAAACTCGCTGAAGGTCTTGTTGTTCTGGAAGTAAAGCGCGATGCGACCTCCGCTCCCCCCACCCCCGCCTCTGACCGAGGCCGTTCCGTTGGCTCCTCGTCCACCTTTGGCCAGCAAGGATCCGTAGCCGGTGATGGTGTTACAATGGACCCACACACTCCCCCCGCTGCCCCCTCCTCCCATCTGACCCGCAGGGGAGACCGCTCCATCAAGCCCACCAGCCGTGACAATTCCGTCAAGAAGCAGCGTATTTGTGACGTTGAGCCAGATACGACCACCGCCGGCGCCACCTGAAGTCCCGCCCCCTGCACTGCCAAACAACATCGGCTCGTACAGGTCACCATAAGGAAACCCAACTGGAACGCCATCTGGTGGGAAAAAGAGAAATCTTGCAAGAATCTATGTGTGGGTCTGTCACTGTAGACCTCAACCCCTTCACTGCTGAACAAAATTTGACATCACCCAACTGCAAAAGGTATAGATCCTCATGAGCCCCTGCCTTTACGGGGGCTCATGAGGATCTATACCTCTTGCTGAAAGCAGTCTGCATCCACACGCCTTTGACAGCGTTGAATTTACAATGATTTCAAAAATACAATCTGCCTCCGCTGACAGTGAAGGGGTTAAACTTTCAACCAAAACCACACCCCCGCACACATTTTACCACCCCCCCCCCCCCTCCCGCACACACTTTACCACACCCCTGCACACACTTTACCACCCCCCCCACCCCCCCCGCACACTTTACCCCCCCACCCCCACATTTTACCACCTCCGAACACATTTTACCACACCCCAGCACACACTTTAACACACACCCGCACACTTTACCACACCCCCGCGCACACTTTACCACCCCCCCGCACACACTTTACCACACCCCCGCGCACTTTACCACACCCCCGCACACATTTTACCACACACCCTCTCCCGCACACATTTTACCACATCCCTGCACACACTTTACCACACACCCCCGCGCACACTTTACCACCCCCCCCAAACCCCCCCCCCCACCCATTTTACCACCCCACCCCCCATTTTACTACCTCCACACACATTTTACCACACCCCCGCACACACTTTACCATACCCCTGTGCACTTTACCACACCCCCTGCGCAATTTACCACACCCCCGCACACACTTTACCACACCCCCGCACACACTTTACCACACACCCCCCGCACTTTACCACACCCCCGCACACACTTTACCACACCCCCGCACACACTTTACCACACCCCCGCACACACTTTACCACCCCCCCCCCCCCCCCCCCCGCACTTTACCACACCCCCGCACACACTTTACCACACCCCCGCACACACTTTACCACCCCACCCCCCCACCCCCGCACTTTACCACACCCCCGCACACACTTTACCACACCCCCGCACACACTTTACCACCTCCGCACACTTTACCACACCCCCGCACACATATTACCAAGGTCATGTTAACCCCTTCACTGACACTGGACGCAGACTTTTTTTCTCTAAAATCTGCGTAACTTTTAACAAAGAACCTCATCCATCCAAGGAACACATACAGCCAAAGTGGAGCCAGCAAGAGGCACTTGCAGGGGCCCATGAAGATCTACGCCTCTGGCATCTGGATGTCATTTGTTGTGTTAAAGCAATGTAGAGGTCAACGTACATCGCACCGACACAAAAAAAACCTATCAGTTTTCATTTAAACTAGATTATTTTCAAACTGATGCAAAACAAAAGTTAAACATTTAGGGTTTAACATAATTTGTCCACCATGAAGGTGTTTTCAAAGGCAGAGGACCGAACAGGGTCTGAACAAATGTTGACCCCAGCTGGGTTCGAACCCACAACTTTCATATGAGAGTGGAACGCTGTACCACCTGAGCTAACCAGCTACCCTCCAACAAATGTACATCTCACCTAGGAAAATACTCATCGGCATATCTTGCAAATGTATTCTTGCAATACTCTGCAATACTGTGGTTAACCCTTTTAATTTTGACACACTACTGCTTGAAATAAATTTGACTATGACAGTTCAATGGGGGTGTCAGAATAGCTTGGCGCCTATGGCGCCAAGTTATTCTGGCACCACTCTTGAACTAAAATGATTGATCTATCTCCTAATCTGTAATGTAGCCTTCATAGGACAATAATTTGACCTCAGGATGCAATGGGTTAACCAGTTACCTTCTGGCTGGGTCGACCATGATAATTCAAGGGCAGTGCCAGATTAGCTTGGCGCCTGTCAGCGCCAAGCTGATCTGGCACTGCCCTTGAATTATCATGGTCGAGGTTTCTGGACTGAAAAGGTCACAACACTGCAACACGCCAAGAAACAAAAACAACCAACCAACCGATCAATCCCCATACCTTCACTTGCTCCGCCACCACTGCCTCCGTGCCCTGCACCGCTGCCCACGTGGTTGTTGGAACGACCTTGACCTGGGTTGATGACCCCATGAAGGCCATGTCGAAGGTTTCCCTTGGCATCCTGACTGTCTCCATCGCTGTGTTCGTATCCAAGCCCATCGGCACTCAGCACTCCGCTGGCGTCGATGGACATGTTGGTGGTGTGGACGTAGAAATGCGTCCCTCGTGCCAGGCCTCCGCCATCGATCTAGCAAATCCAGACCAAAAGTCACTGCTAAGTCGGTCAAATGCAAAAAAATACCCAACAGTGATATACAGAGAAAATTAAATTGGGTTGATTATCTTTTGGAGGCAACAGATGTTACGTCGCTCTCGAAAGACAAGTAACCTTTTGTATGTCTATTTTGAAAAATGGCTCAATTAATGTGAGTTACAAGACAACGTGAAAAATGGCTCAATTAATGTGAGTTACAAGACAAAGTGAAAAATGGCTCAATTAATGTGAGTTACAAGACAAAGTGAAAAATGGCTCAATTAATGTGAGTTACAAGACAAAGTGAAAAATGGCTCAATTAATGTGAGTTACAAGACAAAGTTTAACCCATTTAACCCCAACGCTGCATTTCTCAACGTTGAGTGGGTCACCCAACAACCATGTACTAGCCGCAGGCTAATCTGCCACTAGCCTTGAACGATCACAGTCAATCCATATCCTGGAGTTACACATCAGTGCTAAATGGGTTAACATTGAAATAGTAAATATATCGACTCAAAGCAGGCCTGTACAATTTAAACACTCACAACTGTGTGCTGGTCTCTGATTTCAGCCGTGAGGTCTAAAATCCCAGACCAGCACACAACCCCTACTAAAGAGGTTACCTTGAACCAAACAGTACGGAAGTTTATCGCGGGCTCTGTCACAGGGTCGCTGATCATGTGCAGGAACCCCTCCGTCTTGACGTGCACCACTTCAAACTCGTAATCGCTCGCATCCTCGTTCAGTGTTCGCCCATCCCTGAACAGCCACAGCCGCCCGCCGTGGTGAATGGTCAGGTTTCGCACATTGGCTAGCGTCCCATTGAGGAAAATGTCCACACTGTGAATGACGGTATCTGGAGCCAGACCGAGGTACCCCTCCTGATAGACGTGGACGCTGAAAGGGAGGTCGATGTGCGCTCGGTTCAAATCCATCGTCTGGTTCGGCCCAACGTGGATGGCTCCCGTTCTGTCGCCAATCATGTTGTCAAAGTCCAGAACTGCGGGTGCGCCCGGGGGATCGGTCAACACGGCGAGCTGGGCGCTGCCGTAGATCTGCAGCTCGTTAAAGTGGTATCTGTTGTCCTCTGTAAGTAAATCATACAAAATGTTTAATTAAATACTGACCAGCAAAAGAAGTACGATATCATTTTAACCCTCTCACCATTGGCAGCAAATTTTGTCACGATCACAATAAAACTGCTACTGACAGCTCAAAAGTGAATCTTGGGACACATTGATGTATGAAAAGATGGGTAGGAATCATTAACTCATTGTGCCTGAGGTATGAAATACCCACATTTTGGAGTTATCCTCTGAGAACTTTATTACAATTCAGAAGACAGATCGACCATGATAGTTCAAGGGTGGTGGCTATTCTATTCTGCCACCACCCTTGAAATATCATGGTCGAGCCATATCTTGCTGTGGTGTGTTGCGGGCAGAATTGGTTAAGAACCTATTTATTTACTGGTGAAGTTTAGGACTCGAAGGCAATTTCAATAGAACCTATTTATTTACTGGTGAAGTTTAGGACTCGAAGGCAATTTCAATAGGACTCGAAGGCAATTTCAATCACTTTAAACACAGAAGGTGAACTATGTGACTCATCTTCAATAGAGTTGGTGAGCTACACAACTCAGGATTTTCTACCAAAATACAACAAACAGACGCTTCATAAACTACAATGCTATAAGAGAATTGTAATGTGCCCCTCAAGCCTTGAATGCTTTGGGTGTGGGTAGCGGTTTTTGTCACGATGATTCCTGCAGGAATCATCGTGATAAAGGCCATTACTGACAGCCAAAGGTTAAACATCTGGACTGCATTATACGTACTGGTAAAGTCGGTGTTGCCGTGATGTGGCAGAAACCATGCTCTGCCGGCATCATTCTCAATGTCTGTGTAATCTTCCACCACGTTTTTGTCTCGCTCCGTGCCGCGTCCCACGTTGTTGATCATCAAGGTTGTGTGCTGGTAGCCTACACAAACACAATGTAAAAACATCACGACCTATTTTGTAGTGTTTATGATAAAGTGTTCATTTGTGTGCTGTTTTGTGATTATGGACATTACGACCAACAGCACACAATACTGAAATCAAATCATGCACGCTGATCTGCAAAAAACTCTATGACCCAAGTTACAGTATCACCATTTGTATCATTGTATCTCTATGCTCATCATCATTATAATTATGACTATCATAATTATTAACCCTTTAACCCCCAAGGTCCCATTTCTCAAATTTTGGAGGTCTTGCCTAACGACTATGTACCAGTTGTAGGAGATGGACTGATGGACTGATCATGATAATTCAAGGGTAGTGCCAGATGAGCTTGGCGCCTTCAGGCGCCAAGCTCATCTGGCACTACCCTTGAATTATCACGATCAATCCATCTCCTGCTGCAGGGTCCCCGGGGCTAAAAGGGTTAATATTTTCTTTATTACTGTCATTATTGTTACTGCGAATGCATTGTCACGACATTACCAGTGTGATAGAAGAACACGGTCCCCGGCCCTCCGTCGCTGTGACCCCCATCTGACAGCCCCCCGAACGCGTGAAAGTCGCCAGCGAAAGTCTTGTTGTCGGCAAAGTGCAGAGCGATTCTGCCCGCAGCACCACCACCACCAACTGCGGCCGAGTATTTACTGCCGTCACCACCCTTCACTTCAAAGCTGCCGTATCCCTGAAAAATATAAAACAAATTATCCACTCTTCCCTGCCAGTAGACATCAATTATCCCTTAACCCTTTTAGCCCCGGGACCCTGCAGCAGGAGATGAATTGATCATGATAATTCATGGGTAGTGCGAGATGAGCTTGGCGCCTTCAGGTGCCAAGCTCATCTGGCACTACCCTTAAATTATCATGATCAATCCATCTCCTACAAGTACAACTGGTACATAGTCGTTAGGCAACACCTCCAAAATTTGAGAAATGGGACCTTGGGGCTAAAAGGGTTAACGTCCTTGTGCATGCATAACTATCGGAACTTGGAACGTTCGCACACTCTACCAGTGCGGCAAAGTGAAGGAACTCACCCACGAGTTGAAGCGCTATCGCTGGGACATTGTAGGACTTGCAGAAGTTCGATGGACAGGCTTCGGAGAAACAACAACAGATGAAGGCCATAAAATCTGGTTCAGCGGAAAAGAAACCAAGCACGAACATGGCGTAGCTTTTATCGTAAGGAAAGAGGTGGTTGGAACTGTCATCAGCTGCACCCCCGTGTCAAGCAGACTAATCTCCATCCGCATCTCCGCCCGACCGCACAACATCACTATCATACAAGTATACGCTCCAACAGCAGACCATGATGATGAAGAATTAGAAGAATTTTACGAACAACTGGACAACATCATCAAGAAAACACCTAAGAAAGACATTCTGACTGTCCTCGGTGACTGGAATGCAAAGATCGGCCCTGACGCCTACCAACAATGGGCAGGAACAGCTGGCAAGTTTGGCCTTGGAGAAACAAATGACAGAGGCCTGCGACTTTTAGAGTTCGCAGAGAGTCACCGTCTCACCGTTGCTAATACCCTCCATCCACACAAGAAGTCAAGAACAGTGACATGGCAATCGCCAGGAGGCCTGGTCCATAACCAGATTGACTTCATCTTGCTGCCTCGACGATTCAAATCCAGCGTTAACAAAGCACAAACGAGGTCCTTTCCTGGCGCTGATATTGGCAGCGACCACAACCTCGTCCTTACTAGCCTCAAGTTGAAGCTGGCATTGAAACGAGATAGCAAGAACCCTCGCATCAGATTCGACCTCCAGAAGCTAAAAGACCCGGAAGTAGAAGAGCTCTTCCAAGCCCAGGTGGGAGGCAGATTTGCAGCCTTGGCTACTTTGGACTGCGACGTAGACACCCTTGCTGGAAATATAAAAGAGGTGTTACTTTCTACAGCAGAAGAAGTGCTGGGGAAGCAGAGGAAGCGCAAACAGCCCTGGGTCACCGATGACATCCTCGATCTCTGTGATGAGAGGAGAGCCTGGAAGAAAAAGAGAGGCCAAGACCTCACATCAGCAAACAAGTACAGACTTGTCAACAAGAAGATCAGGAAGAGGATGAAAGAAGCCAAAGAAGATTGGATTGAAGACCAGTGTTGTAGCGTGGAAGAGGGCATGGCAAATGGCAACAGCAAGAAGGCTTATGAAACGCTAAGGACCCTCACCAAGACTCAACAGCGAACAGCCACAGTCATCGAAGACAGCAGCGGCCAACTCCTTACGGAAAACACTGCTGTACTAAACAGATGGACTGAGTACTGCCGAGACTTGTATAACTACAAGGCTGAGCCAGACACCAGCATCCTCCAAAACAACCAGGCTGGGGCCAGGAAGGCTGAAGACCTGCCAGTGTTAGCTGAAGAGGTGGAAGCAGCCGTACGCGGCCTGAAGGGAGGAAAGTCTCCAGGTGTAGACAACGTACCTGCTGAACTGTTGAAACATGGAGGAGAAGTAACAACGAAGGTCCTCACTACACTCTGTCAAAAGATCTGGGAGCAAAAGAAATGGCCAGTAGAATGGACACAGTCTCTAGTGATCCCGCTCCCCAAGAAAGGAAACCTGAAACAGTGCCAGAACTACAGAACTATCAGTCTGATAAGTCACCCTAGGAAAGTAATGCTTAGAATCATTCTCAACCGCCTCAAAACTTTCGCCGAGGAACTGCTGGCAGAAGAACAGGCTGGCTTCAGAGTTGGAAGAAGCACTGTACAGCAGATTTTCAACTGCCGCGTCCTGATCGAGAAACATCTGCAGCATCAGCGCGAACTCTACCACAACTTCATTGATTTCAGGAAAGCATTTGATCGCGTCTGGCACGACGGACTCTGGCAAGTCATGAGATCGTTCAACATAGAGGAGGGACTGATCCAAATGATAGAAGCGCTTTACAAGAACGCCTGCAGCGCGGTTCTACTTAACAATCAGTCAGGCGAGTTCTTCAGGACGACGATCGGTGTCCGTCAAGGATGCCTGCTCTCTCCTGTCCTTTTCAACATATTCCTGGAGAAGATCATGCAGGAAACCCTCCACGACCACCATACTTCAATCTCTATTGGTGGCAGATCCCTGTGCAATCTTCGATTCGCAGACGACATTGACCTCATGGCAGGCAGCAATAGTGAGCTCCAAAACCTGACAGACAAACTTTCAAGTAGCGCAGGGTCTTATGGCATGGAGATCAGTACGGATAAAAGCAAAGTGATGATCAACACCACAAGCGACAGCAGCAGCAACATTCACATGAATGGCCAAAAGCTAGAAGAGGTCAATAGCTTCAAGTACTTGGGAGCCACCCTGTCCAAAGACGGTAGTTGCATAGCAGAGATCCGTATCAGGATAGGTACAGCAACATCCGCAATGGCCAGGCTGGACAGGATATGGCGAAGTAACTCCATCAGCTTCACCATCAAGTACAGGCTTTACAAGTCCCTCATAGTGTCTATTCTACTCTACGGCTGTGAGACTTGGACACTGCTTGCAGACTCAGAAAAGAAAATCCAGGCCTTTGAGAACAAGTGCCTGAGGAAGTTGCTCCGCATCTCGTACCGCGAGCACAAGACCAACGAATATGTACGGAGCATCGTCACTTCCCTGGTGGGCCCACATGAACCCCTTCTGGCAACCGTGAAACGGCGCAAGCTTGCTTGGTTTGGCCACGTGACCCGACACAACACCTTGTCCAAGACTATCCTCCAAGGCACTCTCGAAGGAAGTCGTCGGCGAGGTCGTCAGAGAAAGAGTTGGGTCGCAAACATAAAAGAATGGACCGAACTCGAGATGTCTGACTTGCTTGCCACCGCCCAAAATAGAACTCAGTGGAGAGCACTGTCTGTTGCTGCTGCCTTTCAGTCCCCCCAACGCCCAGTTCGGGCAAGGGACTGATGATGATGATGATGATGATGCATGCAGCCACCGCTACTTAGTACCGGTGGATGCATGCTCACAAGGGTTAAACTGTCAGCCGCCCTATATGTGCAGTGCCAAGTCATTTAAATCCTAGCCATCAGCGTGAAAGCATAGTGCCGCCTGCTCTGCAGCTAAACCGAAGATGCACCTTTGCGACCCGACTCTTTAAGTTATACCACAAAGCTATCAGAGACCGACAACAGTTCTGCGTGATGAATGTGGATAGGAATGAAACCAGCACCAGGCACTCACTCACACCGTCAGGAGTCTCTTCACCCATGGTAAGCACTAAGATCCTTGTGTAGCAATTTTTATCCTCTGGATCAGAGGGTAATCCTCGGATGTGAAACTGAGAAAAGATATTAATGTGGTCAGTGATGAAGATTTTGACCATCATCCAACTGCAAGAGGTATAGATCCTCATGAGCCCCTGCAGTTGCGGGGGCTCATGAGGATCTATGCCTCTTGTTGATACCACTTTCAGTCCATGTTCCTTGGACATAGGTTCTTTTTCTTTCTGCATCAGCTGGAACAACTGTTGAATGCAGCCACACATGCAGTTTAAAATCTGCTGAACTGCGCCAACTCACACAGTGGGGGTAACTGTAAGCAGCCACGCACATAATCTTTTTGCCGCGCTGGGTGTTCTATCCGAAAAGTGGTGTGCCCATAAACGCAAACAACAACAGCAACAACTCACCTTGATGAGACCCACGTCCATCCAAATGCTGCCACCGCTGCCTCCCCCAGCACCATACTGCCCAGCCTCTCCGTTGCAGCTGACCACTCCATCGTTATGCAGCGTCCCTGTCACCTGCATGTACACCACACCCCCACCACGGCCTCCCAGATAGCTGGAGCTGTAAGCACCACCCCTACAGCCGCGGGTTTCTGGGTGGAAGAGAGAGCCATAGGCATAGCCTGTTGCCGACTGGGCGGAGCCTCTTCCTCCACGCCCTCCATGACCAGCACCTACAGAAATGGTGAGACATTATAAACCAATTTAGCTGACACATTACAACAGGAGATGGATAGACCATGATAATTCAAGGGTAGTGCCAGATTGGTGCCTGATGGTGCAAAGCTAATCTGGCACTACCCTTGAATTATCATGGTCGATCAATCTTCTGCAACCTGTACACAGCCGATAGGTGACATCTGAAAAATTTAGGAAATGCCACCTTGACTTAGTTACTTGGATTTAATGCCAAGCAGGCAACTAATGCCAGAAGAACAACCGTCATGTTACAGTGAAAATCATGGTTTTAAATATGGGCCAAAGCAAATGAGGAGACAAGTGATTAAACCTGAAAAATGGCATTGTACATTAGATCCTGTTTTGAGCCGTATCTCAAGACTGAGGGTGCTCTCTCAAGGTGCTCTTTGAAAAGAGGTCTTGAAAGGCACTAAGAGAAGACCTGTTATTAAAGACCATCATGTTGGTGGCTGAAGCCACCTGACAATTGTGTTTAAAAACAGGTTATCTCTTGTAAGGGCAGTCGCTCAAAACTGGTTTTGCTATAAATTCATAATGTTCTGTTTTATTATGATGCATTTTGCATACAACTAAAACAAGCCACAATCAACTTTTGTCTTAAATTAACCTCGTTTGGGCATTCAGCCACATGTACTATAAACAGTACCGGTGGCTACATGTACAGTGGAGTCCAGTTAACATGAACACGCTTTACACGATTTTCTGGTTAACACAAAACGTTTTTGAATTCCCGGCTGGGAGTCCTCTTGTTCTCTATTCAAATTTCATGGTTAACACAAAATACTTAACACAAAATTCCTGCTTAACGCGAAGCTGATTTTGCTTCCCCAGCAGAACATTTTATAGTATTTTCACCTGTTTAACATGAACAACCATCCCAAGGACTGTAGATGATGCCATCCTCCGTGTAACACTGCATGCCGAAGCTTTGTTTACAGAAGTACCCGCGAACTCTGTTATGCAATCTATAGCTAATACGCCTAAATGACCGCACCTTAGCTTTCACACCTCGGGCCAATCTGCATTGCCATCTGAGGCTATCCACTGTTTTCAACCGCCAGTGCTGAACACGCGTGCTCACGTGTATCGATACACAAGTGACGGAGGACTTTGACGGACACGCATCTGCCGCAGATTCCGTACACACACTGCCTAGCAAGAGGGAGGGGGGTAGTGGTGGGTGCAGGAGGGGAGGGCTGCACATTTCTTACATAAAGCCCTGTTTCAGAAAATGATCAGTCGGTGGTAAGCATAGCGATGAGATTCTTCCTTTCCCGTTCTTTAACCAAAGACAAAGACTGACCATGTGATGTGTGGTAGGAGTAAGCGAGATGGCAGTCTCAACTGACAGTGTTTCTGTATTCTGCCGATCTTGTACGTGTATTCATTCATTCAGTCAGTTATTTGTAGCGCTTGATTTTTCATTCCCGAGTGTAAAAAAACACATACAGATCTGATTTGTAAGCAATAGACGCAAAGTGCTACAGAGGATGAAAACAGCAGTTCCAAGGATCGTGACACTAATCAACGCCAAGTGTTCATAGTATTGCCCATACACATTGGTACAAGGCTAAAAATAGCAGGATAGTTCCTACACTGCACGTGGTTACGGAGCAGTTCTAACAGATGTATTGTTGTTTTCCTGGTGGATTGTACACTAAATTCATGAGCTGTATGCATGTGGTTTATTGTTGTCCTATTGAGATGAGAGTAAGCAGGTAAATTATGATACTATGCACTTTTAACCCCCAGGGCACACTCACATGCACATCTCCCACACACTCACATCTCCCACACACTCACATGTACATCTCCCACACACTCACATGCACATCTCCCACACACTCACATGCACATCTCCCACACACTCTCATGCACATCTCCCACACACTCACATGCACATCTCCCACACACTCACATGCACATCTCCCACACACTCTCATGCACATCTCCCACACACTCACATGCACATCTCCCACACACTCTCATGTTTCAGACTATGAACAAGTTTTAGTCTAAATCGGTTAACACGACATACGTTTTACACGAACTAATTTTCCCTGTCCCCAGAAATTTGTATTAACCCTTATCATTCGGAATACACCCGTGTGTGAAATAAGTTTGACTAAAATAGTTTAAGGGTAGTGCCAGAATAGCTTGGTGCCTCTAGGCGCCAAGCTATTTTGGCACTACCCTTGAACTAAAGCCATAGGTTTATATCCTTATCTGCAAGTACTATGATGTAACTTGCATAATATAAATATGGCAGTGTACAAATTTGAAGCTTTTAGCCTCAGGATGATATGGGTTAAGCGGACTCCAAAGTACAAAGGGTGGGGGGGGGGGGGGGGGGGGGGGGGCGGGGGCTTAACTTGAAGACGTCAAGCACTGTAATTAACCCATTTAGCTCCCGGACCCTGCACCAGGAGATAGATTGATCATGATAATTCAAGGGTAGTGCCAGACGAGCTTGGTGCCTGAAGGTGCCAAGCTCATCTGGCACTACTCTTGAATTAGCATTTTCAATCCATCTCCTACAACTGGTACATAGTCCTTAGGCAATACCTCCAAAATTTAAGAAATGGGACCTTGGGTCTAAAAGGGTTCATCAGTATTTTCAATCACAGCATTCAGTTTAAAACTATCGCACTGAAACTGGAAACACCTACCTGAAGCACCAAGGGCATCGCGACCTTGACCTTCAGGACATGGTGCTGTATGAAGGTCACCCACAATGGTGCCAAGGTCATCAATGGTGAGTTCAACCACAGAAATGTTGAGATGCACGGCATGGACTGTACCACCCCCATGAACATTCAGTTTGTCCACCTTAAAAAACAATTAATAAAAATTAAATCATTAATGAGCGACTTAGCTCATTGATGCTGCTGCACAGAGGCGAATCACAATAGGGGCTAAACTCCGCATTCTCAGTGTTTTAGTTGATCGATGTCTGTGCACATTATCTTGGGACCTCGGGATGTACATGCCACAGGTATGTCATGGTCTGTTCACTGGCATTTGTTTTCATTTGGTATATCGCACAGTAGGATTACAAAATGTGGTTTACGGCACTTAGTGTGTCCTGTTTCTATTGTTTTCTGTGTCATCCAAAACCGAGTTTAGGAGCGATATACCTGCGGCCTGTAGTGTAGCACGAGTACCGAAACCTATGCACACGGACAGCTATCACCCAAGACACCGAGAATACTGACTTTTCCCCCAATGTGAGCAGCCACACTGCACAGTAGCAGTAGAAGATAATTTTAGCTAAGTCAACCATTGGCCGATTACTTCACTAACATGTGCAGGCAGCCCCCACCCAATGCGCAAAAGGCCATCGGGCTTCCGGTGGCCCGCGCACAGCTGTGCGCGGGCCAACGGTGGCCCGATGGCCTTTTACGCATTAGGCAGTACAGTGAATATTGCTGTTGGTGGTATGCACAATTCACTGCACCGAGAGTCACCCCTTTTGGTTTGGTTAATTCGATGATGGATTCAGGACTGATTAACTTAAACTGATCAGCTCAAAGACAGTTAATTAAACTATCATCACTATGCAAACGTATGTATCATGACGCAAGTCCAGCTGAAACTCATCTTCTTTGCACTTTTAATCCATTGACTGCCGAGAAAAGTGAACACAAGCTGGGGAGGTTTCACAAGAATCTACGCCTCTTGCTGACAGCACTTCGTATCAATATCCACGTTCCTCGGACAGCCGTGGTTCTTTGGCACAGTGCTTAACTACGTTAACCCTTTTAGCCCCGAGTCCCTACAGCAGGAGATTGACCATAATTCAAGGGTAGTGCCAGATTAAGGCGCCAAGCTAATCTGGCACTACCCTTGAATTATCATGGTGAATCCACCTTGTGCAACCGGTACATAGTTGTTAACACTTCCAAAATTTGGGAAATGCACCCATGGGGATAAAAGGGTTAGCAAGATTTCTGACACCAAATCTACCTCCACTGCTCTCCCTCCCGTCTCTCCTGGTAAGATTAAAATTAAAGTGAAAAAAAAATGATCAAACTCTATCAATATTTAATAATGTTGTGTTTCACAACTATAAATTGCTTTTTTTGTGTTAGTTGTTTTCCACAGCTTTGAAGGTTACAAATAGCTCTACCTGCAAAGTCAGCTTGTTCTGCTGGTCAGTCAATCCTGGGGGAACAGTGACCTCCCCTCCATCTGCCACTGTCAAGGTCGGAACACGGAGCACGCCCGCCGCACTGACAAAACCCTGGCCAGAGATTTGGGCACGAATTCCAAACAGCAGTCGGCAGCCACTGGACACCTCCACTTCATCAATACCGAGTGTACCCCTGGGGTGCAAAGCAAAGGACCAATAATGCATTGAAAATATTTGAATCAAGTAATGAGCAAAAAAAAGAAAATAAAAAAGATCAACCTACTGTTGGACTCGCACTACTTTTTCAGCATACTGACTGTCTCTCTCTTGGAACTAGCAAACTGATCAACTAAAAAGTTTACAAAGTGAAATAGGTAAAAGCACTGTCAGAGGAGAGAAGTGTACATGAATTAGCACTGGCAGTCTCCCCTTTTCTTTTCATTTATTGATCAACTAAAAAGATTTTTCACACAGTCAACTCATTAACCCTTTTAACCCCACAGGTGCTTTTCCCAAATTTCAGAAGTGTTACTGAACAACTATGTACCAGTTGCAGGAGGTGGATTGACCATGATAGTTCAAGGGTAGTGCCAGATTAGCTTGGTGCCTGAAGGCGCCAAGCTAATCTGGCACTAGCCTTGAATTATCAGTCAATCCACCTCCTGCTCTAGGGACTCGGGGCTCAATGGGCTCAGGCAACAACAACAAAAAGCACTCTGTTTCTTATTTCGCCAAATAAAAAAAATTAAGGTAAGGAGGTGGTTGTTTTTTTCCCCCCGACACAAACATTTCAAAGTCAACATCATAACTGTACCACTGTGCAGGAACAAAGCTAAAAGCCAGGGGCAAGTAACAACTGCTCTCAATATGAGTGATGTCCCTTGTATCGGTGAAATACGTTTTTTTATTTTTTTTTCTCTTTTGTTCACCATAGGATCTCATGAGCCCATGAGACTGCAAGATCTATTAGTTCCATTCCATTTGTAGTCGCAAGGGCTCACAATGTCTCTTGCAGAAGAATGAACAATTTGAAATCAGACTGCTCAGTTTCAGAGCTGCACAGCTCAACTATACACCCTCAGACTCACCAGACTGTGATGGTGACATCGCGACAGCGGAAGAAGGATGGTAACAGGAGGGTTCCGCCTTCGTAGATGAAAACATTGGCGAAAGCTTCAATTTCGTCCACCTCCCTGAAGGCCATGGTCTGACCTGGTCCGATGTGAAGCACGCCCGTGTTGTCCCCAGATATAACATGGCTGTGAAATTGGTATGGTCTGAAGAAAATGAAACAAATTTGATGGCTAAAATTGATATGTGGTCAAATGTTTATATTATCACGTTTTTAAAAAAATGTACATAAGTTTGTTGTATTTTCTCTTTATTATTTTATTTTAGCTTTTTATTTTGACATACTTGATAAAACCAAGTATTTGTCTATTGTTTTGTGTTTACTTTCACTTGTTTTATTTTGTGTAATCGTTTGGTTCAATGCGGTTCCACGTGCAGGTAAGCGTGCAACATGCGCTACCCGGCCACACTGCTTGAATGCATACGTTGCACCACACGTGTAAATTATGTTTTCGCTATTCACTCCGGCGATGCGTCGGCCGCCTGGACGGAAAAAATCTGACATGACTTATGTCTTTTCCGAGGAATGTCGTCAGTTTCCTCGCCGGATACCGACAACATTCCTCACTCAGACTATCCCGTTCAAGCAGGCTGAACCACTGTTAATGATAAGCTAGTTAACTTATTTTGATGCGGCTATATCTTTAAAGTGTACTGAAAAAGTTCTCTCTATTCAAGAAGAGGCAAACACGCACCTCGGATCACAGCATGATGTGTAATCCGTCAAAGTTACCCGCCATACCTTTGGTTTGGCACCCTAATTTGTTTCAAAACAAAAGAGCCGGTGGGTTTCATGATGGCTCATTGGTGCCTCATACCGGCACACGGAATGTCCGATCGAGGGTGACTTCCAATAGAAAAGATATTAAAATCAATCAAAATCAAATAGATCTGTACAGTTTTCAGGTTATTTTTGGGTATAATATACATAAAGGTAATATAAAAGTGCCCGCAGTTTCAAGTAAAAGTACAACAGGGGGCGGATCTAGGGAGGGGGGTGGCCGTCTAGACTCCCACCCCCTTTGGGGGGTGAAAAGGTGCACGTCAATCTATTTTTAGCTGTTCCGACAGATAGTGTTGCAACGGATGCTCCTATGAACCATCATCACTGTGGGTGAGTGGGTGGGTGGATGGAGTGATTGACTGATTTATTCATTCATTCATTGACTGATCGATTGATCAATTCATTACCGGGTGTACACTACAACCAACAAAAAATGTGTCAAAATGAAGCATTCAACTTCAACAATTTACTGTTTGCCTCTGTATGAGACATGCACAAGCAAAAAGAAACTATGGCCGCAGAAAAAAATATCGTAAGGACAAGACTTTAACTTTTATTGTTTCAGACTGGAAATGACACAAATGATCTTCGGTGGTTTCGTCTACAAGGAAAATCAAACAGGAACGGTTTCAGTATCATCAACAAAACCGCTTCAGTAAAAACTGGTTTGTATTTAGAAACAAAAATAATAATATAACACTGAAAAGAAAGGGTTTCACTTACTCCAGCAGATTAGGGTGAAGAGCAAAATGGGCGTGGCCCAGCACGCGCACGTCTTCAAACGGACCAGTGGTATTGCTGATGATCCACGTGCGCCCCTCGTCATTTGCGTACAGGCTGTGATTGGTCGTCTGATAGCCTAGGGACCGCCCTGCGTTGTCAATGATGAGTGTTCGGTTCTTCACGTCAGGCGTGGAGTCCTAGAGAATACACCCAATCAGAAATACATATCATCCGGCTTAAAACCATTTACCCTCAAGGCCGCATTTCCCGAGCTTTGGATGTGACACCTGAGGACTATATACCAGTTGCAGAAGATGCCGGATCGACCATGATAATTCGAGGGCAGTGCCAGAGTCGGATTAGCTTGGCGCCGGACGGCGCCAAGCTAATCTGGCACTACCCTCGAATTATCATGGTCGATCCATCTTCTGCCGCAAGAGGGTTTCTAGCTATTTTTTTTTAGGGGATTTGTTACACTGAAATAGGAGCCTGGTGGCGTCAAGCTAATCTGGCACGACCATGCCCTTGACTGAATTATCATGGTTGATCCATCTCAGCCTCTCCTGCCACAAGGGAGTTTCCAGCTATCTGCCGGCTTTGGGGATTTGTTACACTGAAATAGGAGCCTGATGGCGTCAAGCTAATCTGGCAATACCCTTGAATTATCATGGCCGGTCGCTCTATCGCCTGCTGCAACTGATTCGTCGGGGTTAAATGGGTTAACGCTGACATGACGTGCTGCCATTGCGATCAGTGACGCGTCTGTTCCGCGTAACCGGATGTAGTGGCTCGTCTCGAATGAGCTATTCCCCGCCTTGAGTGCAGGCACGCGAGGCCCGCGCCCCGGCCGGAAAAATATGAGAGTAACATCATAGTCGTGAGCAAAGATTGAAAAATGGCATACGGTTCACTATCTCACGGAAACAGGCCTAATAATTTACAGATTTTAACGTTGTTCGTGGCTGCTAATAATCATCAGTGAAAGTGATACCGCCACGGTTCGGCGGAAAAGACTGCAGCAAGTATTGACCACTACTCCTATAATGAGCCGGGGAGTGGTATCGCCGGTCAGTAGGACTCGAGAGGATAACGCCTGCCCTGCCAGTATACGCACATTTTTCTCTCTTGGTTCATTCGACGATCAAAAGCCAACACTGCCCGTCCAAGAAACATGGCCACACATTGGTCTCAGCAAGAGGCATAGATCCTCATGAGCCCCCGCATTAGCGGGGGCTCATGAGGATCTATGTCTCTTGCAGTTGGATCGTGTTCACTTTTTTCTCGGGGTTTATTAATGTGTTTGGCACGTCTGACGTGCAATCTGTTCCATTCATTGAAGCTGCCGATGGGCAGCCCGCAACTGACAAAAGGCAACACGACTGACATGGCTGAAATACGAGTAGACGGCATCAGGGGCGGATCAGTTACCTCGGTGGGGGGGGGGGCGGGGGTCCAACTTTACGTTTGGGACCTTTAACCTGATACGGTCTCCCCGACGCTAGACCTTGCTTCCAGGGGCCGAAGAATCGAAAGGGTGGGGGGGGGGGGGGAGAGAAGGCGCGTGCGTTAAGACTCCCTCTCCGCCATCGTCAAAATAAATGTCAAACAACGGGGGGAGAGGGGGAGGGGGGAGGAGTGCATGTGTGAAAACTCGCCAAAATATTACGTGGGGGAAATGGGGGCCGGGGGGGGGGGGGTCCAAACACCCCGCAAAAAGTTTCTTGTTATAGCATTTTAAAGAATTTTGGGTGGGGGAAGGGGGGGCGGAGCCCCTGGACCCCCCAGCCCCCAGATCCGCCCCTCGGTAGGACCAGGTCTGACACGCAAACATCAGTCCAAAATATTGCACTGGGCACATTTACGATTGAAACTACCGCACTCTACTTCATCAGCGTTAAAAACAAATGTGTACACATACAGTATGTCTTGTGCTCTCAAAACTCCAGCTTTGAACTCTGCAGTGCATTGAGCATATTGACTAAGAACGGTTTAGGCTACGTGTGTGCGCTTTGGCGGACGTAGTGTATCACACCCTTTCTAACCATAACCAGTCAAGCAAGAATGATTGCAAGTTACCTGGAGGTACACAGTGCCAGCACCGGCGTGGTTAGGCGCCAGGGACCCTCCGTAAGCTGCCAGGGATCCGAACCACCACTTGGTGTGTCGGTAGTGAACAGCCACTCGACCGCCGCTGCCCGAGCCGCCACTTGCGCTGCCGGCGCTGCCTCCGTTGGCCTGCAACAGTGACACGAACACGTACACTGACTGACGAGCAAATGAAATGCGACCTTTTTGGAATCATCGGAAACACCCTAACCCTTTTAGCCACAAGGTCCCATTTCTCAAATTATGTCAGTACCACTGGAGTTGCAGGAGATGGCTTGAGAGGTACCGCACGCTTAGAAGCGACAGTCATTACAACACAATGTTATTAATATTTCGGGTACTGAAATACCCTTTATCACATTCCTTCTGCGATAAATGAAGATAAGTAGCGACTGATCTCTCTGTTTGCTTGTTTGTCTATTTGGACGGATAAAGGGTATTTACCCGAAATATAATACATTGTGGTGTAACTGTCTTTTCCAAGCGTGTTTCTTTCTCCGTTGGGTTCTTAGTCTCTGCATTTCACACGCTTGACGGTCACCTTTTTGGGTCTGGATTAGGAGATGGCTTGACCATCATAATAATTCAAGGGTAGTGCCAGATGAGCTTGGCGCCTTCAGGCGCCAAGCGCATCTGGCACTACCCTTTAATTATCATGGCCAAGCGGCATCTCCTGCTGTAGGGATCCGGGGCTAAAAGGGTTAATGTTTCCGATGATTCCAAATAATATGTCGCATTTCCTTTGCTCGTCACTATAGTTGACACTGCCAGTGCACGAAGACTGTGCTCATTGAAATAATTGTAAATGCAACGTCGAAGATCGCCGGCCGTCCAAGGAACATGGATATGCAGTGGTTACCGCAAGAGGCATAGATCCTCATGAGCCCCCGCAATTGCGGGGGCTCATGAGGATCTATGCCTCTTGCTGTTGGCGGGTGTTCAGTCAAGTTTTTTCTCGGCTGTGATAGGGTTAACATACAGGTGTGGGAAATCGGAATATTAATATTAACCCACTAATTAATGTGCATGTTTGCAGGGGGTTAATTTTATTGTCAGCCTTGAAGCTGCACGGGGTGGGGGGTGGGGGGGGGGGGAGGGGGGGAGTTAGGCTGCATTGTATTTGTTTGGAACAAGGAGGGTATTAGGTGACAGATGATAACAAGTCCCTCTCAGTCACCCCCCCCCCTCCCCCGCCCCCCCCACCCACCCACCCACCCACCCACCCACACACAATATGATCTTTCTATAAAAATTTAAAAAAGAATTTCTTAAAAATGAAAGCGATGTAAGGAATCTGCCCTTAACACATTCTGACCCAGGACCGAAATCCCCAAATTTTGAAGTTGCCCTCTGAAGGACTGTATTACAATTGCCGACACAGATCGAGCATGATAGTTCAAGGGTGGTGCCAGAATAGCTTGGCGCCCATAGGCGCCAAGCTATTCTGGCACCACCCTTGAACTATTATGCTCGATCCATGTCTTGCTGTGCTGTGTCCGGGGCTGAATGAGGTGAAAGGTAAACAGTGCGAAACGACCTTCATACCGTGATGGATCCGGATCCCTCCAGCTCTTTCGTGTCGATCCAGATGCTTCCCCCTGAGCCGCCAGTTGTCCCCCCTAGACCGTCAGCAGTTAGCTGCCCTTCCACAATCAGTGTCGTGCGGACACTCAGCTTCAAAATGCCGCCCCCTGTACGTCAAAATATGGCTGACAGGCTGATCGATCGATTTGTCCGTCCGTCCGTTCCATCGATCGATCGACAGATCAGTCAACCAACCAACCAATCAACCAGCCAGCCAGCTAGCTAGCCAACCAACCTGAGAACCAACCAACCAACCAACTGACCGACCGACCAAACAGCCAACTAGCCAATTGGCCAGCCAGCCAACTAAGCAACCAACCAACCAACCAACCAACCAACCAACCAGCCAATCAATCAATCAATCAATCAATCAATCAATCAATCAATCAATCAATCAATCAATCAATCAGTGAGCCGATGAAATAGACGATTGATTGATTGATCGATTGATTGATCGATCAATTGATTGATCGATTGATCCATCGATCTGTCTCTAAGGACTCCAAGCTATTCCGGCACTACCCTTGAAGTTGAAAAAAGTGTGGAGTTCCAGAGAGCTGTCACAAAACACCAAAGTCCGGATTTTCAACCCCAACGTAAAAGCAGTTCTCCTATATGGAGCAGAGATTTGGAGATTGACAAAAACCACTGTCAACAGAGTACAGATCTTCATAAACAGTTGCCTTAGAAGAATTTTGAAAATCCACTGGCCAGAGAAGATCAGCAACATCAGACTCTGGGAGAGAACAGAGCAGATAACAGCAGAGAATGAAATTGGGCGAAGAAGATGGGGATGGATTGGTCACAGTCTGAGAAAGCCAGCTTCCAGTATCACTAGGCAGGCATTGTCATGGAATCCCCAGGGAAAGAGGAAAAGAGGTAGGCCGAGAAACTCCTGGCGTCGAGACCTCCAAGCAGACATCAAGAGAATGGGAACCACCTGGAGTAAAATCGAAGGAGAAGCACAGGACAGGAGTCGCTGGAGGTCTCTCGTCGACGGCCTATACTGACCCGGGTACGGGTGACAGGCGTAAGTAAGTAAGTAAGTAAGTACCCTTGAAGTAGAGCCACTGAGGTCGCGGCATCACTCGCTGTAACTGTGTCAGTGCGACATGACATAAACCCCTTCCCTGCCACTCCGGCGACACATACGTTGTTTCTAAAATCTCTTCATTCAAGGACCAAATGCCACAACCATCCCGAAGGCACGTGAATACACATTGGTCTCAGCAAGAGGTATAGATCCTCATGAGCCCCCGCAATTGCGGGGGCTCATGAGGATCTATACCTCTTGTTGTGGTTGGGTGGCGTTCAGTATTTCTCGGCAGGGCCGATCGGGATCATGTGGCACGTCTGGAACGAGGTGACGAGCTGTGACCGAGAGGTATACCAACCTCGCCCGCTGGTGTTGGTGGCACTCGCTCCGCCGCTGCCGAAGCTCTCTGGCTGGTACAAGGACCCGTAAATAGCGCCTGCCACAGAGTCTGAAACGGCACAGACGCCAACACTAGAAAATTAGCGTTTACTCCATGACAAATTAAATTTACACTATGTATTTTCTACAAGAGGCATAGATCCTCACGGGCCCTCGCAGCTTGCAGGGACTCAAGGGTATATGTTTTATAAGCTGCAAATGGGTGGCGCGTAATTAGTACTCCCCTATATGTTCATACCGATCGCCTGTGATTTGGCGATAGCCACAGAGTCTACAATGATACAGCCACCTTCATTTCAATTTAGCATTTCGGTTACACTGCATTTACACAACTTTTAGCAGAGAAGAGGTTGGTAGTAGGTTGATTTTAAAGACACTTGCAAATTATTTGTAAAGTAAATAGCGACCGGTAGTTAAATCATTGTTCGCGAGGTACAAATACCCACACTTTTGGAGTAATCCGGCTCTGAGGACTGCATTACAATTCAGGAGACAGATCGACCATGCTAGTTTAGAGGTGGCGCCAAGCTATTCTGGCACCACCTCTAAACTATCATGGTCAATCCATGTCTTCTTTTTAGGTGCTCGGGCTGTTAACACCGACTCACCTGAAGCGGGTCCAGTGGCGCCACGGCCACCGTGCCCCGCCCCTCCTCCGCGCAGCCCTTCCCCCGGGCCTGTCAGAAGACCACGCCCACTGACGCTAATCACGCCTGCGTCATCAACCTGGATGACGTCACTGTTGAGGAGTAGCGTGTCGGCGGTCACCGTCCCGCCCCCTTCCACCAGGAATATGTCAGGGAATCGGGAATCGGAGCTGCTTGTCTGCAAAAGTAGGGAGTCGTTGAACGTGGTCGCACTTAACGCTTTTAGCGCCACGGGTGCATTTCCCGAATTTTGGAAGTGTGCGCCCTGTGCCCTAGGCTAAACGCACCAGCGGCGCAATTGGGTTGCACCGTCGTAGTTGAAGTACGAGAGATGCTCGCACTACAAGTACAATGGACTTGATTCAGGGTGTGGGGCGTCAGTCACAAGCCGCTGCTGTCTTCAAGTCTACACAAAACTGGTGCGCATTTCTGGTGCACATGACCGGTCCGAGCCGGTCTGGTGCAACAGTGGCGCCGCTGGTGCGTTTAACCTAGGTACATGGCGAGGTATACCAACTCAGCACCACTTGCAGGAGGTGGACTGACCATGATAATTCAAGGGTAGTGCCAGATTAGCTTGGCGCCTTCAGGCGCCAAGCTAATCTGGCACTACCCTTGAATTATCATGGTCAATCAACCTCCTGCTGTAGGGTGTTGGCGCTAAAGGGGTTAACTTCGTGAAAGACAGGATATGATGGGAAATCAAATATTAATAATACGTATATGGTTAGGGTGAGGACAGCGCGCGCACGAAAAGAATAGTAACGCGCAGCTTGCACATGAGTCTTCACGCTTGAAATAAGTGCACATGCGTATGAACACGCACACACTCACACGCACACACTCACACGCGCACACGTGCACCTGCACGCCGCGGAAAGCACTTTGATGGCAGTATCACCAACGCCACTACTAGTACTAACAACTGCAATAGTTGTAACTCTTTCAAGGCCGCGACCAGCATCAATAGGTGCGGAAGTGACGTATAGCGTTGCCGACGGCAACGCTATACGTCACTTCCGCACCTATTGATGTGGGCCGCCTTTATTGATTTATCAATAAAAATGTGTCGTTCTTTTCATAAAAATACAACGAATACGCTCATCCATTATGATGAGACAAACAGCTGTTCGTAGGTTGTAAGGCATTACAGCGTAAAAGTCTTCATGAGACCAGAAATAGAACGAAAGGGACCTTTCGCACTATTTCTGATGGAACCCGCAAATGATCATAAATGAATTTTCGGATTCTGACCGTGACTCTCCACTGATCACTGGTGTTGCCATAGTGACTGACAAAGTTGAAGCGTCCGCCATCTTGCACAGTAACGCTGATGAAGCGCAGGTCACGTGGTGCCGACAGCTCCATGGAAACGGTTTCGCCTGTATTAAAAAAAAAGGTCCCTCTTATTAGGGTCAGTCTACGATCAAAGTGCGACATCTTTTATTTTCAACATTACCCGATCTCAGCATTTCGCATGGTCTGATGTCTAAAAATAAGAAGAAGAAGAAGAAGAAGAAGATGACGAAAATAAAAGGGAAAATGGAGAAGCCACAACAATGGCCGCCACCACCCCCCCCCCCCCACCCGTACCACCATCCCCCCCCCGCCCCCCCCCCCCAAAAAAAAAAAAAAAAAAAAAAAACAAAGCCGACGATGCCCAATCACAACAACAATAACAACAGTAGCATGCAGCAGCAGTAAGAAACGGTCCAACAAACTTAACACATTCGAGACGTGCCGCATCCGGATACGCGGCATAAGCCGCGTATCCTGATGCGGCACGTCTCGAATGAGATCAAATCAACCGCAATAACCATGACAACGAAGAAAACGACAACAACAAACACTCACCCGATCCCACTATTAGTCGGGACGCGTCCCCTGTGACCTTGCCCCAGATTTGCATGGTGTTGCTACGCAGCAGGGCGGGACAGGCGGATGGGGGGTCGGTGAGGGCGGAGCGAATCTCTACGGGGGCGGGGGGAAGAATCAGCTCCGCCCCTCGGTACAGGAAAAGCTGCCAGGTCATGTTTGCGCGCTGGTACTGGGTGTTCTGAAAGACAAATGCGATGAAAATTAACACTTTGGCTATGTTCAATCTAAAAGACGTCACACCGGAAGATTTAATTTTTTTTTTTTAAAGTATTCTCTCCCTTAAAGTACCATTATGCACAAATCTGAAGACACATTTCAGCACCGTGTGTGTTTGTTACGCCTTGTTGACACACCTAGTGAACTTTAACAGCAGTTTCGAGACGCATCAAAAGCACACGTGTAATCGCACTTATTTATTCTGCGCTGTCGTTAGCGTGTCAATCTATTTTTAGCTGTTTCTCGCACTGTATTTCTAGAACGGAGTGGAGTCACTGTCAGGTTACTTGATATAAAGACGACGTGTGCTGAACTGGATTGTCCTGTGTCTAAATGAGCCATAGCTAGATCTGTGTGTAGCGTTTCGTTACAGAAATGTATCTGTAAACAGTACGGCGGTAGTATAGTGGGCTTTCAAAAGCGGATTGAAATTTCATGGAGAAACAGTAGGAATAAACAGTAGGAATAAACAGTAGGAATAAACAGTAGGAATAAACATTTGAATTAATACGAAGACATTCTACCTTCTAAAAGCTGTAATCATCTAATAATATTGGTGTACAGAATATATATGTATCAACGGCGTATACTCTGACATCACATCTCTAAACATGAAAACATTAATAAACATTAAATAACACTAAAACATTCTAAAGTCTGTAAAGATATTATAACGCTGAAATTCTTTTTTTTAATTTACTAAAACATTAAAAACTTCTTATACTAATGACATTTCAATGACATATGAAATCTGATACTAAGACATGAAAATGAGATCCATCGACCTTATAGTTCAAGGAAAGTGCCGGATTAGCTTGGCACCTTTAGGCGCCAAGCTAATCTGGCACTATCCTTGGACGATCATGGCCGGGTCTATCTTTTTTCTCTCTACCGTGGGAGTCCTACCTGTGTCCACTTCACTGTGTGACCCGGGGCGACGTGCAGGTGACCCGTGTCGTCCCCCACGATCTGCACGGCCTTGACCCTCGTCCTTGACCCGTTGAAGGTCAGGTGGGCGCCGCCGTAGATCTCCACGATGGTGAAGTCGTACTCGTAGTCGTCCGTCTTGGGCAGCAGGTACGCGATGCCGCCTGGTGACAACGAAGGAAGACATCAGCGAACGCACGGATGGACAGAGAGAAAGAACAGCTTCCACTCTTTCATCGGGCTAAACCGGGGTCCTCGATCACTCCATCGTCAAAACAGACGTCCATCAGATGTTACAGCGTCCCTCAGGGACGGGGTGGGAAGCAGGGGGAGGGGGGAGTCAGTTACCTCGAGGTGGAGGGGGGGGGGAGGGTCCAACTTCTGTTTGGGACCTTCAACCTGATACGAAGACCTTCCTTCCAGGGGCAGAAAATCGAAAAAGCCGGCGGGGGAGGGGTGGTGGTGGGGGAGGGGTGTTAAGGGGTGTGTGAGGGGATGGGTTCGGGGGTGGGGGTGGGGGGTGGGGGGGGGTGGAGAGAAGGCGCCAGCGTGTTAAGAGACTCTCACCATTCGCCAAAATATCAAACATGGGGTGTGTGTGTGGGGGGGGGGGGGTGATTCTAAACACCCCAAAAGGGGGACTTTGTTATAAGAATTTTCGGAAACCATGTAACCCCCCCCCACCACCACCACCACCAGAACCGCCCCTGGGAAGGGTGGAGGCTTAACAATGCGTCAGACTTTTTCACGTTTCACAGAATAACCAGAACGTTTTCAAAAATTAAAACTTATTATTTTACCGTTCACGAATCACTATAATTGCATTTTTTTTTTTTGTCACGGATCACGAGGATTGAAAAATACTGCAATCACGAATCATGTGAATGATCTCCCGCTCGCTTACAAGCGGACATTCAAATTCTTGTTGCCCGCAGTGCGTGTAACCCTTTGGCTGTTGACAGCGCCTTTTGTCAACCAGATTCCTGCTAGGATCACCTTGACAAATAGCGCTATCAACAGCCAAAGAGTCCTGCGACTTAAAACTACCCCCACTACCCCTACCCACAACAGCCTTCACTACAGACGAAAAAAAGAAGAAAAAAAACAAACATTTTAAACAGTAAGTTGCTCGTTTAAATATCACTACACACACTCGCCTGTGTAAATGTAGCTTTGGTACGCCGCGTTGTCAGCCCATGTCCCTGCGTGTTCCGTCACCTAAACGGTACATAAATGAACACTAAAATGTTTTTTTTACAGCAGAGGCACTGAGTGTCCTAAAATAATGTATATCCCAGGTTAACAATTCTACCCCAGGACTGAAATCCCCACATTTTGAAGTTGCCCTCTGAAGGACTGTATTACAATTTCTAGAGACAGATCGAGCATGATAGATCAAGGGTGGTGCCAGAATAGCTTGGCGCCCATGGCGCCAAGCTATTCTGGCACCACCATTGAACTCTCATGCTCGATCCGTGCCTTGCTGTGGTGTGTCAGGGCTGATTGATTTAACTCCTTCTACCCCAGACACACCACAGCAAGATAAGGATCGACCATGATAGTTCAAGGGTGATGCGGGAATAGCTTGGCGCCTATGGGCGCCAAGCTATTCTGGCATCACCCTTGAACTATCATGGTCGATCTGTGCCCTGCACTGCAAAGCAGTCTTCAGAGGACAGCGGCAAAGTTGGATTTCGGTCTTGGTGTACAAGGTTGTTGGGTTGTTACATTGCTTAACGTCCTGACAGCAACAAGACTTTCTATGGGCGCCAAGATATTCTGGCATCACCCTTGAACTATCATGGTCGATCTATGTCCTGCACTGCAATGCACTCTTAGGGGACAACGGCAACATGTGGGGATTTCGGTCTTGCGGTACAAGGAGTTAAAACATATGAATGAATATTAAGAAAGGCCTGAGCACGCAAGTACGATTCACACACGCTCCTTATCATCGTGCGAACAAACAGCGCTACAATAACAGAAGCAACAACTGCAACAACAGCCAGAAGCAACAACAACAATAGCAAAGTCAACACAGTGAGGTTTAGTTTGCAACGAACGACTACTAACAAAGAACGAGAGGGAATTCACTGAGGATAACCAGATTCAGTCATACGCATAGATAACACTCCAAACATCGCCAAGAGACATAGATCCTCATGAACCCTACAACACTCCAAACATCGCCAAGAGACATAGATCCTCATGAACCCTACAACACTCCAAACATCGCCAAGAGGCACAGATCCTCATGAACCCTACAACACTCCAAACATCGCCAAGAGGCACAGATCCTCATGAACCCTACAACACTCCAAACATCGCCAAGAGGCACATATCCTCATGAACCCTACAACACTCCAAACATCGCCAAGAGGCACAGATCCTCATGAACCCTACAACACTCCAAACATCGCCAAGAGGCACAGATCCTCATGAACCCTACAACACTCCAAACATCGCCAAGAGACATAGATCCTCATGAACCCTACAACACTCCAAACATTGCCAAGAGACATAGATCCTCATGAACCCTACAACACTCCAAACATCGCCAAGAGACATAGATCCTCATGAGCCCTACAACGCTCCAAACATCTCCAATAGGCACAGATCCTCATGCGCCCTACAACACTCCAAACATCGCCAAGAGACATAGATCCTCATGAGCCCTACAACACTCCAAACATCTCCAAAAGGCACAGATCCTCATGAGCCCTACAACACTCCAAACATCGCCAAGAGACATAGATCCTCATGAGCCCTACAACGCTCCAAACATCTCCAAGAGACATAGATCCTCATGAGCCCTACAACGCTCCAAACATCTCCAATAGGCACAGATCCTCATGAGCCCTACAACGCTCCAAACATCGCCAAGAGACATAGATCCTCATGAGCCCTACAACGCTCCAAACATCGCCAAGAGACATAGATCCTCATGAGCCCTACAACACTCCAAACATCTCCAAGAGACATAGATCCTCATGAACCCTACAACACTCCAAACATCGCCAAGAGACATAGATCCTCATGAGCCCTACAATGCTCCAAACATCTCCAATAGGCACAGATCCTCATGAGCCCTACAACGCTCCAAACATCGCCAAGAGACATAGATCCTCATGAGCCCTACAACACTCCAAACATCGCCAAGAGGCACAGATCCTCATGATCCCTACAACACTCCAAACATCTCCAATAGGCACAGATCCTCATGAGCCCTACAACACTCCAAACATCGCCAAGAGGCACAGATCCTCATGAACCCTACAACACTCCAAACATCGTCAAGAGGCACAGATCCTCATGAGCCCTACAACACTCCAAACATCTCCAATAGGCACAGATCCTCATGAGCCCTACAACACTCCAAACATCGCCAAGAGGCATAGATCCTCATGAGCCCTACAACACTCCAAACATCTCCAAGAGACATAGATCCTCATGAGCCCTATAACACTCCAAACATCTTCAATAGGCATAGATCCTCATGAGCCCTACAACACTCCAAACATCGCCAAGAGGCACAGATCCTCATGAGCCCTACAACGCTCCAAACATCTCCAAGAGACATAGATCCTCATGAGCCCTACAACACTCCAAACATCTCCAATAGGCACAGATCCTCATGAGCCCTACAACACTCCAAACATCGCCAAGAGACATAGAACCTCATGAGCCCTACAACGCTCCAAACATCTCCAATAGGCACAGATCCTCATGAGCCCTACAACGCTCCAAACATCGCCAAGAGACATAGATCCTCATGAGCCCTACAACACTCCAAACATCGCCAAGAGGCACAGATCCTCATGAGCCCTACAACACTCCAAACATCTCCAAGAGACATAGATCCTCATGAGCCCTACAACACTCCAAACATCTCCAATAGGCATAGATCCTCATGAGCCCTACAACACTCCAAACATCGCCAAGAGACATAGATCCTCATGAACCCTACAACACTCCAAACATCGCCAAGAGACATAGATCCTCATGAGCCCTACAACACTCCAAACATCGCCAAGAGGCACAGATCCTCATGAGCCCTACAACGCTCCAAACATCTCCAATAGGCATAGATCCTCATGAGCCCTACAACACTCCAAACATCGCCAAGAGACATAGATCCTCATGAGCCCTACAACGCTCCAAACATCTCCAATAGGCATAGATCCTCATGAGCCCTACAACACTCCAAACATCGCCAAGAGACATAGATCCTCATGAGCCCTACAACGCTCCAAACATCTCCAAGAGGCATAGATCCTCATGAGCCCTATGGAACAAGCTGGCTATCTGTCGTGAATGTCCTCTCGTTCTTTGTTGGTAGTCGTTCGTTTCAAACTAAACCTCACTGTGTTGACTTTGCTATTGTTGTTGTTGCATCTGCTGTTGTTGCAGTTGTTCTTTCTGTTATTGTAGCGCTGTTTGCTGATAAGGAGCGTGTGTGACCGAATCGTACTTGCGTGCTCAGACCTGTCTTAATATTCATTCATATGTATGGAGTGTTGTTTCTGCTGTTGGGAAAAATTAGTTATCGGTCGTGAATTCGCTTTTGTTCGTTGCAAAACGAAACCTCACAACCAACTATAACTCCCACGGCAGCAAGTACCTAACAAGTATCTATCAACTACAACTTCCACGGCAGCAAGTACCTAAAAAGTATCTATGAACTACAACTTCCACGGCAGCAAGTACCTAACAAGTATCTATCAACTACAACTTCCACGGCAGCAAGTACCTAACAAGTACCTATCAACTACAACTTCTACGGCAGCAAGTACCTAACAAGTACCTATCAACTACAACTTCCACGGCTGCAAGTACCTAACAAGCACCTATCAACTACAACTTCCACGGCAGCAAGTACCTAACAAGTATCTATCAATTACAACTTCCACGGCAGCAAGTACCTAACAAGTATCTATCAACTACAACTTCCACGGCAGCAAGTACCTAACAAGAATCTATCAACTACAACTTCCACGGCAGCCAGTACCCAACAAGCCCCAAGCACGCAGTAAGTAGGTTTGTGTCAAAGTCTTTCAAATCAGCAAGAGTCAAATGGCAACAGAGCCCAAGATTGTACTCCAAAAGTAAAATAAGTCAGAATAACAACAACAACAACAACAACAACTGCGTGGGATCACGTATACAAACCGTGGGTTTCTGGCAGTTGTTGTCCACTCTCAGGTTTCTGATGTTGTCGCCATGGAGATAGGTCAGTCCCGGACCTCCAGGCTCCGCCCCTGAACCGCCTGGTCAGAAAAATAAACACATCAACAATAAACTCAGTCACGTATGACAAACTACAGCGGCAGTTGCAAGACACATGACAGTTCAAGGGTAGTACCAGATTAGCTTGGCGCCTAGGCGCCAAGGTAATCTGGTGCAACCCTTGACCCGTCTCTATCCCTATGGCTGACTCTATCAGTAAAAACTACAGAATGTGTCGTGACGAAATTTCTGAGTGGTTATGGCTGTGGACCTTACGACGCGAAGCCTTACAGCTATCACATCTCTGTCACCTGTATCTAACAGAAGACGAGCTCCAAACTCGTGAAACGTGCTCCCAGGCGTCAAAGAGTTAACTCATTCGAGACGTGCCGCCTCCGGATACGCCTCCGGCATAAGTCTCGAATGTTTTAACACAGTTTGGTCATATGACAGCACACTGGGTTCAGCACTCTGATTTTCATTCAACATTCATCGTATTGTGAATTCTGGATTGATCATGTGATTGTCTGCGTGTTTTTTTTTTTTCCCCCTCATACTCTGGTATTTTTATGTTTTGTGGTTGACGCTTTCAAAAGGGTTCCCCCCCCCCCCCCCTTCTGTTATCCCCACGGCTGACTCTATCAGTAAAGTACAGAACGTGTCGTGACGAAGTTTCTGAGCGGTTATGGTTTTGGGGCCTTGCGACATGGGGACGTAGCTTAGTGGATAAGACACTGCGCTGGTAGTTGTAAGAGTCCAGGGTTCGAATCCCCTGATGGGCAGGTTCCTCCCGGTCCCTTCGCCACTGAACGGAACACGATCATATACTTTCAAACGTTAACCCATTCAGCCCTGACGCACTGCAGCAGGAGATGGGTCGACCATGATAATTCAAGGGTAGTGCCAGATTAGCTTGGCGCCTGTCGGCGCCAAGCTAATCTGGCACTGCCATTGAATTATCATGGTCGATCCATCTCCTGCAACTGGTGCATAGTCATTAGATGACGCCTCAAAAATCTGGGAAATACGGCCGTCGGGCTGAATGAGTTAATGTATTGTTTAGTTTTGTCATGACATTATATGCCGTTCAATATTGAGACAAATGTTATTAGTTTCGTACCATGAGCAGACACGCGACCGCTTTTGAAGTCACCGGTACTGAATTCAACAAGCACCCGTCCACCAGCGCCCCCTCCTCCCGCACCACTTCCGGCGCCGCCATCACTAGACAGAGTTCCGTTTCCGGTAAACTGCTTGCAGATCACGCGAAGGGATCCGCCACTTCCGCCTCCAGCGTGTGTTGCCTTGAATTACGAGAAGTATAATCACAATGGACATAAGAAACACCGAGAGGGAGATGCCGCCAGTATTGTATTTCTGAAAGGAAAATTCTGTTCATTTTGACTTGAATACAGCGAAAGTATGGTTTGTCATAATTTGACATCACATTAAATTATGGCGTAAAATAGTTGTCTGTGTCTGAGCAGGAACTTTATGTTGGACGGATCTGAGACAGCTCCCACACAACATAACTGGTGTTTTACGTGGTGCTTTTCACACGCTGCGTGACGTAAGATTATGACATATCCAAGCTGCCTGTCTGTGAGTGACTACAATGAAACAACGGCAATACTTATCATTATCGACGTCACAAGCAGTGTTTTACTACGTGTGACGTCATATTATGACGTATCGCATCAGACTGCGTCCTGAGACAGTACGAATTAATACATTCGAAACGTGCCGTTTACGGATACGTGGCAATTGCCGCGTATCCGTAAACGGTACGTTTCGAATCGGACATATTGCTTACAGTAGCTGGCATTCCATTGACCGACACGCTCCCATGGACTGCAAAGCTTCCAGAAACATCCATGACGATGTAGCCACCTCCTCGGCCGCCATTCTGGTTGCTAGGCGACGTGCCGCCACCGCCACTGCCCCACGTGTCCGCGTCATAGATGGAGCCGTAAGGGAGGTTACTCGCCAGCGTGTAGGGGGCGCTGTTACCTCCCCTTCCACCACGGCCGCCGTGACTGGCGCCACTGGCTCCGCTGGAGGTCGCCACCCCAGCTCCTGTAAAGACGAGTTTCGATCGGTTAGTTACGGACAATGTAAGATACATTATACTGGTGTTACGAGGTCCCCTCCCAATGCGCACTGGGGGTCATGTTACATATTCAAATTGGGCAGTTTAGGCAGTGCAGAGGACCGGTGTTTTTAAAAATAATTTTTGGCTTATTTGAAAATTTGTAGTAAAGCTGAATGTTGGAACTTGCTGGAAATGTCTGGTTAGATGAGAGGAGACATGTTTAGTGCTTTGACTCATACCATCCTGAGCTTATACAGTGGACAATTGTGGGCCTATGTTGAGTTGCCGTTGACGTAGTGATTTGAGGGGCACGATGATTTCAGCTGTGCTTGGGTGTGGGTTTGGTAAGGAATCAGATTCATAGCCAAGAAATGAGACAGTCAATGTGCTGTTTTTGTTGGCATTTTGTGCATGACAAATGTGCAACTGGTGGGCGGTAGTGTTTTTTAGGGGATTGAAATAGTAGGGGATGACTGGACTGACTAAGGCTAAGAGACTGGGCAGTACGGAAACGGTACTGTGTTCCGTGGCCTGGGCTCATAAAGCGATCTACTCCATGGCGGGCTTTGACTGCTAAAATTCGCTGACACAACGGGTTATCAATGTAGGTCTTGCTCAACTATGAGTTTCTACCCTTCTTTTCACAATCCATGTGAGTAGGCACAGGTACCAGAGGTTTCCCGCTGCCTTGTGAGCGGAACGGAAGTAACTCTTCTGCGTACAGAGGAGATAAACAGCAGAGGCGTCTTTCCGGCATGTTACGACATTGAAACGTCATAATTTAAGTTAACCCTTATGTCCAGCATTATTGTAAGACGTAAGAACATTTTTTTTAACCCATATGATACTTAGGCTAGAAGCTTGAAATCTGTGCAAGCTACATTATAGTACTGACAGATAAGGACATAGACCAGTGGCTATAGTTCAAGGGTGGTGCCAGAATAGCTTGGCGCCTAGAGGCGCCAAGCTATTCTGGCACTACCCTTGAACTATTTTAGTCAAACTTTTTCACACACTGGTGTATTCCGAATGATAAGGGTTAAAGGAGATATTGCGAACTACTAATCTTTACTGTCTGTGTAATCGGAAGCTTTAAAGTCATAGCAGGGATAGTGGATACGTTTCTCGGCTTAGCTAGTAACAGAGTCGACTGTGACGAATAACCTTGGGTCGGGGTAGAAAAAAAATCTCATTGCCCTGTAGAGGGCGTGGCGACCGAACGGGGGGGGGGGGGGGGGGGGGGGGGGGAACCTGAATTTCTGACCCATTGGATGCACCATAGCTAGCCCACACACGAGCCGGCTGACACACACATGCAGCTGTGACTGGTCGACAGCAATAACGCAGAGATTGGAAAAAGTTCAACTTAGTAAGCACAAGACCCACTGCTCGACGAAGGCAGAAGTCAGTCAGCGTGGCGATCGAACGGGAAAACATAGTGAATTTCTGATGCACCGGGTGCACCATAACGAGATCACGCACGAGCCTGTGATCGTTCGTATGCAATGACGCAGGGATTGGAAAATAAAGTTACACTCAGTCAGCACCAGATCATCGGCTCGACGTAGACAGAAGTCAGCCCATGCACGGTCGTGCGCGGGCTGACTTTTGCCTACGTCGAGCCGATGATCTGGTGCTTGCTGAGCCCGAGGACTGGCTGCTTGCTGGAGAAGTACTCACCGGGACCTCTGTTGCTGGAGAACCCGCCCCCGGTGGTGGTGATGCTCCCTCCGCTGTTCACCGTCACGTCATCTGCAGTCACGTTCACCGAGTCCCCCTTCAGCGTGCCCCCCACCACTAACGTCGTCACCACGAACTCGGACAGAGGCGACACGGTGCTGGCGGTGGGCGGCGGCTTTTGGTAACCGGCGTCTAAAGTCCCGCCTGCCTTGACCTCTAACCTTGAGAAGTTCACGAAGTTGGCGAGGTCAGACGCCTGGCGGACTCCCAGCTTGACTAGACCCCCCGAGTCGACGACAAAGTGGTTTTGGTTCGCGCCGTAGGAAGGTGGAGGAAGGATGGTGATGGTGGTGAGAGACTCCATGACGCCCGCGACCTCTCCGTAGCCCAGGTAGAATGTGTCGTTGGGGAGGAAGGTGAACGAGCCCGCAGGCCCCACAGACATGTAGTTCCAGCCGTGCAGCACCGGGCGATCGAGATTGACCAGGCGGCCGGCGTTCAGAATACCGTTTACTTTCACCAGCTCCACCTCCAGGTACGAGACTCCCGAGAAGCCGGTGCTTTGTGCACGTGCGTCCAGTGTCATCACGCCAGCCTCCTGCACCTGAAGCTCTCTGGCACGGATGACGCCGTTTCCGGTGACGTTTAACGGCGACTGTGACGTAAATGTCCCGTTGACTGTGATATAGTCCACGCCGATTTCTGAGGCTGGGTCAAACGTGAACGTGCCGCCAATGCCCACAGTCAACCGTGAGAAGAATTCAGGAAAAGACAACTTCCGAGCGTCGAACAGACCGTTGACCGTGATGTTCTGCGCGTACAACTCGGAGTGACCTACCCCTGCCACGCCACTTCCGTTGGCGATCATGGAAGCATTTCCGGTGTCCAGCAGCAGCTTTCCGCCCGGACCGTGCACGATGAAAGTGGTCATCTTCTTGCGGTCATCGACCGGAGACTGGAAGCTCACCTTGTTCTTGATCTCCATGACCCCAGACACGGCGAGAGTGTTGCTAAAAATAGGCCCTCCCGCTCTGAACGAAAGCCTCCCCAGCGAACCGACTGTCACGTCTCTGACGTCACGTCCAAAGATGACGTCACCTGCAGGCTGCAGGAAGCCGTTGACAGTGATGTTGACGCAGTTGATGACGACAGACTGGTTGCCGGCCCAAGTCAGGTTCCCGCCGTCGATCAGGAGCCTGCGGCACGTGGGGAAGGAGACGGGCTTCCCGAGGTAAAAATAGCCGCGGATTTCCACGATGTCACCCATGTAGGTAGCAGAGGTCAGCGGGTCAAAGGTCACGTTGGATCTGAAATCAGACAAGCGGAGGTGGAGAAAAGGTACAACTTTCACAGCCTCTCGCCGCTGATCCAAAAATTACACGACCGTGATGGCGAAGGGCGAGAGGTGGGTGTGGGGGTAATTTAACATTGTGGCAGGAGTCTCACGTTTCACGAAATAACCACACACACAAACACACACACACACACACACACACACACACACACACACACACACACACACACACACACACACACACACACACACGAATAAAGTTGTTCATGAAGCACGAAGCTCTCAGAGATAGCTTTCATGTTTCACGGCGATTACATTGTGACTGCCCGGGCAAGGCGAACTTTACCCAGCTGCAAGAGACGAAAACCCTCATGAGCCCCCGCAGTCGCGGGGGCTCATGAGGGTTTTCGTCTCTTGTTAGTCCTGTATTCTTCACGCCTATTTTCGGTCACATTTACATATGTGTTATTCGCACGAATTCCGGTCAGGCTGCAGTCGTGTCTGACACCCAATGAGCGACTTAGCTGACTGCTGCTGCCGCTAGGTGGCGTAAACACAGTAGGGGCTAAACTCGACATTCTCAGTGTTTTAGTTGATCCCTGTCCGTGCACATTATCTTGGGTCCTCGCGATATACTGCATGCCGCACGGGTATGTCGTGGTCTGTTCACAGGCTTTCGTTTTCATCTGGTATATCGCACAGTAGGATTAGTTAATGTGGTTTACTGCGCTTAGCGCTTACTTACTTACTTACTTACGCCTGTCACCCCTACCCGGGTATAGGCCGTCGACGAGAGACCTCCAGCAACTCCTGTCCTGTACTTCTCCTTCGATTCTACTCCAGGTGGTTCCCAGTCTCTTGATGTCTGCTTGGAGGTCTCGACGCCAGGAGTTTCTCGGCCTACCTCTTTTCCTCTTTCCCTGGGGATTCCATGACAATGCCTGCCTAGTGATACTGGAAGCTGGCTTTCTCAGACTGTGACCGATCCATCCCCATCTTCTTCGCCCAATTTCATTCTCTGCTGTTATCTGCTCTGTTCTCTCCCAGAGTCTGACGTTGCTGATCTTCTCTGGCCAGTGGATTTTCAAAATTCTTCTAAGGCAACTGTTCATGAAGGTCTGTACTCTGTTGACTGTGGTTTTTGTCAATCTCCATGTCTCTGCTCCATATAGGAGAACTGCTTTTACATTGGAGTTGAAAATCCGGACTTTGGTGTGTTGTGACAGCTCTCTGGAACTCCACACTTTTTTCAACTGGAGAAAGGCTGCTCTGGCTTTACCGATTCGTGCTCTGACATCTGCATCAGTGCCGCCTTTTTTTGTCTATGATGCTCCCGAGATAGGTGAAGGACTCCACCTCCTCCAACGGGGTGCCAGCAAGCAAGACTGGTTCTTCCCTGGTTGCGTTCAGCCTCATTGTCTTTGTTTTCTGTTTGTGAATGGTGAGGCCCACTTGGGACGAGATGTCAGCAAGCCTTGTGGTCTTGTCCTGCATTTGTTGATGAGTGTGGGACAGTAATGCCAAGTCGTCTGCAAAATCGAGGTCGTCAAGCTGTGTCCACAGTGTCCACTGTATTCCACTTCGTCTGTGCTCTGTGGTCATCTTCATGACCCAGTCTATGGCCAGTAGGAAGAGGAACGGAGACAGCAGACACCCCTGCCTGACACCAGTTCTGACCTGGAGCTCTCTGGTGAACTGCCCTTCGTGGATCACGCGACATGTCATGCCATCATAGCTGCTCTTGATCAGGCGGACGAGCTTTGTGGGTACACCGTAGTGTCGTAGGAGTTTCCACAGAGTCTCTCGGTCCACGCTGTCAAATGCTTTCTCATAATCCACAAAGTTGACGTACAGCGGGGAGCTCCACTCCAGAGACTGTTCCACGATGATGCGGAGAGTGGCGATCTGGTCTGTACATGATCGGTTCTTCCTGAATCCTGCTTGCTGGTCTCTCAGCTGGGGGTCAACGGAGCTCTTCATTCTCTCTAGGATGATCCTGTTGAAGACCTTTCCTGGTACTGACAGCAAGGTGATTCCTCTGTAGTTGGAACACTTGCTGAGGTCGCCTTTCTTGGGAAGCTTGATTAGGTACCCCTCCTTCCAGTCAGCTGGCATCACCTCCTCTTCCCAGATCTTTCCAAACAGTGGGTACAGCATCTCAACTGTTGTCTCTAGGTCTGCTTTCAGAGACTCCGCTGGGATGCCATCTGGCCCTGCTGCTTTGCCATTCTTCAAAAATGCCACTGCTTTTCTGATCTCTTCCCGGCTGGGTCTGTCACAGCTGATGAGTAGGTCGGTCTCTGCCGGCTGGATGTCGGGGGGGGGGTCGGGTGGGCTAGGTCTGTTCAGTAACTCTTCAAAATACTCGGCCCATCTGTCGAGTTGGTCTGCTCTGTCTGCAATAGGCTTGCCTTCTTTGTCTTTTACTGGTCTTTGAGCTTAGCGCGTCCGGATCCAATTGTTTTCCATGTCATCCAATCGGGCACGGAGTTTAAGAGCGATATACCTGCGGCTTGTACTGTAGCGCGAGTACTGAAGCCTAGGCACACGACTGAACAGCTATTACCTAAGACACCGAGAATAGTGACTTTTCCCCTTATGAGAGCAGCGACACCGCACGGCAGCAGGAGAAGACACTTTCTGCTAAGTCAACCATTCCTGACAGGCCGCACCCAACTTTAATACCACCAGTACGAAAGGGTGATATGAAAATTGTCTCACCTGGGCCCTGTACTGAGCATTTGCAAGCCAACCAGCTGCACGCTCTGCGCATGTAGGTCGCCGTTTACCACGAGTTCTGCCACTGTCAGCGGAAAAGTAGAAGAGCCCATAATGGTCATAATCGAGGCTTCTTCTACTGTCAGTCTTGCGAGCGACAATGACTGAGACATCAGTGTCATGTTGCCGGCCACGGTCAGGTTCACATCACCCTGCACAAAACAATGATAAAATGAAATATATAAATAAAATCTTTAAAAAATGAAGTGAATGCATAAATAAATAAATAATTTATTAAAAAAATAGTAAAAAAAATAAAATGTTGGTGATTTGCAAACCCCTTTGTGACGGTACATTTCACGGTACCGGTGACGTAAAACACAATGGGGTTAATAACACACTTTACATAAAATGTATCATTACACGTCACTACGTTATTGTGCAATAATCACCCTTGAGGTCATTTTCATTATTCAAATTAATGCCGCTGCTATCTTTGACATTATCATAATCATTGACGACTACGAATTTAAACGTGTTCTGGTCTATGATTTTGGACCTTACGGCTATAGGCCGTAAGGTCCAGAATCACAGCTCAGCACGCAAGCACCAACCGTCGTACCTGCACTGACAGCGTGCCCATGATGTAGCTCCACATTCTCAGCGTCACGTCAGAGTCCGTTGCCAAGGCCAAGGTCGCAGAGGGCGCCACGTACTTGTTGCCGTGGAAAGCGTTGCCAATGGTGAGCGTCCTTGACCCTCTGACGTAGACCAGTGACGTGTTATCACCGGCAACGAAGCTGACAGCGACGTCAGCGTCGATCACCAAAATGGCGGCGTTGCTGAGGACGATTTCATCCAGGTACTGTGACGTCTCTTTCAGCCATGCTGCCGCGCCTGTAGTCAGAAACCAGGACGATACCCTTAAAGGTCAGCTGTTCTAAAGCGCTGTGAAGACAACACATTGGCAGAGTTTGTACGGTCAACTCTGCACGTTCCACAGTTTCACAGTCCCGAGCGACCCAATAAAACCTCGGCGCACGCCAGTGCTAAAGCTAGAGTCCGAAATAGCTCAGGCGGTTAAGCGTCGGAGCAAGAGAGCGAAGGGAATCGCCGGGTCGTGGGTTCGAGTCCCCGTCCCGGCCCCGGTAGCTGGACCCGCAATCCAGGGGGAAAAAAAGACGTTCTTGTTCCATAGCATGTCCTTTGAAAGGTCCTGGTAAATCAAAGTGGAACAGTTGCAGTGCGCCTGAATTGATCAGTGTTCAGGTCGTACTCCATAGGCAATAGATTTCCCTGTCCCCCCCATAAAT